>JARKIE010000037.1:0-526417 GCA_029378255.1 Mycena rosella | reverse complement strand
GGTGCTCCTTGAATTTCCTCGATGCACGTGACCAGAACTGACACAAGGTAGAATCGATATTTCACGCCTCTGGGCTTCATAGTCAATCTTTTTGGTGAGCTACATCTACCCTTATACCCTCTGGCACGCAGCAGCGTCTTTACACGCTTTCCAGCATATCTTTCGCCGAGCTGGACCGTGGAGGTGCGTTTTTTTCCCGCTGTCATCGGTAATCGCCGTATCAATCATTTCTCTTTCCTTTAGCGGTTCGTAATTCATGTCGCGGGCATGTAACAGCATACCGATTGCCATAACACAGGTGTACGCATTTCATCCGATACGAGGGATGCACCGTCGCGATCGCCGTCGAGGTCGTCGGGCTCATGATGCTCCTCCGGTAGGAATCTCATGCATAGTGACAGTGGAGCCTGTCGTTAATACTCGGGCCCGCAGAATAAACGCCCTCTACCCCACGCGCCGATGGATCCCCGCCCTGCTCGGTGTACTCCTCGCCGTGGAAACGGGGATTAATGTCTGGCTGATTAGCAGGGGAGAACGTACGCTACAATTTAACTGGTCGCTGCTATTTCATTCTAATTCCCGCACGCAGCGGTCCTGCACAACAGAGCCTCCGGCGTGCACGGTAATATCTCCGTCCTTGTTTTTTAATTTACCCATCTGAGTGCTGCAAAACAGCATGCTCCATGGTTTTTGACCCCGCGATGTGTGTACAATTCAGGACGCTCCTCAGCAAGCGGCTGACGTGGCATTTTTTCCTCCAACGTTTAGAAGTGGTGCAGCGAGCGCGTCGGCGTGGTACCCCCTGATGTACGATAGCATCGTCTTTGGGTTGACGGTTAACCGCACGCTGCCTGCTATCCGCAAGAAGCAGGCCGGGTTCATCATTAAGAAGCTTTTGGAAGACGGGCTGTTATACTACAGGTACCGCCCCATGAGTTATCTTTGCTTGCTTGCGTGTACTAATGTGGCGGGCAGTGTTATTTTCTCCATCACCTTCGTCTTGACGTTCATGATCGTCGGTAAGTGGATAGATCGGGAGAAGGTGAGTTCATTGGCCTAACTAGCTATTTCCAAGGTGCACCACCTGGGACTAAGAATATATGTGCACAGTGAGTGATCGATCATCTTTCCAGCCTTCCGATCTCTGACTGCGTAATAGGATGGAGCAACTGTGAGTCTTGGGGCCGTCTAGATTGACATTCACTTATTGATGACATTCCCAGGATCACCGTGAGCTGCATGTGCTTGATTCGTTCTCGGCGGAGATGCTTATTTCCCACCAGGTCGCAATGATGTCGCGCATTACCCTTAGCCTCAAAAAGGCGGGGCACCGTGGGCACGGCGAGGTCAACCGCGCGCCGTTGCTCTTCGAGGGCAGGAATCCCACGTTCCTCTCGGATTCGTTTATGCGGTCCGTCGGGGACGCGGAGGACGTGCCGCCGCCGCCGGACGCCCATCTGCATGCCCTCCATTCCAAGCAGCCCGGAGAGCGAATAATTTTGCCCGGGCGCATGCCGATACAGTTCGCGGTGCCACCGTCGCCCCAGCCGTCAGAGATGTCCGAGATGTTCGAGCTCTCGGCTCGTAATTTGCCCGGCAAATCGCCCCTGCAAGGCGATGTGTGAAGGTACGATAATAAGCTTAAAGTAATTTCTAATCTGTATTCGCATCCCATATACCTACTTGTACTTTGATATTGTGCGGCTCGCTTTCCTGCCTGATTCAGATTTGGTGTACCCGAGCTCCGAGGGCCTCAGTTTATTCGGCTTCAAATCATAAAATACGAGTAGGTCATGTACCGGATGGCTGAAGCTCCAGGAATCGCAGTATAGGTAAGAACGACAGCGGGAACCACTAATCCATGTCCTTCAAATCCTTCCACTGCCCGAGACCAAAGAACGAAGGCAGGGTTTCCCAAGCCTTGCTCCGACCGACATTATATTCGGCTTGAGCCAGCTTGTCACAGTCGGCGCAAAGACGCCCGGCCCAAGTTCCGCCGCCAGCCTTGTTCCAAGGCCCGATCGTGAAGGACAAATCCACATGGTCCCGGCGGCACTCGATCCGGAACATCTGGCGCTGTTCTTCTTCGCACTCGTCGGGAGATTCGCACTGATCGACGAAAGGAAAGACGTAGCCTTCGCGGAGCCGGTCGAAGTTGTTCCGTTGAAATATTTGGAGTCTTTCCATCGCAAGGGCCAATGTCAATTTCGTATCGGATGGGAGGGTCGCGCGGGACCCGTCGTCGCGTTTGACGCCGATGAACAGCTCTGACTGGGAGTTTTTAGGGGGGATGTATACGGCGAGAGGACGAGCGTGTCTTACCAGAGTATATAGAGTCAGGCAATGGAAGGCGAGCGAAGGTATGCTCGTGTATACACCATTCTCGTATGCCAAGTTGAGAAGATCAACATGGATTCCCGAGGCCGGTTTAATACACTCGAGCTGATTTCTCGCCATCCTGCGATCCCAATCACTCAGTTTCGTCGGAAACTCGAAGTGCATACGGGACGTCGCGTCAGATTTGAACATGAGAACTTCGTACTTGCGCCCCAAACGCAGGCTCATCGCGAGCACGGAAAAATGCAGCTTGGCCTTGTGGTGAAATCTACAAAAGAAATAATGGGATGGCCTGTATCTGTTTGGGGCCAGCTTACGGGTCATAGAATGCCGAAAGAAGCAACTCGACGTCTTGGGCGGAATCAGAGAGCTGCACGATTGGGCAGCTCTCTATCTTCGCTTCGTCCGGCGGTTGAGGCAGCGTCAGCATGCCTTGGAATACGAGCGAGTTCTTCGCCAAGACGTCGCGGTTGACGCGGAACTGGGTCGATTCAGCCTGGAGGATGATGTCGCCATATGGCATCCAGATTTTGGAGCGATGTGGGGTTTGGTCTTGGGAGACGTCGGCGTCGGTCCTCTTTCGTTTTGCTGGGGGAGACGGTTCAGACATAGGGAAATGGGCGGTGAGATGGAGAGAGCAAAGATGGTTAGGGGAATTGGAAATTCCCGATCGAGCTTCAAGAAAACAGAAGAAAACATTTATTCAAATTCCACAGGAGCGAAGACAGCAAAGACGAAGCAAAGCAGACATACATCGAAAACTGGGTAGGTATAACAGGTTGACTGCGGAGAGATTTGCGATTCAAGTGGAGGAAATTTCATTCAGTGTGCTGGCCGCCACAGCTTCAGTCGCACTGTCCGCGCGATCCATGTTCTGCTTTATGCATCTCGTGCACTCCTGACGGGCCGAGGAAAGGACTAACGACTGGGTTCGTTTTGTTGAACTCAAGGAGCTGCAGTTTGCCCGCAGGAGTGAGGGAGAATGAACGCAGCTGCCCCACGAACGCCACAAGCTCCTGCGGGGGTATTTCTCGGTTGTCGTCCTCCTCTACGTCGGAGCCTGCGGGCTTGTCCTCGTTATGCGCGGTGTGAATTGGATAAGACTCAGGATTGGTGTGGTCGCGGGAGAGCCTGGAGCGTCCGAGTCCTATTCGGATTTCGGGTTTAATTCGGACTCGTGACTTGACATCGGTTTTACTCGGGTTCTAGTTTTTGACTCGAAGTCCCTGTCTTCTCTCTGATTCATTCCACCATGTTGCTGCGACCACGGGCTTCACTGCGGCCATCGCGCCTCGTCGCCATCCGCCGCATCTCCCGTTCAACGGCCTTGGGAGCATCTCCTGCGCCCCCTGTGCGTCCTGTCGCTTCTCCCAGCTTTCAGCAGGTACCCCCCGGGACAGCGGCGCCAACGCCGACCCCACACAACTTTGGACCTCCTCCCCATGAGCTGTTGGACCATTCTTTCGTGGGCCTCAGCGGTGGTGAGATTTTCACGAGATGATGCTACGGCACGACGTCAAGCATGTCTTCGGCTACCCCGGCGGCGCAATTCTTCCCGTCTTCGATGCCATCTACAATTCCCCTCATTTTGATTTTGTTCTGCCCCGGCACGAGCAGGCGCGCGGGCCACATGGCGGAGGGATACGCTCGCGTCTCTGGCAAACCTGGGGTCGTGCTCGTTACCTCCGGTCCTGGCGCAACAAATGTCATTACCCCGATGCAGGATGCCCTCTCCGACGGTATCCCTCTCGTCGTGTTCACGGGTCAGGTAGCGACCTCGGCCATCGGCTCGGATGCTTTCCAGGAGGCAGACATCATTGGCATCTCGCGCAGCTGCACCAAGTGGAATGTAATGGTCAAGGACATCGCCGAGCTGCCCCGCAGGATAAACGAGGCCTTTAAAATCGCCACCTCAGGTCGCCCCGGCCCCGTCCTCGTCGATTTACCCAAGGATGTGACTGCGAGCATCCTGCGCGCCGCTCTGCCGTTCAAGCAGACCACCCCCGGTCACGCCGCCCTCGGCCTCCCCGCCAACCCTCTCGCGCTGCCCGAACCGCCCACGGACCTCTCCCTCATCCTCCAGGCCGCCGCCCTCATCAACCAGGCCCAGCGCCCCATCATCTACGCCGGTGCTGGTGTTTTATCAGACCCTCGCGGCCCTGAGCTCCTTGCGCAGCTCGCCGAGGGCGGCAATATCCCCGTCTGCACGACTCTCCAGGGCCTCGGCGCGTTCGACGAGACGCACCCGAAGAGCCTGCACATGCTCGGCATGCACGGCTCCGCGTACGCGAACCTTTCGATGCAGCAGGCGGACGTGATCATCGCGCTCGGCGCCCGCTTCGACGACCGTGTCACCGGCAAGCTCGACGCGTTCGCACCTGCTGCGCGCGCCGCCGCCGCCCAAGGTCGCGGCGGGATCATCCACTTTGAGATCCTGCCCAAGAACATCAACAAGGTCGTCGATGCGACGATCCCTGTGCTCGGAGACGTCGTACAGAACATGGGCGCGCTCGTACCGCACATCCGCAGCAGCCCGCGTGTGGGCTGGTTCGCAGATATTGCCGCGTGGAAAAACCAGTACCCGTTCACGTATGCGCCGAGTGCGCCGGGCGCGCGCATCAAGCCGCAGGAGGTCGTCGAGGCGCTCGACGCCCAGTGCGCGGACCGCAAATCGGACGTTATCATCGCCACCGGTGTCGGGCAGCACCAGATGTGGGCCGCGCAGCACTATCGCTGGACGCACCCGCAATCGATGGTCACTTCGGGCGGACTCGGGGTACGAGCCTTGTGGCTGTTTTGATTAAGACTGACGCGTGCATAGACCATGGGCTTTGGACTTCCGGCCGCCATCGGCGCCAAGGTCGCCGCGCCGCACAAGATTGTCGTCGACATCGACGGCGACGCGTCCTTCAGCATGACCGCGATGGAGCTCGCCACCGCCTCCCAATACGGCATCGGCGTCAAGGTCCTCATCCTCAACAACGAGTTCCAGGGCATGGTGCTCCAGTGGCAGGGTGCGCCGCGCTCTCTGCATCGAATGCATCCCATCTGACTCAACGCGTCCCAGATCTCTTCTACTCGGCGCGCTACTCGCACACGAAGATGACGAACCCGGACTTTGTCGCGCTCGCGCGCGCGATGAACGTGCACGCGCTGCGGTGCGAGACGGCCGCGGACCTGCCGGCGAAGATGGCCGAGTTCCTCGCGTATGACAACAACAAGCCTGTGGTCATGGAGTGCCTTGTCGAGCGCAACGAGCACGTCTTCCCCATGGTGCGTCTGCCCCCCCTTCCTTCCGTTCTGCGTCTGACCCCGCTCCGCGCAGGTCGCCGCTGGCAAGGCGCTGCACGAATACATCCTGCACCCGCTGCTGCGCAAGGCATAGACTCAGAGGTCGTTTTGCGCTGACCGCTACTGACATACACACAAATTCACGACCCAAAATCCAAAAGCACGACGAATTACTTACAGCCCGCGTGCACCTGCTGTATCTGTATCACCGTATCTCCCCGCATTAGCATTGGATCCTGATACACTGTATATTATTGGCACCTAGCATGGGATGACATTCTCCGGTACACTGGAGTGGCAGCAAACCCATGGTAACTCACAAATGCAGTTTCATGCAAGTAACACAAGGTAAATCGGTGAAAATAAATACAAGTTTAGCCAAGAACATGGGAATGGAGTAAAACACAAGTGAATTTACAAGATGATACACCTCGGAGGCTTGGGTCTCTTCGCCAGAAGAGCAGCCCGGGTCGCATGCTGGAACACCTGCTGGACTCCTTCCCCGGACCTCGCAGAACATTCTAGATAACTGCACGCACCGATCTTCTGCGCGACCGCCGCACCCTGCGAAGCTGTGTGACGCACGAAGTGAAGAAAGAGAAAGTGGGGCAGACCTCTTCTGGCGTGACCGGCATATTTCTCGTCTTCCGCAGCTCCTCAATCGCCCGCGGGTCCCGACGCAGATCTTTTTTACACCCAACGAGAATGATGGGCACCCCGCTGCAGAAATGCAGTATTTCAGAGATCCACTGTGTTTTAGTTGTCAGGGACGGGATGGTCATATAGCATGAGAAAGCCCACCGCCTCCCTGACGTTGTCGAGCGAATCCGGGCTGTCAATGGCGAAGCAGAGAAGAATAACATGCGAGTCGGGGTACGAAAGCGGGCGCAGACGGTCGTAGTCTTCTTGGCCGGCGGTATCCCACAGAGCAAGCTTGACGTGCTTGTTGTCGACTTCGACGTCGGCAACATAGTTCTCGAAGACGGTGGGGACGTCAACCTGGAGAGTGTGATGAGCAGGTTCGCGGTCGGCTCTGGTTGAAAGGAGTACCTCGGGGAAGATGCTTTTGGAAAAGACGATCAAAAGACAAGTCTGGATAACGGTCAGCGCCGTCGTGAGGAAGACGAGAATGTGTAATGTTACTTTGCCGCAGGCTCCGTCGCCCACAATGACAAGCTTTCTTCGGATTTCAGCCATGGTGGTGAGATTAAAGTGGTTAGAGCGACTCCCTTGCACTGCCGTGTCGCTTATTCAAACACAGCCTGTTCCAATGTTTCGGTCAGGGCAGACGCGGCTTCGTGTCCAAGTCCCAAGCAGAGGTACGTAGACGGCATGTTTGTGAGAAACCGACGCACGAGTGAAGCAGAAATTATTCGCAGAGCCTAACAAGCCGTCCGAGTTGGATCACCGCTAGTCAAGAAGCCGTCGGAGGCATCGGGATGAGGAACAATGAAATAGCGGCTACGCCGTGAAGAGTAAAAGCAAGAAGTACGACCAGCGTCCCATTCGCGTTCGCGAGCTCGTTCGCGCAATCATGTCCTTTGGGGCCTGGGTATTGACACGGTGACGAAGCACTTCCGTAGAATGACATCGGAGACGTCCGTGTGCAGCGTTGCGTTTATGCATGATGAGGAGACGGGGCTGCTAGTACTGCCAGCAGACTGAACGATCTCAGCAGGCGAGAAGACTGTGTAAAGAGAGAAATCACGGTCACGTGGCGCAAACCCAGCCTGCCTGCGCCCAAGGACCTTCGGAATCGTTCGGATAAATGCAGTAATAGAGTGTATATATTTAAGGGACGGCTAAATCGTAAATAGCGCAAGCTTTCGGATCGTCATTCGTCAACGCTAGGATGTCTAAATATTTTCGAGAGGTGTCGGTGAAATTAACTCCAAGCGTGGAAGCTGCACTAGCGAACATGGGAATGGAGTAAAATACGAGTGAATTTACAAAATGATACACCTAGGTCTCGGAGGCCTGGTCCTCTTCGCCAGAAGAGCAGCCCGGGTCGCATGCTGGAACACCTCCTGAACGCCTTCACCCGATCTGGCAGAACATTCTAGGTACCTGTGCGCCCCGATCTTCTGCGCGACCGCCGCGCCCTGCGAAGCTGCGTGAACCCACGCAATGCACAAGAAAGAGAAAAGCGCCCACCTCCTCTGGCGTGACCGGCCCCTGGCTCGTCTTCCGCAGCTCCTCGATCACCCGCGGGTCTCGACGCAGATCCTTCTTGCACCCAACGAGGATGATGGGCAGTCCCCAACAGAAGTGCCTTACTTCAGATACCCACTGCCGGTGCGGTATTAGCTGTTGTGAGGGACGGGACGGCATCACACGCAAGCGCCCACCTTCTCCTGGACGTTGTCCAGCGAATCCGGGCTGTCGATGGCGAAACAGACAAGGATGACGTGTGAGTCCGGGTACGAGAGCGGGCGCAGGCGGTCGTAGTCTTCCTGACCGGCGGTATCCCAGAGGGCGAGCTCGACGCGTTTGCCGTCGACGGCGATGTCGGCGACGTAGTTCTCGAAGACGGTGGGGACGTAGACCTAAAAATAGGGATGAGCAGGTCCGCAGTCGCTGCTTAAACAAGGCGTACCTCGGGGAAGGTGCCCTTGGAAAAGACGATCAAGAGGCAAGTCTGGATAATGATCAGCACCGTCGTCGATGGGAAAACGATGAGCGAAGTTACCTTGCCGCAGGCTCCGTCGCCCACAATTACAAGCTTTCTCCGGATTTCAGCCATGGTGGTGAGAGTAAGGTTAGTTATACAGCCAAACTGATTCGAGCTCTCTATTTTGTATGGGACCCTGCACTGCCGTTTATTTAAACACAGCCTGTTCCGATTTGTCGATCAGGACAAATACGACTTGAACGCTGTGTGTCCGGAGCCCCGAGCAGAGCCCAAGCAGCTGTACGGGTTCGGAGATAGATGTATGCGAGAGGAGATTGAATTGCAGAAATTACAATACTCACAGAGGCCGGCGGCAGAGTTCAGCTAACGAACCGAGAAGATAGCAGAAGCTCTCGGAGGCACCAGAATGAGAAACAAACCAATACTAGTACGCCGTGAAAAGTGAAAGTAATATGAGCATCCCGTTCGTGTTCGCCATCAACGCCCTGGGCTGGTCAACACGGGCTTCGGTCGGCATCGGATATCTAAGGCGGCGGACGCGGGACAGAAGCGGAGGGCTCAGCACTCAGCCTCAGGCTGCGGATGGTAATGCACTGGGGCCGGGCGTGAGAATTTGAACCGAATTTGAACGGCAGTCGCGGTCACATGATTGCCGACAGCGACGCGGGACCCATTTTATGCTGTACCTTCTCCTGTCGGCGCGCATTTAGATATGCTATCCCGTATTTAATCGAGGGACGGGACGGAAATTTCAAGAATACCAATGCTAGTATGAGAGCAAGGACAGGGGATATTCTAATTTCTACGTGCTGGTCGCATCAGACTTTTGACATTCAGCTTGTGAGCTTGTACAAGGTCAAACAAGGTCAGACAAGGTCCCAAGCCCCACCAAAATGCGCGCAAGCTCACAAGCTCACAAACCTATGTCTCGATTATCACAAGGTCACTCGTTCGACTCCGTGTAGTGGTATAAATTTGGAATGAATTGTTCCAATCACCATGACCAGGTATGGTATGGCCATAAGAATTTGCAAGAAGCATCCTCCGATATTTCCCAAGGTTTTCCCACTCTATGCTGAAATTTTCGACAGGTTTTTTCTTCCGATTTGACCTCGTTTGACCTTGTGAGCTTGTCACAAGGTCACAAGGCCAAACAAGCTCCCAGCTGATTGTTAAATGGCTGATGTCCCTGGACCAACGCGATCGAGAGAGCGGGTAATCAGAGAAGCTGCCAGTAATTTGCGGAAAAGTAGTACATGAACGGAGAAAAGCAGAAGAGATTTGTTTCTGGGCTCATAAGTACCGTCAAAACAAAATTGTCAGCTACCACTGCCACACCCTCTCTTCCTTCCGTCCCACCATCACCTCGCGATCACATCTCTTCCCTCCCTCTTTCTTTCTTTCTTCACCCCGCACAGCACCTCACTAGAAGTGTTCCGTGAGCCTTACCCACCCCTTGCCTCCAGCCGCCAGCATACCGTACTCAATTTTGAATTCATCTCCCCAATATGCCTTCTATGCTCCCGCCGTGTCCCAAATTCGCGCTCAATCTTGTCCTCCAATTCGCCCATTCTCCCCAGCCGTTGCTCGCTCGCTGTCCACCCACCCTTTCGAGTCCTGGCTCCCGGCGCCTCCGTGTTTGCATCCTAGTCAGGCCACAGGGCAGCTGACGATGATTCAATGATTATATTAAAGTGTGCCTACAGTACAGCTCTCTTGCATAAATTCCCTCTAGACCACTCGTAATGCTACTCTTCAAGCCCTCGGTCAGTGACTCGCCGCGCCCAGTCTGATTCAGGATTAATCAGAAATCAGGTGCAAGACCACGAGCTGTTCAAGAACTCGAGACTCGCCCAACCCGCGAGATTGAGCACAAGGCTTCGATCCTTAAGACCCGCATCAACAAACGGCGTCCAAGCCAAGGTGCAAGAATTATCACGACCTCACGACCTCACACAGGAACCAAAACGCGCTTCGCACCCTCAAGCTCACAGTGCTCAAGCCCCACTCCTTACACCTTCAAGACCTCGCGCAGGAAAATTAAAATCCACCCCGACCTCAAATGTTGTTGGGTACGGCTTCAAGACGGTTTCAAGATTCAAGCCGCGCGCAATTAAAGCGATTAAGACCCGCTTCAAGCTCACGACGAAGAGTCGAGGCGGGGGCGCCAACTTGAAGAACGTAGATTCAAGATAGGCCTGCAAACAAGCCATTTCAAGAGTCAAGGCTTGCTTTGAGATGCAAGGCCCACCTCGAGCTCAAGATTTCCAGAAGACACTCAAGACCGTTGGGGGAACCTTCATGTTCCATGGGCGGCGGAAGACTTGAGGGAACCCGCCACCAGGGTGAGCCCTATCCAGACCACTGGGGGATCTTTTCTAGCAACCCAAGACCTCGGATGGAGGCCGTTCAAGACGGGGGACCCCACTCAAACTCACCAGGGGGCACCAATACCTAGTCTCGGACCATACTCTCATGACATCCCGATTTGAGATCTCATGGGATGCCATGAGAGTATGGTCCGAGACTAGCCAATACCAATACACCAAGCATGTCTGTATGCTACAGTCCCAGTTGGACTACAAAACAATGCAGCGCCGCGGCCGGCCGTGATCCTGCCACCGGGGCAACACAGCGTGCATAGCCTGCTCAAACACCTCTTTCACGCCCTCCCTCGACTTGGTGGAGCACTCGACGTATCTGTACACATTGATCTCCTGCGCGAACGCCTCGCCCTGTCGCGCAGCTGCATCAGCGCCCGGCGGGACGGACGGAAAGAGCTTGAAGGCGCGCACCTCCGCTGGCGTGAGGGTCTTCTGTTCAGGCATCGCGGGGTCAGCGCGCAGATCTGTCTTGCACGCGACGAGGAGGATGGGCAGCGTGCTGCAGAAGTGCAGCACCTCGGGGATCCACTGGCGCCCCAGTCAGTTGTTGTTGCTATTATTATAGGAGAGACGGGCTCGCCGGCGCGCCTTCTCGTACACGTCGTCCAGCGCCTCCGTACGGTCGACGGCGAAGCAAATGAGCACGGTGTGCGCGTCGGGGTACGACAGCGGGCGCAGCCGGGCGTGCTCGATAGTCCCCGTGGCGGTGTCCCACAGCACGAGTGCAATGCACTTGCCGTCGATCTCGATGTCCACGACCCAGCTCTCGAAGACGGTCGGGAAGTTCTATGGTATATATATGCATCTGCAGATCCGTCGGTTGCTGGTTAGCTGGGGAGCGCGCACCTGGGGAAAGCTGTCCAGGCCTTTGGCGAAGACCGTCAAAAGGCAGGTCTGCGCACGGAGGAGGTCAGGCAGGGTGGCCGGCGCCGCACATACGAGACGGGAACCTTGCCGCAAGCGTGGTCGCCCACGACAACGAGCTTTCTTCTGGATATAAATTCGGACATGGTCGAGAGAGCAGAGAGTGGTTGTATAACTTGTCTGTAAGGCGCCGCATGTCTTTATGGCCCACTCGTAAGCAACTTGACCCAAGGAGATGGCCCGGAAGACAGGTATTTACAGCGGAAATGTGGAGATTTCAGGGCAGCCGGAAATGATTCTGAAATGTATAATTTAACTTGTGGGCCTGAAAACGTCAAGTTTCTAAGTTGAAGCCGAAACTACCCGATTCGGGATTGTTTTAGTCTCTCTAGACAGACGCTACAACGTGAACACGCTCGTTCCTCGCGTACGAAGCGCGAGAAGTCCCCGGTTCGATTTGAACCGGCAGCTGAGGTCAGACGTTCGAGTCTCGCTGTGACCATTCTTTTTTCCGAGTCAAGCACAGTCTAGTGCCGATCTACCCAGTATACTTATATAGCAACTGTTCAATACTATGTCTTCACATTCATTTCTAGCACCGATTGAGCGAGCGAGCACAACCGCAACCATTGCAGCGGATCACGGATCGCATACCGCGATCACGTGAGCATCACACATGACCATCGAAAACATGAAGTGATACCACAATGCTGTATTGTCTCCTCTGCTCTCTCAGATTCATGCCCGAGAAGCTGGAAGGAGGCAGATTGTTTCACGAATCTCTTATTACCTATCTCAGACTACTGTATTATTTCGATCAATTTGACAGGGGGTGTGACCCGTGACCCAAAAACAACAATTCGACAACCACCGAATTTTGGCGTGACACCCTTCAAAATTTCGACATCTGGGATGCAAAATTCAGGTTTTTAGCATGATTGAGAGAAATTTGGGTTGGTTGTGACAAAAGTTGCATTCAACAGACCCCTCCGTGACCCGTGACCCCGACAATGTTTCGACATCGACAAGGGGGTCCGTGACCCGTGACCGTCGAATTGATCGTAATAATACAGTATCTGCAGTCTGACTATGTCTGAAACCACTTTGAATGCACACAAGTCCTTGAATTCTACACCAATATGATTGAAGATGAAATGCTGGCTATGCAGTCCAGAGAACAAGAACTCAGAAAATTTTCAGCTTTCCTGGGCTCAAATATCCTGCGCAATGATACTCATAGGCGATGGGCTAGTACCATGCAGGATCTGGCCGCAGCTATTCCTGACACCCATGGACTAATGATTTTCGAGGTATGGAGTTACTTACACTTCAGTCTGACCTTTTTCAACCATCACTTACCCCTTCAAAGGCTTGGATGAAGCTCCCTCTCAATATCAGGCAACAGCAATCATGTAAACTGGGATATCTTCTGCAAAGCAATTCACAGTCTCGAGTTTGGCAAAGTCGGCAAAGTTGTCAAACCTGAGCCACGTAAAGTTGTTTTATTTTCTCTTTCAACTTCATTAACTCTGGTTCTCAGTTCCGACTCCATGGCACCGGCCCCAACCCGATCCTACATTGTTTGCAGTCCAAGATTCTGATGACTCAGATGAACCAGATGAACTACAGTTTAAACTCCCATACGAGATTGGCACTTCCCCTTCAAAATATGGGCTTGTAGTTAGGCTGACTCGCCAGATGCCATCACATTATTGTTGCGACAATCCCGATCCTACCCAGTCTAAAGCCTGAAAGCTCAAAGATGTTGTAGCCCAGCTAGATGAAAGTGCTGCAGATGAGTTTATAGATGATTTTGATGGAGAAGATGAGGACAGTGAGGGTGAAGATACATCTGGTTTGCACTCATATTTATCTTTTTTTTCCAACTGAAGTTTCTGATTTCAGCCAAGTTGAAAAACCCGAAAGCAGCCAAGAAACCTGCCTATCATAGATATCTGTGACCCAGAAGTCCACGCAACCTCGCAGATACTCTGTCCAGCCTCCCCACAAGAGGTATTCCAAGCCTCTGGGCTTCAAATGAAAGAGGTTGTCTATCATCCCCGTATGTTCTTGATCTCGACACCTGCTTCCTCGAGGTCGTGTTTTTGTCCCTTCATAAATTCGAAAATTTAGTCTTTGTTACAGCTTGAACCGTTATTGCATGCCTCTCCAGAGATCTATACCATTCGCCAATGGGAAGGTATCTGTAAGGTCCCCAGACAGGTCCACTCCCTCCCTTTGAATATTTGGTCATTTAACTTATCCATTTACAGTGGCATGGATTCAAAGTTGGTTTCGCAATTTGAATGGTTACCTATGTGGTGGCCTGGCACTCACATGATAATCTTTGGAGAGTGGCTCACAACTGTTCCTGGTTCCTCTTTTTTGTTTGTTTTATTGACATGTACCCAAGCTGCACTGGCAATCTCGCAGTGCTTTTGCGAAGCTGCAGGAAACCAGGATGCCCAGTCGGTATAATTTACATCTATTCAAACCGTGTAGCTGAATTTCTGCAGACTCTGTTCTTGAATATCACAACTGGTGCCAGTTTTTTGCTGAATTCCTTCGCAACCATGCTCAAAAGACGCAAACTGATATGAATATATACCAGTGGATCATTAAACCTGGGCCTCATCCCTTCCAAGGGAACAGTCGCTATATTACACCTGAAGTTCTTGCTCTCTGTGGAATTCCCCCTTGGACTCCAGCCTTCGATGTCTTGAACTCCGAGCTCCTGTGTTCTATCTTGGTCGAAGCTGACTTCACATTCTTGTCTGAATGTTGGTTTTTGGTGGAGTATGTTCACAATATGTGATCCTTTTGCCTTCTGAAAAGGTTCAACCAGTGATTTCTTGCACAGAATGAGAGCTGGGAATGCCGAAGATGACTTCAGTCTTGGAGTGTCAGTTCAGGACCAGATGAGGCGAGTTGAGTGTTGAAATCTATATCATTCGAATGAACTGATCTATCCACAATCAGCTATGGAAAGCACCTTCATGTCCACAGCCAGAAGGAGTGGTGTGTTAGTCCAAGGCTTGCTGATTTAGTATGTCAATACAATGTAAGCCACTTCAGCTTCAGTTTTTAGCTGTTCATTGACCTCCACAGGAACTTGCATTACGCACCTGGACAGAAGCTAGAGATCCTGAATCAAACAATGTCTTCAGCAAGAAGACTGACATCGCCTCTGCAACCCTTCCATTCGATATGGCTAACATTGTACCCAGCCCGCTGTTATTTGGCCATCTCGGGAATCATATCATTGATTCTCATCTTGGTCAATCTCTGGTCGAGAAATGGCGATGGACTGCATTGCTCGAGTCTGAGATCCCAGACAATTTCCAAGGACATCTCTCACCAGCTCAATCCAAGCTTTGTAAAAAACTTCAGGCTCAGCTGAATAAACTTCCTCCCTCTCTATCTCCTATGCAACGTCTATCCTTGACCCCGGTTCCATTCTTAACCTCCGACAAATTTTCCTTACTGAAAGCACAATTTGGAACGGTTAATCCAATCACCCAATATTTCCGAGACCGCTAGAATGAGGTGTTGAGAAGTATGAAAGGTATGTTACAGGTATAATTTGGTTCACTATGCTCAGGGTTCACAAACTCTCTTACAACAGCCAAGAGATCACCCAAATTCAACCCCCAAATTAGTGTTCAGGTTCAATCCAGACATCTTATCACTACTTCCTGATATTAGGCCCTTATCACGTTTGCAAATGAATTTACTCAAAGTCAAAGACAAGAAACAAGGGAGAATCTTGACAGTACTTGAACCACCGTTCATGGGGCAAAGAAGAGGTGGTTTGATCTAGAATGTGCTTCTATATACCAACCATGCTGACACAAATCCTAGAATCATAATGTGTCAATTCACATACAAACAAAAACATCACTAAGCGTGTTGGTACAGACCAACAACTATGGCCAGCCATAGAAGACAAGTCGAAATATACACTGGAGTATGTGAAGACACACACATGTGGATGGACTGTAGGTCCATTTGATTTCTGCGGTCATGCACATGTTATTGGTGAAGGAGCGCGAGGTCAGTAAGCTGCAACTCGTCCACAAAATATTAAAAATGTATTAACCTCGATCAGGTTTAAAGGGCTTTGCTTTTGGCATCAAGACATGACGGACAAGAAAAAGCTCTTGATGAAACATAGCTGGGATGTGCGAAGCCAATATCCCGAGGGCATGCATAAGCTTAATCTTGCATCCCTGGAGGCAGAGAAGAAATGGTGCCAGAGTCGTAAGAAGCAGATACAGGAAGCCATCCTTTCTGCCTGAGTCAGATCTGCCACCAGCTCAGAAACTGTAGCAGAATCAGTCATGCAACAAGAGCTACGCTGCAGGAGAGCGTTGGAGCACAGACAATTACTCAACCAAAAACTCACCTTACAGGAAGTGGCTTTGGAATGTGCCAATCGTTTTGGGAGGGACATTGGTAAGAAGAAAAATAGAGGAGGTCGGAAGTCGAAGTTGTACTCTACTATTGTACCAAATTCCAAGAAATACCGACTGTAATTGGGTGCAAGGTTCGGACATTGGACATTTTTGGCACAATCTATAATTGGAAGAATGGGAGATCCTTTTGCCTTTTTTCCATTTTGTCTCATTTTTCAAGTCCCCTTACAAGGATGCAAACTTAGTAGTGCTTGAGTATTGGGCATTTATTGGGCATTTATTAGGAAAATGCGGCTGTCATACACGAAATTCAAAATCCATCACTATATAATGAATTGATGATTAACCAACGTGATTGATTGATTGGACACATTTTCTCGACGACACTACGAAAAAATGGGGTCAGTAT
Source organism: Mycena rosella (assembly GCA_029378255.1). Classification (NCBI taxonomy): domain Eukaryota; kingdom Fungi; phylum Basidiomycota; class Agaricomycetes; order Agaricales; family Mycenaceae; genus Mycena; species Mycena rosella. Next base: position 510,085 of record JARKIE010000037.1, on the reverse strand, counting down.
TTCCCTGTTCTTACCTCCGTAAATCATTAATCATTGTAGGAAATGTGTTAATACCGATGACTCTGAGGATGAGGTCATGCCTGGGCTTCTGGAAGGTATTCCAGGAGATGGTATCTAGGGTAGAAAGGCTTCATTTGTCTGGAGTAGATATTGGGTTGCCTGAATCATAGCTATTGTGTTCACAAATGTATACACTGCTAGCCAATATTCCTTGCTTGCAGCTCTGTGCACCCTCTGAAAATAACGACACGATGAAATTATGTTGCAAAAGTAACACCTTCTACGGTAATCGAACGTCTGACCTCAACTGCCGGTTCAAATCGAACCGGGGACTTCTCGCGCTTCGTACCTCGCGTAGGATTGTTTTCGGCACCGCTGAAATTTTTATTTCGGACGCCGTTTAGGCCCAGCTGAAGCGGCTCACAAGTTAAATTATACATTTCAGAATCATTTCCAGCTGCCCTGAAATCTCCACATTTCCGCTGTGATTTATAAGTACATGAGAACATGTTTCTTCTCTGGTTTACGAGACTAGGGCAGGTACTCCAGTGTGCAATGCGTCAGGGATCTTGTAATCCTCGGAGTCCTCCGCAGCAAACCGGAAGGCGCAAAGGAGGCTTACGCAGCCGAGGTACCAGTATTGAATGTTGAATGTTGAACGACGAACCAAAGATGGAAAATGATTGAGAAAACCTTCTCTTTCCTAACCACATCGCTGCCGTGACCGTCGTCGTTTGCGACTTCGACTCTCTCACAAATGGAACGCTTGCGGCAGGACATGTAGAAAAACCCTTGATAGCCCTGCATGAAGGAGACTTTCCCAGACACAACTGACTCTCAGCTCTACAAATCTCGCCCTAAGCCTCGATTCCCACCGTCTTTTTCACGGCGCTCTTCCGCTCCAAAAAACTCTTTGAAGGTCGTCAGCCGAAACCCATATCGGGCCAGCTCCGCCGTATCCTCCAGCCTTTCGACCGTGGGCGCCCAGATCTGCGTCTCAACCGTCGGCAACGTCTTTCGGACCTCCGCCGTCTCCTCCTCCGTGTGATACCGCACTGTCACCTCCGCCCCCACCGCCGCCGCCAGGTGCGCCGCGACCTCGTCCAACGTCAGCCGCTCGCCCACCAGCTCGATCTCCGTGCCCGCGAACCGCGCGGGGTCCAGCAGCGCTGCCGCCGCGAACTGCCCCACGTCCACCGCGTCGAGGTGGTCCAGCCGGAACCCGCGTGGGCAGCTCACGGTGAGCACGCGCCGCCATGTACTCCGGAAAGTGGTGCTTCGGTGCCGGTGTGAGGTAGTTGTGCATGAACCAGCCCGGGCGCAGTACCGTGTACGCGAGCCCCAGCGCCCGCCTTGCTGCCGTAGTACTGCACGAGCAGCGGGAACGCAGGGCGGAGCGCGGCGTCCCAGTCCGCATACCGGTTCGCGCCATAGATGGTGGAGAGGACGATGGAGGCGGCAGTGCCCGCAGCACGCACGGCGGCGACGAAGGTCTCGGTGGTGCGCGCCTCACTGGCGGGGTCGGTGAAGAAGTTGGGGAAGGGGTTGAGGAAGATGCCGGTGATGGTGGGGACGTCGTCGAAGTCACCCTTAAAGAGGGTCGCGCCCAGGGACTGGAGCACAAGCAACACGGGGAGGCAGGGTCCCGAACGAGCACATGCACCTTGGCGCCTTGCGCAAGAAGGAGGCACGCCGTAGAACCACCTTGGCAGCCTGTCGCGCTTGTTGCGAGGAAGGTGGGCATCATGGCATTCTCTACCATAATATCAAGCGAAAAATATGTAAAACATTCGCCGAGATTCTATCTCACGGCCATAGCCACCCGGCAGCAATAAATAAACCAACGGCAAGTGCTCATACATGTACATCTCCCGGGATGCACTCGGTCAAGAAGTACATAGACTGATTTCTCCAAGTACACCTCCGAGTCGCTCCAAGTTGGCGTTCATGCGAATTTCCGCCAGTTGCACCCGTAATAGAAGAAACCCCACCAGCTGGGCCCATAAATGAATTCAACACATATATCCAACACACAGCAGATCGTAATCCAAACATGTCCATATACAAGCATCCATTTATGTATCCAGTGAGTGAAAAACATCGACCGTGGTGCCTCGGTGGTGGCACCGGGGACGGGAGGCGGGGCAAAGGCCGAGTGGGCTTGGGTGCGTGTAGCGTTGCGGAAAGGGATGACTGAAAACGGCTCGCCGGGCTTGGTGTTAACGTTGTCATCGCGAACATTAACCCAAAACAAAAGGGGGTGCCGGTGCCGGTGGGCGTCGGCCTTGTTGGCGTGGTGCGCCGAGGAAGACAACGAGCCAGGTAGAGGACGGCGAGGCAGCCTGAAGACGGCAAATAAGTATATGTATAGTAAGACGAGGAGAAAAGAAAGACGAACCACAATCACCCGTGAAAGTCAAACCGATTCCAGTCCGAAAGTGCTCGGCTAGCGATGTCACGATTCAAAGCCAATCTTATTGTGACAACACCTATCTTAGCGCCTGAGATAGCGCCCGATAACAACACCCGGGAGAATGCCGGATGATTGACAGATGGTTACCACGGGGAAGTTATTTATATTAAGACACATGGGAACGGAACACAATGATCGGACAGCTGTCAAACGTTGACAGAAGAACACAAAGCCTAGAGACGATATCCATGCTTGACGAGCAAGGTTATTGTACGGACAACAATAGCATAGTTAGTTCTCACAGTTTGCTCAGTAGTATAAGTAGTGTACGCTTTCGCTTGTAGTCTTTAGTCTTTTATTCCATCTCATTTCGAGACTCACATTTGCACTACCCAATCCCTCTCATCTTACCGAGAGTGGACACGAGAGCCTTGATTGTGACATAATAAAAGACTAACTTTCCTACCCTCGTACCGCCCTACCCGACCTCCTTTCCCTTCACCCCCCTCCCCTCTCCACTTCTTGGATCCCTACCTCTACTTGGACTCTCGTACCTGCAGTTCCATTTTTCCCCACCCAACACACACGTCATCCACAGCAACGTAAAATAATTGCAGCGCCCTTTGTGCGCGGTTCACTCAAACAGACAGACGCTAGGCCACGGGAAACGTTGAGTCCGTCCCAAGCCGTATAGCAGTCGCAGGGGTACTCGTACGACCTTCGGGGAGGACGATCCCGCTATTGCCGGGGGTGTTGTAGAAGACCCGGGGTAGTTCTGTTAGCAAAAAACCGCCTCAAACCTCACCACGCCCTTAGTGGGTTGACTTACCACCATTCACTTCGTGCGGCCCCGTTTCCACCACCGTGTCTTTCAGGGCACCCACCGACACCGACTCAGAGGACGAGTCAGAGATTTACCAATCCGCCGCCTCACTTCCTACCCACATCCCAACTCTGCCGCCGCCACCCCCATTTCAATTACCTCCGACCCCGCCCCGACCCCTTCCACTACCACTCCTATTACCCTTACCTGTCTCCCGACCCACCACACCACCTAACCCAACCCGACAAAGAACCATGTCGTCAAAAGTCTCCCTCGCCAAACAGCCGTCGTGCTTTGATGGCACGAAGTCCCAATGGGACAACTTCCGAGACCAGCTCCTGACCTACCTGGGAGCCTACGACAATGACCTAGACACCGACAAGAAGCGTGTCTTCTTCGCCATTTCCTACCTCCGATCAGAGGAAGGAAAACCCTGCATGGCGGCAGACTGGGTCCGCAACTGGAAGCAGAGGACCTTAGTCAATGGGGTCACTCTCCCAGCTGCCAATGCCACGACCGGGGTCCCTGGTTACACCTTCGATCAGCTCCTCGCGGAGCTGGATGCTGCGTTCAAGGATCAAAACCTTGTGCAGTCCACCCATGTCCGCCTCATGACCACGAGGCAAGGAAACAAAAGCCTGCAGGCATTTCTGCAGCAATTCGAGCTGGACGCTGAGCTCGCGGGTTATGCCCCAAACTCGGCCACCACTGGGTATAACTCCTTCCTGGTGGAGTTGCTCGAGGATCTCGTCAACAGCGAGATCAGCAGCCAGGTGTACGCTGGCGGGGTGACAGTCCCTAATACGTACAGGGGGTTCAAGGAGCGGCTGTTGGTGATCAACGGCAACCTGGAACAAGAGAAGCTCTGGAAGAACCGGAGGACGCACACATGGGGTCAGAAATGGACCCCAGGACAGACGGCACCGCCCGTCTATAAACAGGGGATGGCACAGGCCAAGGCACCGGCACGAGACCCGGATGCCATGGATGTGGACAGGGCCCGGCAGACCGCCCGCCCCTTTTTGTGTTACAACTGTGGCAAGGAAGGCCACATGAAGCGGGAATGCCTGGAGCCTCCCAAGAGGAAATTCAATGTCCGGATGCTCCGGACAGACAACTATTCGCAGGACGACCTGCAGGCCCTGGCGGCTATCCTTCGTGAGAAGGGTTTTTAAAAGGCCCCGCACCTAAGGCCAAGGTGACGGAGCCAGAACAGAACACAGGAACACAAGGGAGATATGAGGTCCTCGGGGAAATACACGATGCCCCAGAGGACAAAGACATTTTATATACAGACAGATAAACTAGTCTGCAAAAGAATATACTCGATTTCTTGGTAGCTAGTGTAGAAAATAAACAAAAAATATGTATCCTGGAGAACAAAAACCGGAAAACAAACCTAAAAAACAGAAGGATGGATGAGGAGCAGAAGCGGTGGAGTGCGTTCAAAAAGGCCCCTGGAACCCAACCAGTGAGAAAAATAGTGCACAGAAAAAGGGCGGCAATGCCGCGATGGCTCAATCCTCGAAAGAGGAGGAAGCGCCAAAAAAAAGCACCAAAGCACACGAGGGTGCTGTTCGGCTTACGGAAGCAGGAAGCGGCCCGGTGGCTAGCCAGGAGGGCGATGGGGGAAACTGAGGATAAGCTCAGCAAGGAGCTTCGGGAGTACCAGAGGCAACGAAAGCATCATGAGATGCTGGTCCCCGTTACTTTAACAGCATTGGACACGGGAAAAATGCGTGCTGTGAAAGCTCTTCTCGATAACGGATGCACTGCCACGTGCATTGATCGAGATTACGCCAAAGCAGAAGGCTTCAAGCAGAAAGAGCTTGATGTGCACATCATCGCCCGCAACGCTGATGGAACGGAGAATGCCCGGGGCAAGATCACTCATTACGTAGAGTTGATCATGACCGTCGGACCACACACGGAGCGGCAACACTTCCTGGTGACTGGGCTAGGCAAAGCCCGTGTCTTTATTGGTTACGATTAGTTGTTCAAGCACAACCCTGAAGTGGACTGGCGATCACAGAAGATCATGTTCAGTCGTTGCCCACCCGAGTGCGGAATGAAGGGAACAGAGCACAGGACCGGTGCAGCCCAGGAGGAAGAGATCGAGGAGGGCGAATCGATCCTGATGGTCGACTTCGCAGAGGTGATTGATCTGCGTCTAAAAGAGACTTCAGCACAGAAAATTGCAGAAGAAGCCAACCGTGGGAAGGAGAAGATCCTGCCGGAGTACCGCGATTATGTCAAAGTCTTTGCCAAGGAATCATTTGACTTGTTACCTAAGAAGAGACCGTGGGATCATGCAATCGAGCTGACAGCCGGATCAAAGGCCGTAGATTGCAAGATCTACCCACTCTCGGTAACGGAGCAAGGAAAGCTCAATGAGTTCCTGGAGGAAAATCTGAAGAGCGGACGGATCCGACCATCAAAATCGCCGATGGCGTTGGTGTTCTTTTTCATAAAGAAGAAAGACGGCAGCCTGCGACCAGTACAAGATTACCGGAAGCTCAACGAGATGACGGTTAAAAACCGTTATCTGCTCCCGCTAATCTCGGAGCTTGTCAATCAGCTTCGCAGCGCCAAGATCTTTACGAAATTGGACATCAGATGGGGGTACAACAATGTACAGATCAAGGAGGGGGATGAGTGGAAAGCGGTGTTCCGGACCAACCGAGGGCTGTTCGAGCCCCTCGTGATGTTCTTTGGTCTCACGAACTCGCCGGCAACCTTTCAAACAATGATGAACAACATCCTGAGGGAACTCATCAATGAAGGAAAGGTCATCGTGTACCTGGATGATATCCTGATCTTCACCAAGACCATGGAGGAACACCGGGCGTTGACAAAGCGAGTACTGCAGATACTCCAGGACAACAAACTCTTTCTCAAACCTGAGAGGTGCGAGTTCGAATGCATGGAGATAGAGTACCTGGGAGTGATCATCTCACACAACGCGATGAGGATGGACCCGGCGAAGATCAAGGGGATAACTGAGTGGCCGGAGCCCAAGAACCTGAAGCAAACACAGGCGTTCTTGGGATTCACAAACTTCTACCGCCGGTTTGTCCGAGGATACAGCGAGGTCGCCAAACCGCTCACTAGGTTGACCGGGAAGGAGGGATGGATGTGGGGAGAAGAGCAGAAGAAAGCATTCCAGAAGTTGAAGGATTGGAGTGCGGAGGATGCAGTGTTGGCGCTTCCCACGGACCATGGGAAGTTCCGACTAGAGGCGGACGCCTCGGAAGGAGCCACGGGAGCGGTGCTCAGCCAGGAACAGGAGGGCAAATGGTGCCCTGTTGCGTTCATGTCACACGGACTGAATGAGACCGAGCGGAATTACGAGATCTATGACAAAGAAATGCTCGCAATCATGCTCGCCCTGGAAGAGTGGCGGCAGATGTTGATGGGAGCGCGGGAAACCTTTGAGGTTCTGACGGATCACCAGAACCTTGAGTACTTCAGGAAGCCGCAGAAGCTCAATCGCCGACAAGCCCGATGGATCATGAAGCTTGCAGAGTACGATTTCACACTGCACCACCGGCCCGGAGTGCTGAACAAGAAGGCGGATCTCTTATCTCAGAGATCAGATCACGATCAGGGAAAAAACGATAATGAAAATGTTGTGCTGCTGAAGCCCGAGCATTTCCGAACACAAGACATAGTGTTGGAAGGGCCAGAGGCAGAGATCCTGGAAGCGATTATCAAGGAGAGAAAAATAGACCAGAGCGTGAAGCTGGTGCTCGAGAAAAAGTTACCAGCCTGGAAAAAAGAAAAAGATATTATATACTACAACAGACTTATTTATGTACCACGGAACGAAGAACTCCGAGATAAGATTATTGGGCTTCATCACGACTCGCCCCTGCTCGGCCATCCCGGAGAGAACCGGACGCAGGAAATGATTGAACGCAATTATTGGTGGCCGCGACTCAGGAATCAAGTCGCAAGATATATAAAGGAATGCAAAGCATGCCAGAGAACGCGAGTGCACCGGTACAAGCAGGGAAAGCTTAACCCACACAAGATCGCCGAGGGACCTTGGCAGATAATATCTATGGACCTTATCAGACCACTGCCGCTTAGCAACGGCTGTAATGCTATCCAAGTCTGGGTGGACACCTTCACGAAGATGATCCACACCGAGGCTGTGCACATGGAGTTGAACTCCGAAGGAGTAGCCCAATTGACTCGGGACCGAGTGATTAGATATCACGGAATTCCACAGAAGATTATCTTGGACCGGGATCCAAGATACGTCTCCGGGTTTATGAAGGAATTGAACCGGCTGCTCGGCGTGGAAATGAACCCGAGCACGGCATTCCATCCAATCACGGACGGCCAGACCGAACGGATGAACCAGGAGATCGAAAAATATCTCTGTATTTACGTAAACTATCGACAAACGGATTGGGCGGAGTGGCTCGCTTTGGCCGAGTTCACTCACAATGACAAACAAAGCTCATCAACAAGCATGTCTCCGTTTTTTGCGAACACGGGATACCATCCCTGGAAGGGGATAGAAAATGCTGTTGAGTCATGCAACGAGGCCGCGAATGACTTTGCCGAGAAAATGAAAAAAATCTGTGACAAAGCGGCAGCTGCGCTGGAAAAAACCCAGAAAACCATGAAAAAACATTACGACGTACACAGGCGTGATGCGCCAAGATTCAAGGTCGGCGATAAGGTGTGGCTAGAAGCCAAAGACATCACCACAGATCGGCTGATGAAGAAGTTGGACGATAGAAGGCTGGGGCCTTACGAGATTCTGGAGAAGATCGGAGCTTCGGCGTACAAACTTAGATTGCCTGAAACAGACAAGTCACATCCGGTTTTCAACGAGGCACTGCTGACCCCGTACGTCGAACCACCGAGGGAACGGAGAGAAGAGTGGCCGGCACCGCAGATCGTGCAGGGTCATGAGGAGTACGAAGTGGAGGAGATTTTAAAACACAGAAAACGCGGCCGAGGTTATCAGTACCTCATAAAATGGAAAAATTACCCATTGGGAGAACGAACCTGGTAGCCAAGAAGGCATTTGGGGAACGCGAAGGAGCTCTTGGACAGATATAATGTTGAGCACAGCCTTGCGATCAGAGCCTTGCCGGTCCTGCCAAAGGGATTTTGGGACAAAACCATTCACCGATACAAAACAAAGGAGGAGTCCAAAGAATACTTGATGAAGAAACTATTTATTCCCGAGACCAATACATTTGTCACAGTCGACGAGGACGTCGACCCTAGACGGGGGGTAATGTCACGATTCAAAGCCAATCTTATCGTGACAACACCTATCTTAGCGCCTGAGATAGCGCCCAATAACAACACCTGGGAGAACACAATGATCGGACAGCTGTCAAACGTTGACAGAAGAACACGAAGCCTAGAGACGATATCCATGCTTGACGAGCAAGGTTATTGTACGGACAACAATAGCATAGTTAGTTCTCACAGTTTGCTCAGTAGTATAAGTAGTGTACGCTTTCGCTTGTAGTCTTTAGTCTTTTATTCCATCTCATTTCGAGACTCACATTTGCACTACCCAATCCCTCTCATCTTACCGAGAGTGGACGCAAGAGCCTTGATTGTGACAAGCGAAGCACGTCCGCCCGCAGCTGCGTCGGATCGACCATGTACCGCGGTGTGCGTCCCCGTCGGCCGCACATCGTAGTCTTCGTGCTGCGGTCCCCTCGGGAGTGGAGTCGGTGATGGTGGTGGTGGTGACGGTGACGTGCGTTGTCGTTGTCGGTGTCTCCAGCTGGCAGGGTAAGCACCGGTCGAGGGAGCTGGGGCGACGAGGCGTCGGGAGCAGACCCATGTTTCTCCATCCCTTCACGGCCCATCCACCCTGCACGCCGCTGGGTGCCCATCTCTATGTCTTCCTCGGCTGAGCAGTGTATGGAGCGGCGGCAGGAAAGCGGGCGACGGGCATTGGCGGGGAGACTGGTGCACCCTGGCCTGCAAACCTGAGTATCCATCCCTACGTGACATACCATTCCACCCAGTGAGAACCCACGCTGTCCGCTCGACTGCGATGCAGCGGGGACGGTGGCGAGGACGGGCGGCGAGGGCGACGGGGTATCGGGAGAGGCAGACTTGTGTCCTTGCCCCCTGGATCCGCGTATATCTGTCCCGGGCCGTGGCACGACTTGCGGCAGCTGGCACCCGGCAGGTAGTTGACAGCAATGTCACAATCTCAGCGGGGGACGATGTCGAGAATGATCACAAAGATGGGGCGGTGTGAGCTATCACGATGTGATCGCTCTGGAATACGGTAAAAGAAGCATGAAAGGGGCATACCGAGCACCAATGCGCACCGTGGCCGTGGATATCACTTCAAGGAGAAATCGGACGACAATGCTAATTACATGCCGACAAGAAAAATGGCGAAAGTACTAAACAACTACGACACGAATTGAACGCGACTCAGAAAATTCTGCCATGCAAACGAGGACGACCGAGCTTGGCAGGGAAAATAAAAGATGAAGAGGACACATCGCAAACCCACGGCTCGAATCGAACGCGCGAACCTCGGTTATGTAATATATCCACGGGACGACATACCAGTTATGCCACGCAGGCGACGAGATGTCTCAAGAGGACGAAACGGGGTGTGTTCCAAGCACGAATATGTTGAACTTACAAGCGGACCAAGCGCCCTTCCCTCGATGCTGAGGCTGGGCCGACCTATCGTAGGAGATTAAAACGCGCTGGGACGAGGAAAAGAGACGCCGAGTAAGGAGGACATTTACTGAACCGAGTTATCGAGGCACCGAGCAACGGGAAGACCGTCCGAGCGCACGAATCCAGACACCGAGGGGGGAAAATGTGTGCCGAGCATAGAGAACGGGTCACCGAGCGGGAAGAAGGAGCATTTGGGGAAGACCGACGGATATTACGAAGGTTGGATGAGTAGGCACCGAGCGGAGAAGGAGCCGAGCAAGGAGGGCTGCGGAAGGGCGTAGGGAAGGAGTAGCACGAGGACGGGCGGCGTTTATCGGGCAGGCGGGAGAGGGGAGCCGGTGCGGAAATGGGGAGTATAAATACAGCCTGTAGACTGACAGAAAATCATCTCGGTTTTGGACCCACATCCTCTAAAGCTGTAAAAGACTCTATAGTACCACTCGGTCTCACCCAAAACAAACTGTTATCACCGGAAAACACTCTCTTGCTCCTCGGAGACACTTTCCTTCCTACACCGAGCCGTCTGTCGGCAAGGTCAGGTTATTATCGAAACCCAGCTCTACACTTCCCTATCCGATCCAACTCTCTTCCTCGTCAAAAGAGGGTAGTTGAAAAACCCTCACACAAAGCGATGCAGCCAAGTTCGGTGTGTAGCCGCTAGCCTGGATCGGATTATTTTGCTCTCGGCAAGCAGATAAGAAAAGAAGAGAAGGATACGATTGGTCGGGGCATTCATACAGAGAGGTTGAAAGAAGGGAACACTCGGCCGAGGAACCGAGCTTGTTAAAACAATCTCCACCCCAGCCAAAATGACCTACATATCAACACCTTCGGGGTCGGACTATACGACCGAGGAGGCCCGCTAAAACACATATATCACCTCGGCGTCCTCGATTCAGAGCCAGCATCGCGCTCGATCGTCCCTTCTTGACGAGCTGTAGAGCTCGGTCCGACAGCGCACGCTGAGAAGACTGTTCTATCTGCATTAGAACGCGGTAACCAGTTGTAATTTACGCCTTCTTTACTGAAGAAACACACACCTCCTACATAAAAACCACACTCTGATTTAAATAAACCCAGCACTGAGGTGCACTGTTCACAGCGACAGAAAATATTCCCCCTAGAGGACGTACACTTCTAAACTAGTCCGGGTTACCACCTCGCTCGGCAGTTTACGAAACCGCAGTCCACATCACAGCGGGCGGAATGGAGAACGCGTGGGCGCGGGTCGGCGCGAACGCGCGGGTGGGGATCGCAGTCTCAACGGGGACGACATCGAGATGGAAGCTGGGGGGCAATAAGGCGAGTTGGCGTCGAACGCGCATGCGGGGTGCGTGCATCGCCAGGGGGGGGGGGGGGGGGGGGGAGAACACGAAGGCATGGCGAGCGGACGGTGTGGTCGTGGGGAGGATGATGTCGAGACACATGGAGCAGGTGCAGTGTAGCGCACGTAGACGACGCGGTCTTGACGGAGGATGATGTTGAGAGGGAGGGTAGCAGGCGGGTGCTAGAAGTAGAAGATACACTCATGCGGCTGACAGGCGCAGCTGGCACGGCGAATTGGGCGCGGCGCTGACAAGGCGAGCTCAGGATTCGTATCGGGGGACGGTGGAGGGAATAGCGCCCACTGGAAGGGAGGAAGCATTGCCCAGATACACGAGGGCGAGGTACAAGAATGGACTTGGGAATGGGTGGCCATGGGTGCCCGTAGGCGAAGATGTGAAGGAGCGGATGCCTGCAGGTGGGAACACAAAGGAGGAGTGGATGCCCGAGGGCGAGAAGGAGCGGACGTCCACGGGCGATGAGAATGAGTGCATGTGCAAGAGAGTGTGGTGGAAGAGGGTAAGAGGGAAAGTGTTTGTGCGTATGTTGGGTGCAGAGTTTGGCCTAACCGTCAGCCGCTTGGAACGTTGGACTCGGGAGCGCAAAGCTCTCGAGGCGTCAGCCACTCGAGTCTCGGGTGGCGTCGCAGGGCACAAAACAAGCACTGGAATGCAGAAGGGTGGGAGGATTCACCGTTCGCCTCGAGAGCCAGAAACAGTAGGTAGTTTTGAGGCATGTACACAAGTAGTTGGCGGAAATTGAATGGCAGCGGTGCATGGCTAAAACTTGCAACTTGCAAGGAAAATAGTTTTTCAGTAATAATTTGCACAAAGATTCTGTGGGTAGCTTGACACTTGAACGAAATCATACTATTTTCGACCAGTTAGTTGGCCACCTAAGCATTTGTGCCTGGCTCTCCGTCGTTCCACTGACTCAATCCAATCCCCGCTATCTCAGAACGAAGGCATGCATCCTAAGAATGATTCCAGACCACCAGTTCTAATATATTTGGACATTTGAGTTCGCGGTGAATTTTGTTTCATCGGCAGTCCAACATGACCAAATAACAGGCTAGTTGGCCACCCCGCTAAATAATGACCTGAGCTCTCAAATGGCCGCCACTTGCACTCTAAATCATAGAGGGAGATCATATTGACTATTTCACATAGTTTGTGGGGTATATATGAAGCATATGAGAGGTCAGAAAATCTGGTGCCGACCCATGCGAAACCGCAAAATCCGGGTCGTAAAATCAACCAGCGTCATACATGTACAAAAACACCTGGATGTTCCAAATTGAGATCCACATTGCTTAATGGGAAGTATTAGGATGTACCTGAGCACCCACCTCTATTCCAAGATGGGGGCAGCTCCTCCAAAAAATCTGGTTATTAGGGAGACCAAAATTGGGTGGTTTGAGATAATGACCTGCAGAGCTATCCGAGGTGGATAGATAAATTTTTGAAATACCTCTTAGGATGTAGGCTTGAATAGTAGAAAGTCATGTGTCAGATCCCAGACTGATAGAATGGCAGTATCGTGTACCGGGACGGTGGCCAACATGGCCGAGCCAAAAAAAGTAGTCGTGCTTTCCTGACTGCGTCAAGGAGACTAGTGCTGACCATTGCCATCCATTAGCATCAGATACAGAGGCCCAGCATCAGGGGAACAGAACAAGCGCCAAAAGTCGTAGATCGACAAAGAAATGGTGGAGAAATGGCCACGGTAAGTGAGGCGAGTGGTCCGATCACAAGAAAAATATTTTCACACGCTTCGGATTCTGATCCTCAATGTCATAACTTTCGATCAACCCATCACTTTCGGCCGAATTTTGGTCTGAACCTGCGTTGGAGTTCGTCCTTGGTTCCGCCATAACACCCAACCTGAAGTATCACCCCCTGCCCTTCTAGACTGCAAGTGGCCAACTAGCTGGGGTGGCCAACTAGGTGGTCTGGAATAGTAGGACTCGACGAATTTCTTGATACAGGCCAACGGATTAATAGGGGCCGATACAATGCGTGCAAGCTGTAAAGCTCAAGGCGCTTGAAATGATTCAGAGGAACCCGCCCAAGATATGCTATGCTTGAGACCGAGGGGAGTTGAAGAAGCGCGTATATATATATCTCTTTTGTCTTGAGTAGCTCTTGAAGGCGACCGTCTTCAAGAATTCCACTAATCTGCGCCGTTCTCTTGGTCTGTCTGCCAACGGTGACCTGAGAGTCTTTCCAGCCGGAACCGTGCCTGGCCTCTTCGATACACGATGGAGAAAGGTCGAGGGATATCCGGATGAGCCGCATGGCGCAGGCCATCATTGCACGCTCCCGGAGACGCGCGTGAACGCGGTGCGTGGTGGCCGGAAGATAAATTATTCGTTTATAGCGGCGCGCACGACCATCGATATCCTATTCGCAACGTCGTCCATACGCACGGCGGGCGACCGGAACCGTACCTCCTGGACGGGAAAGCGCGAAGTTAGCGTTGTGGATCGCGCTAGATATTGTTTATAATCTGACAACTATATTGAATCAGATGAGCGGAAGAATTGAAGGGGCTAAGGATGGAGCGGAAGGAGCCGTCGCCGCCGCCCGTCGGTAGATGTGGGAGATCGCGTTGATCAAATTTGATCTTTACGCGGCGCTGACGTAAATGTTTCATCGCTTTAAGCTTTCGACCTCCCATGTCACTCGAAGCAGAACATGCACACCAGGATTCGGAATCATTCTCGAACCCGCTCATCAACTATCTGGAGAACGACATCGTCTCCGCCTCCGAGCCCCTTCCGAACCAAGTTACAAACATTGCGGCTCTAATCCTTCAATTAGTCAAGATAGACCAAAACCGTGGCCGACGTTTGGGTCTCGTAGTCCCACCCGTCTCTGCATCTCTATCCAACTCTATGTGGTTACTGGAACTCGCGGTCCGTGGCTATAAAGAGAAGAGTTTCCGGGCGCTTCGCGGCCACCGTGAGAACCCCAAGTTTTTCTCCGACCTGCAAAATAACTCAACCTCCTTCAGTCGTTCCGAGCTCTGAGCCTGCCCCAACCTTCGAAGCGGATGAGATTGATCCAGCATCAGTTACCGGTATGCCTTGATAACGGCTTAAAGTTTCAAAAGGTCACCATCTTTTTGCATTTAGCTACGATCGCAGCGTGGAGGCAGCCCTTTCGAGGGATCAGTCATATGTTGGTTCTTGAGATACTGAAAGAGTATCTCAAAGAAACTCAACACTACGCTCGAAACGTCCTCGTGGCGCAATCCTCGGGGTGTGGGAAATCCCGTACCCAGGACGAGATCGCCAAGCTCATCCTGTGTTTACCCTTCAACCTCGCCAACCACAAGGCCCAACGTGTGTCTGTGTGATCCAATTAGAATATACAGTTCTGAAAGAAGAAATGCAACAGCATACCCTCCGGGGGACCACGAGCTCAGCGTCTGGCTCAGAGGAAGTGGTACCCACCTCCCCGATGTCCAGAAGCGCTGTCGTGCCTTTGTATATGGCGCCATGATAGCGGCAAAAGAGCATTTAGTCCAGATTGCTGGGACGGCCTCAATGAGCGACAACGGCGCCACTCCCGTCAGTGAGAGTATGCGGCTTTCTGCTCGCGCAAGAGTGCAAATGATCTCCTGCGCCTTTCGCGAGAAGATGTCGGAAGGCGGTACCTTCAATTCTCATGGTCCGTACCGTGTCGGTTTCCAGAAGAGGGTCATGGAGATTGCCACTGCGGTTCGTCATTTCTCTTTATTTCTTTCTTCGAGAATGAACCCGGTTGATATGGAATGCAGTTTGAAAAAAAACCCTTCACGTTGCCGGACATACCGCCCAGTAAGCCTTATTACAATCCATTTCCGCGACCTAACGAGACGACAGTGCAACATCCATCCAGGATGCAAGCCATCCCTGAGCCGATACAGGCGATGGAGGTGGATGAGGAGGGGAACGACGATGGCGAGGAAAATTCCGGCATGTCGTGCCACCTCTTTCTAGGCACTTCGTAGCTGACCTTTATTCACGACTAGCGCTAAAGGCCGCTTGCGACCTTTTGCAATACCTGGATCCACAGGGTTTACTCAGAGAGGAGCCTATCGTTCTCCTTTGTTTTGACGAGTCTCACTCTTTGACCGAGGCCATCCCAGGCCAGCCCTGGACCTATTTCTCGGAGTTGCGGCGTGTCTTACGAAACATCCGTGAGCTCCCCATATTCTCCTTGTTCCTTTCGACGGGTGGGAAATTCCACCAATTCTCCCCGACGCCTGAAACCGACGCCTCGGCGCGAGTGAGGCATCTCGTTTTCCACCTCTTCTCGCCCATCACGGAGGTCGAGTTTGACAGCTTTGCGGTCCGGTTACAGCCCAATGTACCGCTACTCGAGGTAGCATCCACGTTCCAAATCGCACATCTCGGGCGCATGCTGTGAGTCCTTAATATTCTTTATTTTCCTTGTTGACCCGTCAATCAGCTTTGCTACCCGGTACGACTCGGGTGATACCGGGACCCGGCAAAGCATTATAAACTTTGCGCAGACCAAACTCCTTGCGCAGCAAAGAACTCCGGACCGCCTTTCTTCTCAGCAACGGTTGGCTTGTCTAGCCTTCCGTCTTCCCCTGGAGTTCCAGGCGCCAGGTTGGACTGAGCGGGAGATAGAGCGCTGTCAGGTCGAGCGTCACATGCGGATCTGTTTGGCCGCCACCGGTGGCTTTCAAAGCATGATCACCACGGCTTCTTCAGAGCCGCTGCTCGCTGAAGCCGCATGTCGAACCATGCGGAATTTCCCTGACACGGGCTTCGCGTCAGCGCTCTTGGAGCATATCGATGCCTCCCACTTGAGTCCGGGCGATCGAGGCGAATATGTGGCAGCCCTGATCCTTTTACTAGCCAGAGATAGAGCCTTGGGATCCAGTCAACCGCCGCCTCCACCCATTTCAACTCTCAGCACGCCTGATGAAAAACTCAAAGCGGACGGCGGATCACGGCTGGTCTCCGTATGCGATTTTCTTAGAGCTCTTCTCATCCAACCGGACTCTATGAATACGGACGAGGATCTCTTGTCGTCGCTCCCCTTTATTGCTTCCGGCGACGTCAAGATCCCGTTACGCGAAGCCTTCTCTACCGGTTGGATCTGGTTCAACCACTTCCGGAAGGTTGACCACTTCGGGCTTCTCGACCAGGAGCACTTGAGGTTTCGAGTTGCCCGGGGTGCTGCTGTAATCTGTGCTGACAATCAGCAAGGCATTGATATTTTAATTCCCATAGTCTTGGGAACCAATCTCGAGTCGGCTAAAATCTCCGCGATGTTTTTCCAGATTAAAAACAGCCTTCAATTCAAGGCAAACATGGTCACGGCGCTATTCGACGCGATGGATCCGGTCGATGTAGTCGGCCTCGTCGCCACGGATACAACTCCGAATATCCCGATCATGACTGGTCTTTTCGATGGCAGCGCCCACCAGTGCGATCGTTGTTCGTAAGCGCGAGGAGCGGACTTCAGGCTGCCGGAAAAATAAGCACATCCCGTACACCACTTACGACATTTGGGTCGCCGGCACAACTACGGACACCTTTCCTGTCATTGGGTCGACCGAAAACGATGTTTACGCCAATTTGCTCCTCCGCTCCCGAACGAAAAACCGGGCTTGCGATCTGGGCGATGTCCCAATGGACAAAGATGTACGGGACGAGCGAGCTGCAGCCAGAAGACGAATGAATCCGGGGGCTAGCATCCATCCGGACCATTTCACCAACTACGTCATGCCTGCCGTAAGTGCGGAAGTCGGTGGCGGCGGCCGATCAGCAGAGAGGACGTAGGGTTCGAGGTCGGTTGGGCGGTGGGAAATGGAGGAGGAGCCGGAGGAGGCGCAGGTCGTTGAGCAAAGAAGAAGCGGAAGAAGGAAGGGGAGGCCGGAGAAGACGTCGAGCAGTAGGATCTCAAGTCGGAGAACGAGAGGGAGGGGGCGGGCGAAGTCTGGGCAGGGCGCAAGCGCCTCGTTTCCGGCCACTGGTAGGAGGAGGAGAATGCGCTCGCGGAAGACATACACGAGGCTTGCTCGGAACATCGCGCGCGGCGAGCTCGGAGCCACTCAGCACTCTGACCACCAGGTGCTATTCCCGGTTTCGACTCGCTACACGTCACCGTCAACCCAGTTGCTGCGCATCCTGACGTCGCACCGCCTGCCGTACACGCCGTACGAGACGTTCGCGATCTCGTCAAGGAGTTCACCAACATCGCGCGCAAGGTGATGCGCAAGCGTTCGGAGAAGTTCACCCCGATCAAGGTCGTGAACGCGAAGCTGTAGAGCGTGCGGCGACTGGCGCAAGCGGCACGAGCAGCTCGCGGTGATGAGGCCCGACGCGCGGGCTCGGTGGGATGGGCATGGAGGAGGTTAGGGAGGCGTACGAGGTCGTCGCATCGACGTGCTGGACGTCTCGGCTGAGGGCACGAAGATCTGCGTCGCGGCGGAGGATGGGTACAACCGGCGCAACATGGGCGTCGACGGGCGGCTGTTCGAGATTATCCGGCCGCGCGGGCGGCGGGAACGTTCCAGCTCGCTGCCAAGTTTGACACGCATGGCTGAGCAAGGGGGTCGAGTGGCTTGTGGCGGAGTACCGGAACGACTCACAGCGGATGATCGCGACTGGTGCGTTGGTTGGTTCTCTTCATTCGCGCACTTATCCAGCGCAGAGATGAGCATCATCTGGGACTACTTTATGAATCAGTACGACTCTATGACGGCGGGCGGGATAACTGGTATATCCAATTCGTGCGCGAGTTTGCGAGCTGAAGGACAAGACGAACAACGGCATCGACCTGTACAAGGACATCCTGTGCGCGGTCGAGGATCTCGCGACGTGCTCGTACACGATCGAAGCGTTCACGGACTCCGGAGGTGCTGGGCAAGGTGCAGGCGGCCATCGAACGGCTGAATCTCGAGGGGTACGCGAACCTGGAGCAGTGGGTCGCGGCGTCGCGTCCGTTTAGGTTTTGGAGCGGGTATTGACGCGATGCAAACAGATACAGTCGGATTCCACATAACTCATAGCTGTCGGTCAAGGCCTCGGGCTATGGGTTTTCGGGACCTATGGGTTAACAGGACACCTGGATTCCGAGTCAAAAAAAGGGAGGTGCAACAAGATATTGATTATTTGGGACTTGTCTGGTGTCTGCTTGGACAAATGAGAGAAGTAATCAGTAATGGTTGTAGTAGATAGAGAATTGAATTCGTCTCAGCGTGTTTGACGTGCGAAACGACTGAGAATGGTTTCCATTTGCCGTGCGAAAGGATCTGACCACCAATTTCAGTTCAGCAGAATCCAGGCGTCACAAGCCGCGTTCGAAATCCGAAGTCAAGACTCAAGAAGTGTACACTCACCGATGTCATTGGCATCTTTGTCCACCCATTCTGTGTCTTTGTCCATAAGCCGATCTTCGTGTCGTATGCGAGCTGCTTTTCTGGTCATACGGCCTTCTGGTAGGCCAAAAGCCCGCGATTTAGAACGGCGAAAGTGAGTTTACCCATATGTGATGAGTCGAGGCCATTTTGACGACTTCCTTTACATCTAATTTGTACCTTGCTGTTCAAAAATGGGATATAAGTATGGGTTTTCCGCTCCCTGCATGGGTATGGATTATGGGGTATACAGACCTATGGGCTCTGAGATTCGGTGCACTACTAACATAGTATGTAAAGACCCAAAAGCTATGGGTTATAAGGAACTATGGGTTATCAGGGCTATGGGTTATGGTGGAATCCGACTGTACGCTGAAGCCGGTTGTGGTTGTGCACGAGATTCGGATCGACCCACCGATAGAGCACGCGCGCGCGACGGATCCAGAGCTCGCGGTGCGAGATTGGGCTGCAGCTGCAGGGGGTCAGCGTGACCGAGACGAATTACGCTTCATTGGTACGGTTACTCTCTTCACATTTTGAGCGCTAGCTGACGGACGACGCACCTGACCCAACTGCCGGACGATGTCCTGGAACGGCCGTTCTCGTTGATCGACGGAGTACGTGGGCAAGTGGATGCAGTTCTAATCGCTGTGGGATCTCGACGCGGAATACGTGTTCAACCGGCTCGAGGACTCGCTTGCCAACTGGCAGCAGCCATTGACAAAGAAGACGTTCGACACCGGACACGCAAAAGTCGTTTGGGGTGTGCATCATCGACTACGAGCAGGTGCAGGTCAAGGCGAACGCAACGTACGATGCGTGGCAGCGGGACACAGCGGGATATCTTGAGACGGTTTGGGGGAAGCTGGGGAACGAAGGAGATACATGCGTCGATCCTCGAGGCGCGCAAAGACCTTCACTCGCTCGAGGGTCTGACGGGGGGAGACATTCTTATACTGATAGCTAGTGGGTATGGGTATTTTTTGTCGAGAAAGAGTTGAAGGGACGTCAAGTCTCTCATAGTGTTGCATACTCCAGATCTCCACCGTGCATACACAGACCCAGGCACTGGTGCGGCCCAACGCAGGGATTGTCTGACGGAGAGAAGGCGAGGAGAAAGAGCCATGGAGCCTCAGGATTTTATGTACCGGGGAAGCGCCACTGGTCGTTGGGGTTCGAGATTATTGGCTGTGTTGACGCCAGAATGAGAGCGATTCGTGAGAGGCGATGCATACGCGGTGTCGAGTCGGAGCGGAGCCGAAAGCTTCGCGCGGAACACCGAGCGCGGAGACCCAGAATTGGACCGTTGTACAACTGCACCAGGAGACATGATGGTCGTAGCAAGTAAGAGTAGCAGTCACAGGCGCGGGAACATGGCAATGAAAATAGAGGAAATTGTATAGAAGACAATCAACTAAGTAAATAAACGAGGTCGGGGTGGGGGGCTAGCGAGTGGGGGTGGGGGGTATTCGCTCTCCTACAAGACGATGCATTTGCTGTGGGATTTGCTTCGGCCGCCCTTGGGGCTGAGGAGGGCGGCGCGAGTGGCATACTGGAAGACCTCCTTGACGCCCTCGCCCGACTTGGCCGAGCATTCTAGGTAACTGCGCGCGCCGATCTTCTGTGCGACCGCCATGCCCTGCGACGTGTGAGCACACATAATGGAGAGAGAGAGATAGCAAAGCGCCCACCTCCTCTGGCGTGACCGGCCTCTGGCTCGTCTTCCGCAGCTCCTCAATCACGCGGGGATCCCGGCGCAGATCCTTCTTGCACCCGACAAGGATGATGGGCAGGCCGGCGCAGAAGTGCATCACCTCGGAGATCCACTGGGGCGGGGTTAGTTGGTAGTATCGCAAACGAGCGAAAGCAAGGGCGCACCTTCTCCTGCACGTTGTCCAACGAATCCGGGCTGTCGACGGCGAAGCAGATGAGGATGACGTGTGAGTCGGGGTACGAAAGCGGGCGCAGGCGGTCGTAGTCTTCCTGGCCGGCGGTATCCCACAGAGCGAGCTCGACGTGCTTGTTGTCGACCTCGACGTCGGCAACGTAGTTCTCGAAGACGGTGGGGACGTAGACCTGCAAGGAGAAGGAGATGAGCGGGTGAGAGGGCGCTGGGTAGGAGAGGGGTACCTCGGGGAAGGTGCCCTTGGAAAAGACGATCAAGAGACAGGTCTGGATAAGGGTCAGCGCTGTCGTCGGGGAAGGGGACGAGGAGGAGTACCTTGCCGCAGGCTCCGTCGCCCACGATAACGAGCTTTCTTCTGATTTCAGACATGGTGGTGAGAGGGAGGTGCGGTGAACTCGAGCGTCAGCGTCAAAGGCAGGCTGTGTACACGTGACAAGGGCCCGTGCACCCACACTCAATCCATGGTCACCGACGGCACTTCAACCGCCAACGCCGCAACAGGCGACCGACGAATATATCTTGGCTACCCGCAGACAGTCCGCTGTATCCTGCATTTAATACCCAAGACTTGCAGAGGCTTGCAGCCATTCCAGACTCCGGATCTTCAATGAAATCGCCGTCGCGAGGGCGACTGCGGCCCATTGCTTTTGAAATTGCATGCACACGCAATTTTCGTGCTTGTTAATTCTGCGGGCGTCGACCAACATGGGCGAACACCTCTTGAGCGGTGCCTAAGTAAAAAGAGATCGTCCAACTGCGCCCAATGAGCTTTCATTCTGGCGCCCTCTCTGCGTTGACCAGAGGATTGCACGCCAGATCAAGCCGTCGAAGACCTCCCCGGGCAACACCGATGTCTCGCGCCGCAAAAGGACGCTGACCTCGCCCCGCCGCTGTCCCGATTCCGACTCGGACCCGCCCGCAAAATGCGCTGCCCGTGCTACAAATCCCACCTACGCGTACCTGAGGCAGCGATCACCCCTACTGCAGGCGTGCTTACCATGATTATCCGCGCCATCTGGAACTTCAACTTGGCGTGCGCACTTCAGCGCCCTCGCATACGGCCCGCGGGAGAGCAAGTGCAATAGCTCCAAGTGGCTCGAGACACGGGACATCTCGTGGTACACTACGTTACCCTCTTCTCGCCACCTCACCTCCGCTGACTGCGCCCGTTCACAGTACTTCTCCGACTCCGTGCGTGCTGCGCGCGTCTCTTTGTTGCCGTGATGCTGCGCCTACCCGCTGTTCGCCTTTGCAAACACCCCCGCTCCTCCCGCAGTCCGACGCCCTTTATGTCCCCGGCGGTCATCCGTCAACTACCATTAGGATGTTTCACAATTGACTTTTTGACCCCAACTTGCGCCCCACCTCCAGCGCTTGGCCTCAACTTGCCTCGAGTTGAGGCACGAGTTGGGTCTCTCGGAGTTGAGGCAGAGTTGAGGTTCGGGTATCAGAAAGATATGATACAAGCGAACTTGGCGGAGTTAGGGCTCGAGTCGGGGCAGAAGTTGGATATCAAGTCGAGGTTCTACGCTCGACTCGACATCCAACTTCGATTTTCGTGCCCCAACTGCGACCCCAGCTTGCCTCGAGTTGAGGTCGAAGTTGAGGTACGAGTTGGGCTCGGAAAGTCAGCGATGAAACACCCTATCCGCCGTGACCTCTCCAATCTCATTTCCCTCACCCTGTCGTCAACACCCCGTATCCCATCCGGCTGCAGCTCGACCGGTACTCGCTTCGATTTCTGGGCACTGGACGATGAGCTCAGGCTGTTGACTTCAGACGCGTTCTCAAGCCCAAACATCAAGCGTTCTAAAGTCTCTATCCATCTGTCTTCGCCACCAAGCACTTCCTGTCTTGCATCTATCCATTGTGGCTTGATCATGTCGAAGATGTCACTACCTTGACAGATCATCGGACATAAGTGAGCCCTCAAAACTCTCTACGGCATCCGACGACGATCGCTGGCCGCATATGTAGTCGCCGCCGCGTCCAAGCAATACAGTACGACCTCATCATGCCAGGCATGTCCGTCCTCTGGCTCGTCCTCCTCGCAAGCCGCGTCGCCCACGCCGACTTCCACTTCTTGAGCTATAAGTCCTCCGGGGTGTCGGCGACCCCCATCCCAACGAACCCGACGCTAGCCGTCCCGTGTGTCTCTCTCCGCCTCCACATACCCTTAAATTTATACCCAGTCATCAGAACTAGCGACATGGCGGGCTGCGACGGAATCCTCGGTCCGCAGATGGTCACCCTCCAAAACCTCACCCAGCCCGTCGGGACCGCCAGCGTCTTCAACATCAACGACTTCTGCGGCGCCAGCCGGCTCGACGTGTACCTCCGGTCCTCAGACCTGCTGGCTGTTTACATCGCGGGGGGCGACGGGACGCAGTTGGGTGTCTTAATCGAATGCATTCCGTCTCTGAAGTCCGTCAGCGCAGATTGGGCGTGCAGCCCAAGTTCACCGAAAACGTTTAATTGTAGCGAGGGCGGCCTCCAGTTGGACTGTACCGACAGGCACGTACTTCCATTTGATCAAAGACGACATGGGCCTGATACCTTCCAAGCTGGACCTGTTTCTCCGGGATATGCGAGGCTCCCCGGTGAGGATCGTCCACCTGTTCTATCCGTTCTCATTCTGATCTAGCGATATCTTCAGAGAGGGTAGCGCCACCACTCCATCGCCCGTGTCCGCGACGTCCAGCGGATCCTCGCTGTCCAGCGGATCCTCGCCGTCCAGCAAAGCCTCGTCGTCAAGCCCGTCTACCTCCAGCACGCAGCGGACACCCAGCGCCGCCGACAACTCGCCCGCCCAGGCGGGCGGCCGCAGTAAGGGCTCCAGAACAGCCACCGTCGTCGGCAGCGTCCTCGGCGCGCTCTGCCTCTGCCTCGCCTTGATCGTCGCGCTGCTCATCTGGCGGCGCCGACGAACCGGAGCCGGCCGCGCGGCGGTCCGCCCGTTCGTGGCGACCCAATCTTCCCAGGCGTCGCCTTTCAAGTCCGCTGGGCCGCCAATATCGATATCGCCTGCAGAGCTTCCGCTGACGGCTGCAGATCTGGAGGGCGCCGAGGCCCGACATGTACAGGGGCGGAGTCGGGCCGTTGTGATGTCGTGGCGCACGCTCCCGCCGTCGTACTCTCATCGCGGGGAGGGGGAAGACCAAGGCGGTTGATGAAGCAGCTAGGTAGTATATGCTAATGAAGGAATAAATCATTTGGAATTCGGTTTGTCGAACGCGGCGAGGTCGGGGCACCAGCGCGTGTAGTTGGTTGGTCAATAAATCCGACGCTTCGTATGTACTAATACTCTCAGAGCACACCGGGCGTTGAATGCGAGAGGCAGGGCTCGAACCGCGCGTGCCACAAGTAAAAAAACTGGAGCATTAATAATATGGATAACAGGTCGATACAGTGGTGGTACAAGGCATACTTATAGGTAAATACGCTCTTGGGGGCCACTCAGGCAACGAACTAGTGTAACACTGTTCGAAGAACATTGAAACCTGCCCATGGGTGAGTTGGGTCGGCAAATCGCCATCGTCGTCATCATCTGAATCGACGGTCACAGTCCCCCAAGTATGCAGTGTTCTAGTCTCCCAGAGGTAGAGTAGTCAATTCATTTGAACCCATATCCTTTGATCTGGAGCTTGCGAAAGTTGCGCTGCTTTGTCTTACGTCTGCTTAGGGAGACTACAGTGTTCTGACCTCCCCGGCCAACACCGACGTCTCGCGCCGCAAAACGACGCTGACCTCGCCTCGCCGCTGTCCCGATTCCGACTCGGACCCGCCCGCAAAATGCGCTGCCCGTGCTACAAATCCCGCCTACGCGCACCCGAGGCAGCGATCACCGACGCGCCCCATGTACGCGCCCGCGCCGCTTCGCCACCCTCCTGCTTTCGAGCAGTGTCTTTGGCCTTGAATTCGATGCTGCCTCACCATGCTCATCCGCGCCATCTGGAACTTTAACTTGGCGTGCGCACTTTAGCGCCCTCGCATACGGCCCGCGGGGAGAGCAAGTGCAACAGCTCCAAGTGGCTCGAGACGCGGGTCATCTCGTGGTACGCTACGCTACCCTCTTCTCGCCGCCTCGCTGACTGCGCGCGTTCACAGTAACGACTTCCCCGACTCCGTGCGTGTTGCGCGCGTTTCTTTTGTTGTCGTGATGCTGCGCCTACTCGGAGGACTCGGTGGCCGCTGCTCGCCTTTGCAAACACCCCTGCTCTTCCCGCAATCCGCCCCGGCGGTCGTCCGTCAAATACTATTTTCTCTCTATCCGACGTGACCTCTCCCAATCTCATTGTCGTCAACACCCCCGTATCTGCAACTCGACCGTCACTCGCTTCGATTTCTGGGCACTGGTCGACGAGATCAGGCTGTTGACTTCGGACGCGTTCTCAAGCCCAAACATCAAGTGTTCTAAAGCCTGAACAGCAATCAGACATTCCTCTCTATTCATCTGTCTTCGTCACCAAGCACTTCCTGTCTTGCGTCTATTTATTGTAGCTTGATCATGTCGAAGATATCACTACTTGACAGATCCTCGGACAGAAGTGAGCCCGGAAAACTCTCTGCAGCATCCGACGACCATTGTGGGCCGTATATGTAGTCGCCACCGCGTCCAAGTAATACAGTACGACCCCATCATGCCGGCCATGTCCGTCCTCTGGCTCGTCCTCCTCGCAAGCCGCGTCGCCTATGCCGATTTCCCACTTCTTGAGCTGTAAGTCCTCCGGGGTGTCCGCGACCCCCCATCCCAACGAACCCGACGCTAGCCGTCCCGTGCGTCTCTCTCCGCCTCCACATACCCTTAAATTTATACCCAGTCATCAGAACTAGCGACATGGCGGGCTGCGCCGGAATCCTCGGTCCGCAGATGGTCACCCTCCAAAACCTCACCCAGCCCGTCGGGACCGCCAGCGTCTTCAGCATCAACGACTTCTGCGGCGCCAGCCGGCTCGACGTGTACCTCCGGTCCTCGGACCTGCTGGCCGTTTTCATCTCGGGGGGCGACGGGACGCAGGTGGGTCTCTTAATCGAATGCATTCTGTCTCTGAAGTCCGGCGGCGAAGATCGGGGCATGCAGCCCAAGTTCACCGAAAACGTTGAATTGTAGCGAGGGTGGCCTCCAGCTGGACTGTACCGACAGGTACGTACTTCCTTTTGATTAAAGACAACATGGGCCTGATCCCTTCCAAGCTGGACCTGTTTCTCCGGGAGATGCGAGGCTCCCCGGTGAGGATCGTCCACATGTTCTATCCGTTCTCATTCTGATCTAGCGATATCTTCAGAGAGGGTAGCATCACCACTCCATCGCCTGTGTCCGCGACGTCCAGCAGATTCTCGTCGTCAAGCCCCTCTACTTCCAGCACGCAGCGGACATCCAGCGCCGCCGACAACTCGCCCGCCCAGGCGGGCGGCCGCAGTAAGGGCTCCAAAACAGCCGTCGTCGTCGGCAGCGTCCTCGGCGCGCTCTGCCTCTGCCTCGCCTTGACCATCGCGCTGCTCATATGGCGGCGCCGACGAACCGGAACCGGCCGCGCGGCGGACGATCCACCGACGGAGGGCGCGCCTGCAGCGGACACCATTCGTCCTGTCGTTGCCACTCAACCCGTCCGTCCCTTCGTGGTGAGCCAATCCTTCCAGACGTCGCCGACCAAATCCGCTGGGACGCCAATATCGATATCGTCTGCAAAGCTGCCGTCGGCGGCTGCAGATCTGGAGGGCGCCGAGGCTCAATATGTACAGGCGCGAAGTCGGGCCGTTGTGATGTCGTGGCGCACGGACGTGCTCCCGCCGTCCTACTCTCATCGCGCGGAGGGGGGAGATCAAGGCAGTTGACTAAGCAGTTAGGTAGTACTGAGCTCGTCGAATGAATGGATAGACTGTTCGGCAATATGTTTCTCGAACGCAGCGTGTAGTTGGTTGGTCATAAATCCGACGCCTCGTATTACTACTATCAGAGCAAACCGGGCGATGAATGCGAGAGACAGGGAGCTCGAACCACGCGTGAAACAAGGAGAAAACTGGAGCATGAATATGGATAATAGGACATGGACAGATATGATGGTACAAGAAAATATAATGCATACAGGTAAGTACGCTCTTGGGGGCCACTCGGGCAACGAAAAGCCATAATTCAGGCTTTCCTACTACCACTACCACTACCCGCACTCTTGGTACGGGCACTACGGCGGAGCGGCAGACTCGACGCGACCGGCGTCTCGTCCACCGGCGTACCTGCGGGCGACGTCTTGGTCTTCTTGTTGGAGCCCGACCCAGAGCCCCTCGAACCTGAAGCGGCGGTCGTGCCTTCGGAGCTGGCGGACGCAACGGGGTTTGCCTCTTCGCGGGTGCGTTTGTGAGAGGCCCGCACCGCGACTTGATGTAGACTCTGAGCTCTCTTCGTCTGCCTCTCGTTCTTTGCTGAGTCGAGGCTGGGCACGACGAAAGGGAGGGCTGCATCGTCCATCGCCCATCTTGTCGAACGTAACCACTGGTCGAAGAATTTTAACACCACGGGGTGGGTAAGCTTGACGCCAGTATTCTCGTCTGGCACATCGTCATCATCGGGTGTCACCAAGGCCATATTACCAGGGTTTTGCCCGGCAACCGCCACGCGCAGGTTATCGACGAGGCCATATAGCGAAGATTTTCTGTCGGCAATCGGAGTCAGCGTCTGAAGCCAGGCGACTTTCAGGGCGTTTCGGGTGGAGTCGAAAAGGTTGCCACAGGCGCTGGAGCCGTCATTATGGCTATGCTTTGTGTGTCGGAGCACCATCCAAACGAGCAGCCAATACACCGACTCGAGATCGTGATGCGGACCGTGGGCCGCAGAGTTGTCCATGATTTTAATGGCCATGAACGGAGGCGTTCCCTAGAGATTGTCAGATGCTGCTGTATCGACGAAATGAAGGCCGGCACATACTGTCATGTCCTTCAAAGATTTGTTGAGTTCTTGATAATGGGCGTTGGCTTGAGTACGGCCTGGGAACGCATGATCGAACATTTCGAGGCCGACTGGTGTGAACTCGGCGTAGTCCCAGTCAACAAGGAAGCCCTTCACTTCCCTTCCTGCCTCCGTCACTTCCTTGAAAAGAACATTGCCCTCACTGACGTCTCGATGTAGCACACCAGCGTTCCAAGCGATCTCGAGATCTAAAACTCGCGTTTAAGGTCGAACATGGTGAAAAGAAAACAGAGACGCACGCCACACAGCGGTCTCAAGAGCCCGTGCCAGGGCTTTGGTCGAACTGAAAGCGTTGAGTGCGGTACCAACGGGCGTTAGTAGCGACCGCATGTGGCAGCGTTCGAGTCTGGGTACTGCGCCCTTCGTGGAACAAGTTATATGAAGCGTCGGGTTGTGGTGAAGGAGCGTCGGTTCGATTGATAAATCAATGCTCCCATGACATTCAGCCATTTCTGTGTCACGATGGGGGGTTGTCTTGCAATAATGGGCTATCGCGTCGTAGAAATCGACCTCGGGTCTGCGACAAGCCTGGCGCCAGGCGTCCTTGAGGGCGTAAACGGTGGGGTTATCCTCATCGGCGTCCTCCTCGAGCACGACACGGTACACCATGGTGGCACGGCTGAACAAGCCGTCCGAGTCCCTGCCTGAAAGGGGCTCGCCAATCGTAAAGCACCTCACGGGCTTGGCAACACGTTTGTCGCCGGCGACGTGAAAACGAACGGCCTGGATCCAGAGACTGTGTTCGGTTGCGTGCGCGAGCGTATAGTGACTGTAAAAACTGTTTTTGCACAATACGGCGTGCATGCGTTGCTTCTCTGCCGGGGTCGGGATTGACAAAGTATCGTCCTCGCCGGACATGCGAACGGGGTTCGAGTTGAGGCGGGTTGGGTTGTATAGACGCCAGAAGAACGTGGGAAAGATCCTTTCTTCTTTCGTCCAGTCGAAGTCGGTACTAGCTTTGAAACCAGAACGATCGAAGCGAAGTAGACGTGCACGGCGGATATCAAAAACAGCGACGACATAGACGACGCAGCTCCTGGACGCCATGAGCAAGCTCCGGGCGCTTTTAGCGAGCTGAATAAGCGCCTCTTCAGACTCATTAGTCGCTTTAATCTGGCCGTCGGCGTTGAAGATATCGGTACGATATTTCAGCTCGATGACCGTCCCGGCATGATGCCAGTCCCACGCGTCCGGAGCTTCGATGCCAGGCCGGCTGACTGTTATGTCTGGTTTCGTATAGTGACCTCCCTCGTCGAGGGCGGCAAACAAGCAGTTGTGAGTGTCGGCTATTAGAGGTTTGTTCCCCTCGGGGAACGTCGACACGAGTTCCTCCAGGTAATCGGTCTTGAGCAAACCGTGAGCATCGACGGAATATCTATGGCAAGGCGCTTACCAAAGGTTTAGACATTTCGTTCTCTTTTCTGCCCTTCCCGGCTTGCACAAGTGCAAGGCTTTCGCGGGCCGCTTCCAACGAAGTGGCTGCGGCGGTCACGCTGCTCGCGATGCCCAAAGTCGCGAGGCGACGTTCGGAGATGGAGTCCAAAAATTCTTGAATGGGAACGATCCCCGCGAAGTCATCAGAAAGCATCTCTTTCCAGATGAGTTTCGATGGAAGCGCGTCCTGTTTCCTTCCTTCGCTATGATTCGCGTGAATGGATACGGGCTTCTTTTTACGAGGAGTGTTGGACACCAGAGGAGGTGGCACAGAAGGCTGTGGCGCAGACGGCGGCTCCTCTTCCCTCGCACGACGCGGGTTGGTTGGAGACTCGGTGTCTCCGGGTGGAAGACTCTGGTTGGTGTCGGAGGGCGACGAAACGCGGGGGCTGTCCGCAGGTAAGTGGCTCATGTTGGTAAAAGCGAAAGAAAAGAACCAGGCCTTAACTCACCAGATATACGCCTATATATACTCCCACAACCAAAGCGTGGGTCTCCGAGAACAATGCAGTCACCTGTCACCCGGGCCACCCATCAGTGACTGATCGTGTTGTGTATGTAATAACCAGTTACCGAAAATGGACATTGAGGTTCAGCGCTTACGTGTTAGCGAGCGTTGGGCTTGCGTGGTGCATTATTTGTGAGTATCGGTAAGAGTTTAGCTCTCAGCTTTACGAATTTTATCGAGGTCCCCTCTCGTTTTTTCCCTTGAGATTTTATGGAAAGCCCTCGAGTGCCGACGCATCAGATGACTCAAACACTAAAGCGTCGACACGAGGCGATTGCAACAGGCGCCGGCCAATGATCTTCATTGGGCAGAAAGGCCACCAGTATTACACTGCTGGCCGATGTATTTTTGGAACTCAAAATGCGGGTCCAAACATGTCTGCTGTTTCCCTCCATTAAACATTTGTAATAAACTGAAAAAAGAACCTATTTTTCCGATTTTCTCTTTCTCAATATCAACACCTTTTTCATTGCCACGCATGAAGTGAAAATCGACTATATTTATACGGCTCATTTTTTGACTCAAAGAGACATTATTTTTGTCCATCGAAACAGAAGACAAAGGAAGGCTTTGTTCAATCGCTATTTGCCGAGCTCACAAATGATTTCTGTCGTGGACGGAAAAATCTGTCCACAAAGAGATTGTTTTTATAGGCATTGTTGGCTTCGATACGTTCCTCAACCTACCACGTATTGATCAGCGTAATCCGAGTTAAAAAGGAAGGCCTTTGGCTCCATTCCCGTTTCCGTCGCTTCCTCGAGAAGGACTCGCTGAGGTGAAACACGCCGGCTTGGGACGCAATTTGGTGATCTAGAACTCGGGTTAAAAGGCTTAACGCGGCCACTGGCCACGGAGAACGCAAAAACCAAAACGTAAGTCGTCGTTGTAAAAGAGTACCTCAGGGAAGATGCCTTTGGAAAGGCAATGAAGAGACAGTGATCACCGTAGTCGGATGACTATGGTGTAAGCTGCTTCTCGCAGACAACGCCACCCACAACTACAAGCTTTCTTCTGATTGCAGCCATGGTGGTGACTCGAGTAGGGTGCTTTATATGCCGTTTATTTAAACACAAGCTGTTCTGATTTGTCGATTAGGGCAGGCATGACGCTGTGTGTACAAGTCCCAAGCAGAGGTCAAGGCAACTGTACCTTCAAGTTCAAAATCTCGGGTCTTCGAGAAGCCTTCCTCCACGCGTCCTTGAGCGCGTAGATAGTGGGGTTTTCGGTATCGGCGTCTTCCTCGAGGATGACGCGGTACACGCGAGTGGCACGACTGTCCTCGGAGTGCGACAGGATCGGACCGACTGTGAAGCAGTTCACGATTTGGGACGTGCGCGCGTCGTCACCGCCGCTCTGGAAGCGGACCGCCTTGATCCAGAGACTGTCCTTGGTCGCGTCGGCCATGGATGCATACAACTCTCGGTAAAGCGGGTTTTTGCACAAAGCCTTGTACATCTTGTGCTTCTGGGGCGTGGTCGGGATCGATATGGTATCATCCTCGCCATAGACGTTTCGAAGATACTGGTTCATGAGTGCCACGAGGAGACCAAGTTTTCGAGACTGAAGGCTGAGTGAAGAGGTCAATCGTCGGCGTGACCGCGCAAATGGTATTTCCGCATTTGGAAGTCCCGCCCCTGTCTCTTTAACAGCAACACCCCTCTCCCAGTTCTCCGTCGCACATACACGCACGCCTTGCACCACGGCACAGTCACTCTATGCATGCATATATCATGTATCATAAAATAGGCGGGGCAGGTGCGGCTGAGCGAAAATAATATTATGTTAAAACGATTCTTAAAAAACAACAATCAGACAGAACACGCGCCGCGCCCCCGCCCGCCCCGCCCCGCCCCACCGCCCACCAGAACCAGGCGGGCTCCCAGGTGAGGTGGGAGCCCAACCCAAAGAAACAACAAAAAAGACAGAAGACGCAAGCAAGCGAACGAGCAAGCAAGAATAGGATTCGATCGACGACACGGGGAGGGAAGGGAAAACCAACTATATCATCACAGCCACGAAAAACGCATCCAGAGGGGAAGGACAAGGGGGGAAAACTTGTGTATGTCAGGTGGTATATGTGGTGTGTTTTGGACCGGGAAAAATAAAGAAAAAAGTCGTGTTGTGTATGTGAGTGGCCGTGGGTGAGGGAGTGAGTGGGAAGTGGGTGAGTGGGGCAGTCTACCAGTTCATGCTGCTCTGCTGCAGGATCGGCGCAGAGATGGCTGCAGGCATGACGTTCCGGCGCTGCATCATGTTCGGACTCCCGCCATTCCGGCTATCGTACTGCGCGTTGTCTTCCGGCCGTTCGCCCTGGAACCCCCGTAACGAGTCCTCCGCAAAGTAGAAGCTCCGTCTCCTCTGCCCGCCAACACTATCCTGGTCAAACTCACGCCCGTCAGGCCGTGCGCCCGCCGCCATGTCGGGCGGGTCCGACAAGCGGTGATGCGCGAGCTCCGCGCGGCGGCGGAACGCACGGAACGCGAGGAAGATGAGGACAAGGACGGCGATGACACCGAGCGCCGTGACGACGCCGATGATGGCGTCCTGGCGCGTCTTGCTCTGCGACATCGCGCCCTGCGCCGAGTCGCTTGCGCTGCCCTGGCCGCTTGAGGGGTCCGGGTCCGCGACCGAGTTGAGCGCAAACGCCGAAACGATGTGCGACGCGAGCGCCGTGGCGACGTCGTTGTTCACGCCCGTGTAGAAGAGCGAGTTCTTCGACTTGAGCGCGAGCTGGAGCGTGTCAACCGAGTCGAGCGGGATGTATGCGAGGAACAGCGTCTGCAGGAGCGACTTGTCGTCTGTGCTCGTGTACGTGTCGGGGATGCGCACTTGCAGCGCAAACGTCTTAACCTCGTCCGCTGAGGTGGAAGTTAGTACACAAACGATAAATAAATAAAACAAGGACGCACAAGAGGTGCCAATCGCGGTCGCGAGGATGAGGGGCATCATGGCGAACAGCTGGGTGCTGGACACGGAGCTGGTGCACACAAAGTCCCAGTCGAGGTAACCGTCGAACAACAGACTGATGAACGAGTAGTTACCACCGGGGTTCGCGATGGGGCCGGAAGGCGGGTAGATGCGCGACGGCAGGCCAGCGGGCAGGGGGGCCGTGGTGAGCGCCGTCGCGGCAGCGCCGCCCGTCAGCAGCGAGATGGTGGTCGTGGGCGCATCTGGGTTGGACAGCGAGAGGCTTGTCGTGGACTGGACTGTCGCGAGGGCTAGCGACGACTCGGTGAGGATGAACGTGAGGTCCGAAGGCACAGACGCAATAACGGTGGTGGTAGTGGTGGTTGAGACACTGATTGACGTCGTCGTCGAGACGCTGACGGAGCCGGACGAGACGCCGACCGATCCGCTGGGGAACGATGGGGTGCTCGTAGACACCGAGGCCGAGGCAGACTGGGACGCCGACTGGCCGCCATCAGAGGCTGAAGCAGACTGGGACGCCGACTGGCCGCCAACAGAAGCTGAGGCAGACTGGGACGCCGACTGACCGCCACCAGAAGCTGAGGCAGACTGGGACGCCGACTGGCCGCCACCAGAAGCTGAGGCAGACTGGGACGCCGACTGGCCGCCACCAGAAGCTGAGGCAGACTGGGACGCCGACTGGCCGCCACCAGAAGCTGAGGCAGACTGGGACGCCGACTGGCCGCCACCAGAAGCTGAGGCAGACTGGGACGCCGACTGGCCGCCACCAGAAGCTGAGGCAGACTGGGACGCCGACTGGCCGCCACCAGAAGCTGAGGCAGACTGGCCGCCATCAGAGGCCGAGGCAGACTGACTCGGCTGGGACGCGGAAACCGAGATCGAAAACGGCTGAGAGATGGTGATCGGCAGACTCAAGCTGGTCCCAGGGCCAGATGCAGACCCGGACGCGGACGCCGAGTCCGTGGGCGCGCTACTGGGCGGGTCGGTGATGGTGAAGCTCTGGCTGATGGAGATGGGCACCGTGGTCGTCGCGCTGATGCTGTCCGTGGGCGAGCTCGAGGGGACGTCCGTGAGGGTGGACAGAATGCTCGACAGGGCGCTGAGGATGTTCGTCGTCGAAGCGGGGGCGGAGCTGGCGCTGTCCGTGGGGGACGCGCTTGCGCTGTCCGTGGTCGTCGCGCTGACGCTGTCCGTGGGCGAGCTCGAGGGGACGTCCGTGAGGGTGGACAGAATGCTCGACAGGGCGCTGAGGATGTTCGTCGTCGAAGCGGGGGCGGAGCTGGCGCTGTCCGTGGGGGACGCGCTTGCGCTATCCGTAGGGGATGCACTGGCGCTATCCGTAGGGGATGCACTGGCGCTATCCGAGGGGGACGCACTGGCGCTGTCCGTGGGAGACGCACTGGCGCTGTCCGTGGGAGAAGCACTGGCGCTGTCCGTGGGAGACGCACTGGCGCTGTCCGTGGGAGACGCACTAGCGCTGTCCGTGGGGGACGCACTGGCGCTGTCCGTGGGGGATGCACTGGCGCTATCCGTGGGAGACGCACTGACGCTGTCCAAGCTCGTCGACGTCGCTCCGGGCAGAGTGATCGACAGAGGCAGGGTGATCGGCAGGCTCAAACTGGGCGCCGAGTCCGTGGGGGTAGAGGCGCTGGCCGAAGTCGTCGCGTCTGTGCTCGAAGTCGCCGTGTCTGTGCTCGAAGTCGCCGTGTCTGTGCTCGAAGTCGCCGTGTCTGTGCTCGAAGTTGACGTGTCCGAGCTTGTAGTCGCCGTGTCCGAGCTTGCACTAGCCGTGGTGCTCGTGCTGGCCTGGTCCGTGCTCGACGCCGAAGTGCTCCCGGAATCGGTGCTGGCCGCATTGCTCGCAGCCGAGTCAGTCGACGCCACAGAAGCGGAATTCGGGTTCGGGGTGGAGAACGGGGAGAGAGGGAAGCCCCCCGGAAAGCCCAAGCCGTCGCCCAGATCCCGCGCAGTGTCTAAGAGGAGGCATTCAGCTTCAGCTTCAGTCAGCAGCGACCAAGAGAGACTCACCCGAGCTCAGACGCGAGCGTGCCTGGCGCAGGGTCATCTTACGACGAGCATGGGAGAGGTTGCGGTTGTCGTGGGCCGCAACCAGAAAGGCGGCGAAAAAGAGGGAGAAAAGGGGCTGAAGACGCATTTGATGAGGGTTTAGTACGGGGAGGAGTGAAAGAGCGTGAATCTGCTACTGCAGGCAGCAGGGCGGGAGGAGGTTACAGCCGTAGCGTGAGGATGGCCACGGTGAACGGAGAACAACAGAATAGAAGGCGAAAGGACGTTATCATCAGTCACCGTCACACCCTGCTTTTGCGTTTCACATCCACACCAAGCCTTCATCATTCAAATCCGACGTACAATCACAGCAACGGAAATCTACGGGATGAATGGGACCTACTCACCGCAAACATCGCAAATGAGCATTCAAAAAAAAAAACCTAGTCGCTCAAGATGGTCCAATGTCCCCGTTCTTAATTATTCTGCAACTTCTGTAACTTCTCGTGAAAGATCTTCCGTCTTTGGGGATCTATTCTCACCTCTGTGTTGCTTCTGTGGATCAAACGCCGTCTTTCCCTGAAACAAGTCTGTCAATCGCCCGCCTCGTCGGACCTCTTGGAACCCACAGCGGATCGCTCCGGCTCACCATCTCCTTCCAAATCACCGCCTGCGCGATGATCACCATCGCGGATTAGTCCATCTCACCAGCGATCCCATGCGTGCTCCAGCTTTTCCACGGAGCCGTCCTCAAATTGCTTCAAGACTGCTGAACGGGTCTAAAAGGCAGCCGGGCCCAAGATCGCATCAGCAGCGCTCCCTACACGAAACTGGCGCTGGACACGATTGCCGACACCGGATCTTTCCCATTCCCCAGTCCGTTCCCGCGCCCCCGTCAACTCCCGTCAACTTAAATTCAGACGCGGAATAAAGCCGGGATGTACTGTATCGTTCTACACGATGTCATGGCCGGTCCAGTAGCTGGATTGCCGTCCGAACGTGCGAATTTATGCTACCGGAAGATCCACCCGCTCAACTCTTAGGCATCAGGGACGGCTTTTCACAGCGTACCTATTCCCAATAGTCCCACTTCTTCTTTGCCCACATCCAGCTCCATCTGCGTCCACTTCCTACCTCCTCCACGCCTTCCTACGTCCACTTCCCGCTTCTCCACCCTACAACAGCAAACGACTCATCTTCGCCGAGACGTCCTCCTTTCCTTCACCTTCCTCGATACCCCTGTGTACTATATATTACTTAGATTGCCTCCATTGCTGCCGCCAAGGACGTCGTGCTCTCCTTTCTTTCACTTTCTTTCACCCCCGCCTCTTCCTTCGCCCTCAAGCAAGGAGTCACCGATCGCATCACCAATCACACTGTCACACTGTCAGGCCGACATCAGGCATTTTCCGCCCCCACATCGGACCTCTTTACCGGTGAACCCTCGTCCTCTTTTCCTCGCCCCTTCTCTTCCTACGCACTCCGATCGCGGCCAAGAACGTCCTCCTCCTCTCTTTCATCTCCGCCCCTTGCAACACCGCCCAGCGATTCCCAGAGAATCGCGGTCTGATATACGCGCCGGACGCGACGAACCTCCCTCAACCCATATTATGTGGGGCAGAATGACTGTAAACATTAGAAATAATGGTGTAAACACACTCCCTCCCCCAATTTCTGCAGGAAACACAGATAAGAGTCCAAGTCAGCGGTTGTAGCTCATAAATGCTTGCGAGTTGTCAAATGGGCGTAGAGAAAATCAGAGAATGGCTGAAATCAGCTAGGGAGTTATTCAAGGTCAAAAAAACTCAAAATACATGTTCAATGGCGCAGAACAACCCAAAGACGCGTGAAATAAATGAGTTGTTTGGTCGTGCATCGCCATCATTACATAATAAGATCGGACGCTGCTTATTTGACGCGGTAACTAACACTGACAGACAACTTAACAGACTACAACGAGCGAGCGTGTTTACGTTGTACATAGCGTCTGTCTAAAGAGACAGGGTCTGATGCGCGTTCCTGGTGCGATCACACGCCTGCCTAGAGTAGCCTAGAGTCCTCAGATCCTTGTTAGCCTCTTCAGAACGAGGCACGAGCGATGGAGTTTGTCAAGAGAGACTAGTTAGCTTCACCAGTAAGACCAAAAATCAAATTTTTTTTTTTTTTGAAAATTGGAAGGGGAAGAAAACCTGATAGATCCTTCCTGCAAAGACGGGATCGATGCAGTTCAATAAATGTGCTTAGACATGAGAGCGTCCTATACTTAGATCTGAGGGCCTTCGTCAGATGCGCCTACCCCCATACCACTCCTGCTTACGTCGTAAAAATACTGTCGCGTAGCTATTTATAGCCAGGTACCAAGTCGACATGACCCCATTCTAAGGTTATTTATATGGGTTTCATCATCAAACCACAATGGGACACAAGAATGGTCTTGACTCTTCAAGCTTCAATGGCTGTGGTTCTTGACTCCAGATAGTATCTGCTCCGTCCAGCTCAGAAAGACTTTAGTCTCTCTTGACAAACTTCCTCTCTCGTGCCTCGTTCTGACTCGAAAGACTTGGCTTAAGGAGCTCAACATCTTCAAATGGCCGCCCCTTCCGACGTCGCCACCATTTCAGCCCCGGCATTTCCAGAAGATATAGAACGGGTCATAATCGACGTGCTGCTGATGCCAGAGACATGCGTGCCACGCATGTCGCTGGTGGATTTTATGCTTGGTACGTCAAAAAAGCCATTCCCCCTCAACCCTAGTAACACTCCAGTGGACAGGAAAAAACCGGCTTGTTTCCACTCCGTCGTCATTCGCCAGACGCACACCGACTGGGCGACGCGGATTCGCGACCTGTTCTTGCCGAATGCGCGCTTCATCCGCGTACTGGCCATCGACGTTCCACGGCCTGGGGGCCGCTCTCAGATGCCGAGCTATCGCACATTCGACGCCTCCTCGAAGCGTCGGACCGCGTCAGACGTTTAGCCGTAGATTGGAACCTCTGGGCGCGCTTCCATGTCGAATGCGACACCCTCCTGCTCGACAGCCTGTATCTCATCTGGGACAGAGTCGTTCCCATTCGTACTCCATCCCTGGAAAACCTACAGCATCCCGCCACGCTCGCCGACCTCACCGTCTATACGCCGAGGGACAGCGCCCTACGCGAGGTCCGCTTCTACGCCGAGGATTTTTTTTCCTTCCCGCAGTGGCCCAATGCATCAATCTCGCCTACGTAACCTACGCCACCGAACGCTCCAGTCGTCCATTCAACGACGTGTGCGCCCAGCTGCCCCACCTCAAAGGCGCCATGTCCGTCGAGGTCGCGCCATGGGCGCTGAAAGAGGAACTCGAGGAGGATAGCCTGTTTTGGAACGCCAAGAAATTGCATGCGAATTTCTCCACAGCTTATTTGTGTACCCCGTCGTCAGCGTTGGGAGAGTGGCTGGCGAAGATGGAAGGCAGACTGAGCGTCTTGGAGCATCCGCCTCCACGCGCTGTCGAATGACAGGAAATGCGCCTTCGTCTCGTTGACGAGAGACGCGACGCGACGTACAGCAACTCGGCCTGGGTATTCATGGATGATCGAGGTCCAGCACATATATTAGCTACCCCAAAATCTGACTCAAATGTGCGCCGTTCTAAACTCGAGGATTCACGCTTCAATCCTCCCAAAGCCCCCTTCTGAAAACCCACCACCGATCTCCGCGCGCCTCCACGTTGCCCCCACACCCTGATCCCCGCCGCCACAGCCCCATGAACTGCTTTCGGAACGGCGAACACAAGAACGGGCTGTGCTGGGCTGTGGCATTTAACGCTACGTCCACTGCATCTAAAATACTTGGCTTACTCTTCCCTCTGTGCGTCGCCGCAATACCTTCAAGTAATATGGCTACCCCCATCGACGTCCCATCCACCATTTCGGCGCCGACATTTCCAGAGGATATAGAACGGGCCATAATCCACGCGCTGCTGAACGACGCCAGAGACATGGGTGGCACGATGTCTCTGGTGGATTCGCGATTTTATGCTTGGTACGTCAGAACAGCAGTTCCTCCTCAACCCCCAGTAACACTCAGGCGGACAGGACAAAACCGGCTCGTTTCCACACCGTCGTCATTCGCCACACGCACATCGACTGGCAGACGCGGATCCGCGACCTGTTCTTGCCGAATGCGCGCTTCATCCGTGTACTGGCCGTCGACCTCCCAAGCCGAGGTTATGGTCCGTTCACAGACGTTCGACAGGCTCGGGGTCCGCTCTCAGACGCCGAGTTATCGCACATTCGACGCCTCCTCGAAACGTCGGACCGCGTCAGGCATTTAGCCGTAGATTGGAACCTCTGGGCGCGCTTCCATGTCGAATGCGGCGCCCTCCGGCTCGACAGCCTGTATCTCATTTGGGACAGAGCCCTTCCCACTCGTACTCCATCCTTGGAAAACCTGCAGCATCCCACCACGCTCAACGACCTCACCATCTACGCGCCGCCGAATTATCACAACCCATGCCAGTTTCGTCACTACGCCGAGAATTTCTTCTTTCCCGAAGTGGCCCACTGCGTCAACCTCGCCTACGTAACCTACGCCACCGACCGCCCCAGCCCTTTATTCACCTGGGTCTGCAGAGGCCTGCCCCACCTCAAAGGCTTCATGTTTGTCGAGGTCGCGAAATGGGCGAAGGAAGAGAAGGAGGGCCACATGATCAAACGCGCCAAGAAATTATATGCGAATTTCTCTACGGCTTATTTGCTTTCCCCGTCGTCAGCGCTGGAACAATGGCTGGCGAAAGTGGAAGGCAGACCGAGCGTCTTGGAGCATCCGCCTCCGCGTGCTGTCGAATGACAGGGAATGCGCCTTCATCTTGTTGACGAGAGACACGACACGACGTTCAGCAACTTGGCCTTTAGTACTTATGGGCAGCACATATATACCACCAGAGGCTGCCGCTGCGAACGACGAGAGTGGCCTAAACGATTGTGACACTTCCACCGGGTACACAGCTAGCGCGAAATCTCATTATTTAGTCGACTCGACTCAGAGTCAAATGTGTACTGTTCGAAACTCGAGGAATCGCCTTTCAATCCGCACAAAGCACCCTTCTGAAAATACACTACGGATCTCCGCGCGCCCCTGCGTCAATGGAAACTTGATCCCCGCCCAACCCCGCCCCACGCCGAGATCATCAACGCCCAATGCATTGCTTTCGGAACGGCGAACACAAGAGCGGGCTGTGCTGGCTGTGGCATTTAACGCTACGTCCACTGCATCTAAAATACTTGGTTCATTCTTCCCTCTGTGCGACGGAATATCTTCAAGTAACATGCCTGCCACCATCGACGTCCCATCCACCATTTCGGCGCCCACATTTCCAGAGGATATAGAACGGGCCATAATCGACGCGCTGCTGAACGATGCCAGAGACATGCGTGGCACGATGTCTCTGGTGGATTCGCGATTTTATGCTTGGTAGGTCCGAAAAGCCATGTCTCTCTTCGACTCCAGTAACACGCAGGCGAACAGGACAAAGCCGGCTCGCTTCCACACCGTCGTCATTCGACACACGCACACCGACTGGCAGACACGGATCCGCGACCTGTTCTTGCCGAATGCGCGCTTCATCCGCGTAATGGCCATCAGCCTGCCAACCCGCCGGCAAGGTTGGTATCCGGCGGCCTCAACTGAACGTCCGGCTCAGCTCTCAGACGAGGACTTATCGCACATTCGCCGCCTCCTCCAAGCGTCGGACAGCGTCAGGCATTTCGCCGTGGACTGGAACATCTGGCCGTGCTTGCTACGCGAATGCGGCGCCCTCCAGCTTGAAAGCCTATATCTCATCTGGGATGGAGTCCTCCCCACGCATATCCCATCCTTGAGAAGCCTGCGCAATCCCGCTACACTCAAAGACCTTACCATCTACGCGCCCCGGAGTACCAGTCCAGACCATTTCCGTCCGCCGGATTTCTCGCTTCCCGCAGTGGCCCACTGCGCCAACCTCGCCTACGTAACCTACGTAACCTACGCAGCCAACCTCACCCTCACTCTTCCACTCACGCGCATGCGCACGGACCTGGCCCACCTCAAAGGTATCATGTTCGTCTTCGGGGGGGAAACCCCGACGGAAGAGCGGGACGACATCTTGAACACCAAGAAGTTATATCCGAATTTCTCCACAGTTTATTTGGGTTCTACATTATCAGTGCTGGGGGAGTGGCTGGCGAAGATGGAAGGCAGGCAGAGCGTCTTGGAGCATCCGCCTCCGCGCGCTGTTGAATGACAGAACAGGGGATGCGCCTTCACCCTGTGGACGAGAGACGCGACGCGACGTTCATTCATTGGTAGCAGCTCGGCCTTTGGTATTCATGGATGATGGAGATCCAGCACATAAATACATAAGTGCCCCAAGAGTCTCGAAAATCCCATTCTTATTTGACTCGACCAAGCGTGCCGTTCGAGACCCGCCTTCGTACTCCCGCCCTCAATGGACACTTGATCCCCGCCTCGCGCCCAAGATCGCATCAGCGCCAGTAGCACCTCCCACACGAACCCGGCGGCGTTTTGGCCTCGTCTCAAGGAGTGGGGGAACACTGTAATTTCTTCAGGGTCGAATGATTCGCACCCCTCCCCGGCGAGCCACGTCAGCGGCTTCACCGCCACCTGATCGACAGCTTCCCAATCCGGTCATCGCGATTTCGCGCAACTTACGCAACTTATTCAAGTTGTACGTTACAATGTGTTCATAACTCTCTGAAGATTTAATCCTGATCCCCCCTTGCCTTTTTGCATGGTATTGAGAGCGCAGCGTTCCGCAGGGTATAATAATTGAACTCGCACTATTACTGTAGCTTCTAGCATATCAAGAAGTATTTTGAGGCGCCTGTCCTGTCGTTCTATCCATACACACCGTCCTCGGCCAAAATCGACCAGGAGTCGTTGCTCGGCTCGAGGCCCCGCAGCCTAAGCGTGCTCGATATCCGCAATAAGCTCGTGCTTCCCCAGGTGTTGATGAACGAGTACTGCGCCGTGGTCAGTCGAGAGAAAGAGAAAGACGAGAAAAGCGCACCTCGATGAGATCCGGCGGCACGCCGCGCACCAGATTAATATACACGAGATTAGGCTCGGAGAAGAACGGGCGCAGGCCGAGGTGCTCGAGGCGCTCCCACCACTTGAGGAACACGGGGAAGGGCGTGTGCTCCTGGTTCGGGGTCGCGTGGATCTCGAGCTGCAGCTGACCGAAGGGCAGCGCGCCCTTGGAGGCGAAGGCGTCGACGACGGCGGTGAGAGTCGCGAACTCGCTGCCCTCGATGTCGATCTTGAGGATGTCGATGAACGAGTGCCCGTTGGCGCGCATGAGGCCCTGGAGTGTCCACATGGGCGGGTCGGCCGTGTGGGCATCGGTCCCGCCGAGGGCGTACGGGAAGAAGTGCGCGCGCGGCGCGAGGTGCGTGTCTGTGGTGATTTCGGGGCCGAACTGCGCGTCGTAAGTAATTATGTTGTTCGGAGGAGATAAAAGCGACTCACGGCGGGCACGCTATAGTCGTAGCCCCAGACCTCGCACGAGGGCGCGCGGCGCATGATGTCGGCCTCGAAGGACGACTCGGAGTTGATGCCGAACGAGTAGACGACGCACGCGGGCTTGGCCGCGACGCGCTCAATGCCGCATATGTACTTGCCGCCGTCGCCCATCGTCCCGAGGCGCTGCACGCGGTGCGGGCACTGGTACGCCGGCGGGAAGAAGTCCCAGAGCGTGTAGAACTCGCCGTGCGAGGGGAACCTGGGCACACTCGGTCAGAATGCAAATCGTAGTATCCTTACTCGGACGCACGAATCGACCTCGGCGGCGGTGGGCCCGTACTTGCGAATCATCCCCGCGCGGTTGCGGACGCTCTCCTGGTACTCCTCCTCGCTCTGGCGCAGCAGCTGGCGCAGGGCGGGCCCAGTGAAGCTCGGGGCGGGCTGGTAGGCCGTGCTGTACGCATAGAGGGCCCAGACGATGAGGATGGCGGCGCCGACGGCGATGCGCGCGCGGTAGGTGCTCAGGAGCGCGCGATAGTTGGTCAAGACCGCCATGAAGGGGAGGATAAGTGAAGAATTCAAGGAAATAGGGTCCACCAAATATATATACCCCCATGCAACCGTCAACGGACGCCGTGATCTGCATTTGATAGATTCACTTTCGAGCTGTGGAGTAAACATAGCGCTTTCAAATCTTATCCAGCAACACAAACAGACGCGAGCTCAGCGTCCTGCTGCTAGTAGGTAATATTGCGCCTGGAATTCATACACCCCGCGGTACACCCACGATATATATACACTTGATTTTCTTGGCAGGCGCCGAGCAGGCGCTAATCACTGATGTGTACACAGTCGTTCGTTCAACGATAGACAATGCAGAGCCTCCAGGCAGCGTTTTATGTGCTATCGAAGCCTATCCTCACAACTGATGCGTATACATACGAAGATCAAGGATCAGTCGCACAATGGTATGTCCGCCAAGTTGCCGCCGCCATAAGTCCACGGCGCCAAATGCCGCTTAACGCAACACCGAGACCCCTCCCGGGCAGTCCCGGGCAGATACGTAGAACAGCCCGGCGGCTGCACAAGCGGCGATTAATAATGGTGCTGGGAAGCACGACAAATTTGCAAGGGCCGAGTAGTCTCAAGCCGGGGAAAAAAATGCCACCCGAGAACGACAAGGAAATGAAAAGCAAGAAAACGCCTGGTGCCTCTGTCGCCGTGTCCTGCGCATAGCATTCGCATAAAACATAGCTAGAAAACATGTAAGCTACACCGCCGCCCCGCCCCACGAGCCGTCTAGATGAAGCCAATCTGCCCGCGCATCAGCCTCCGTTATTATGAGCGAGAAATACAAGCGCACCTTGTTGGCGACGTCAAGCGCATCGTGGTCGGCCGTCAGGCGCACGTACGCCTTTTTCTTGCCGTCGGGCCGGATGAGCGTGTTGACCTTTGCGGCCTGCACGTCGTACAGCTTCTTCACCGCGTCTTTGATCTGGCGCTTGTTCGACTTGAGGTCGACGATGAACACGAGTGTGTTGTGCTCCTCGATCTTCTTCATCGCGGACTCGGTGTTCAGGGGGCTGCCGCTCGTGTATTAGCGGGCGAGACAAGACGAGGAGCGCGAGGAGGGGACGCACGAGACAATGGTGCGGAACTGGTCCATGCGGGGCGCATGGGGGACAGACTTGCGCGGGTACTTGGGCTCGCGCGGCAGACGGAGGGTCTTGGGCCGGTGGAACGACACGCTCATCCGCGTCTTGCGCGAGGCGTGCGAGTGCGCGCCCTGCAGCGCCGCCTTCTTCGCGCTCTTTGCCTTGGCGTCCTTCGGCGATTTTGCTGCACCGCCAACACCCCGTCAGCACTCGTCGCTCCTCGCGGGGATGGGGACGCACATTTGGAGGCGGCAGCCTTGCCCTTGGGGGTTTTAGTGGTGGCCATTTGTCCGGTCTAGCAGAGCAGCGTCAGTCGGCGGTAGTTCGTCGCAGAAGTCGGTCGAGCCCCGAAATCGACATCCAGACGCCGCGGCTCGCATCCAGGCCCACACGCCTCTCCTGCTCTCCAGCATCCGTCCAGGCGTGCGTACGGGTCCCAGGCGTGGCTTCGACATCGATTCGGGACTCTGGGCACAGCTCACCTTGCGTGCCGGCG
This sequence comes from Mycena rosella, assembly GCA_029378255.1. Lineage (NCBI taxonomy): Eukaryota > Fungi > Basidiomycota > Agaricomycetes > Agaricales > Mycenaceae > Mycena > Mycena rosella. The sequence goes on along the minus strand of JARKIE010000037.1, from coordinate 466,055 downwards.
TCGAGGGTGGCGGGTAAAAAAATAAAAGGGAACGACTTTTCGTGTGAAAACGCGGCACTGCCACGCGATCAATCTTGATCCACTTCAAGTTGAGGATTCGGCGTCGGCCAGCATCGTGCTGACAGGCCCGCTGCAAGTTTATTTCGTCACAAGGGGTGTATACGAGGGAATCGAGGGGGCACGTTGTGCCGATGCTCTGGACTCGCCGTCCACGCTACCACGAACTTCAGTATCTCGGTGCCTTTCGCCGTCGAGTTGGGTCATCTGCGCCGGATAACATCCTACTCGATTTTTCTCCGCATGGCGTGGACTGCGGCATCAAATTCACCGTCGTCGGGCCTTGTCCGATCCTTGGTCCAACAATAATCCCGAACCCCTCAACACCTTAGAATCTCGGCCGACCGCTGGACGTTCATTCGTCTAGTAAAAGGGAATGGTACCTACCCACACAGAAGCCTTCTACACCCGCGACTCTCAGGGCTGGTCTGCCTCCCTATACAATAAATCCGCCGCGTTCGTTTACTCACTGCTCCTATTCTCGTATGCTCTCCGCCAACCGGGCGAGAAATAATTGACTTGGGTTGTGGCAGTGGCGAGGTCATGATAGTCCTCGGAACAGGCTTCTTCATTCCAGCGAGAGCATGATATTCCCCAGTCTCTCATCCCGTATTCTGGCTCTTCTACCTTTATGCAGAGCGCGAAGGTCAAGGAAGCGGGGCTGCATTATACATTTGTGTCCGACCTCGACATACCCATGGCGGCATTCAATGCAAACCATCCAGAGTCATGCAGTTTAGTAATGTGTTGGTACAACCGCGATCCGGCGGGCTGCTTGAGTCAGGTGGGCGTTTGGTTGTGGAGATGGATGGCGCGGTGAACTGCATTGGTATGACCAATTTGCATGTTTGTTTTCGGTCTAACCTCTTATTTCCCCTTCAGTTGAGGATTATTCCAAGGTAGGTTTTATCTCGAAAAATCGCCCAAACCATCCGACTGTCCCTCCTGTCAGCTTTTAATCGTGGCATCCTTTAAAGCCCTCCAAATTTTGCTCACACCCCGCAACACACCCCTTGAAGATGGTCTCAGAGGCTGGCTGGAAGTATTCGCCCGCAAAGCCTTCTTGAAGGACTTTTCCGACAGCGAAGCGACTGACAGTGGTCAATATGTGCAGAATTGACTACCAGGATACATCTGGGAATTCGGCGATGATGTACAGCCGCCTCCGATTCGAGGCTGTACTCCTGCGAGCGAGTGCTGTGGTCTCTCAGTGTACTGCATTGCGCCGCTTTTTCTTCTTGCTATAATCAGGTGCGCGCCCGGGCATTCGCAAATCAGACATACGGATATGCAATGGACTCTACGTGTTCGGAACGCGTCGCTCCTTGAATTCTGCTTCAAGAATATACGGCCCTGAAAGCGCGATCACGTGAACCGCTTTGACCGCGCTTTGATTCAAAGTTTGATACGCTTTGGCCATCAGTCGTACCAAAGCATCATCATGATTAAAGCGCAAAAGACCAAAGCGCAGATGTACTTAAACCGTGTCAGCCACTGTCAGCTAACCACCCTTCTTCTGTCCCCCGCCGTCCCGCATCGCACGCTTATCCTCTTCTGCACATTGGCAATTGCCCGTCAACTTGAAAGCCACCTCACTGGATTTCTGAGTGGCGTCTCCGAGTTGTGAGCGAGTTCCCCACTGCACTAGCGCTGATGTTCGCGCGTTCAAGTCGCCCTTCCATGTACTCCAAGTTCAAGTTCACCTCGCACCAAATTTCTTCAGTGCGGCTTTTCCTTTCGCCGCTGCCAGCTTTCAAATTCGCACTTCTCCCTCCCGAAACCTGTAACCTGGTGTGTGTGTAATCTAGTGCGCTTACAACCATCATCCCTAGGCTTTCCAACTAGAAGATCTTCCGGTGTCGCCGCCCCCTTCTCTCTTGAGTCTTTCTTTTGCATCTGGCATCTCCCTTTCCTTTGCTCAGGCCCGAGATTCTCTCAACACCGCACTTTGCACACAACTTGACCAAAACCCGTTTCCATGTCCGTCCTTCCTGCCACTGCACCCACGCTGACACCCCGCTGCGTTCGAGATTTTCCATGCCCACAACAAAACTCGTTTTCATGTCCGTCCCGCCTGCTATTGCACCCACACTGACACTCTGCATTTAATATTTTCCATGTCCGTTCTTCCTGCCACTTCACTCACGCTGACACTGCTCGCTGCGTTCAAGTTTTTTATGCCCACAACAGAACCCTTTTGCGTGTCCGTCCTTCCAGCTACTTCACCCACGCTGACACTGAGCGTTTTAGATTTTCCATGCCCACAACACAACCCGTTTCCATGTCCGTCCTTCCTACCACTACACCCCCGCTGACGCTCTCCGATCAAGATTTTTCAACATCACACCTTCCCCACTGCAGACCTCGCTACAAGTCTTCTGGACGTCAGGTGAGTCCCTCACTCGTCTTCGAAGCGGTGGTCCCGAGGCCACGGTGATGTGGGCGAGTTCTGAGAGTGAACGAAAGGCGCTGGTGCAGAGTCTTTGACGAAGCCACGGAGAGGTGGACTACTGGCGGCGCGTGGAGGCGCGCCAAATCATTTCCTGGGGGCGGGTGAGAGCTTTTCCAGGCTCCATCCTCGTGCTCCCTTGCCGCGGGTCCCAGGCTTAGGGCGCGTGCATTTGGCTTTGCCCACCACTTGCGCGCGTCGACTAAACGCACGTTAAAATTTACTCTTCTCTCTTACGGACTCGGTTGGAATATTATATGTGGAGAGAACAGGACATGTAATTATACAATTTTCAACCTAGCGTGCAACTCGATATCAGCGGGGAGAAGCTGTTTCAACCTACTTTGTTTTCCTTGCGAAGCTTGATTCTTACGGATGTTCTACGGTTCAAACATCATATTCCAAGCAGTGGAGTTTCGCTTTCCCACTGGCGCAACCAGAGCGCGAAGCTCCGCAGACAAGGTAAAGAACCCAACTCCCATTTGGCAGCATTGTGTCTTTAGTTCACGAGCCTCTTCTACTAAAGTGCCAAGAAATTGGTTGAACGCCTAGGGCCTCCCTACTTCCGCTGGCGTGACTCCCGTAAGCCCTTCGTTCCTACTCGTTCTCCTCCAGAGCCCGCTTCGTCAATTCGGAATCCAGATACATGTGTACCTGCACGATTTTCCGCTCCATGTCGAATTTGAGAACCCACGCATACCGATTGTTAAAATCGAGTCCTAGAAGTGTGCAAGTCAGAAATTTCCTCCAATTAGAATAATAACTTGGCCAGCTTACCATTCTTACAGACGGCTATCGCCTTCAACTCGACGACGGCGTGGTCCTCTTCGCCGCCGCCCACGACGTTCTCCACAACGAGCTGCATCGGCTCCTTCATGATCGACCCTAGGCGCTTGAACGCGCCGCCGATAAAGTCTTGCTTGCTGGTAAACCGTCCTGCGAGCGGGTGGTGCCCCATGACCGTCCAGTCCACGTCGTCAGCGACGTGAGCAAAGAATTCGGGGCGGTTCGCCGGCGGGCCCGAGAGTGGTGCAAAGATATCGCGGATTTCGGATTTAGTGGGGTACGGTGCCATGGTGGATTGAGTTTTGGGACAGGGTGGCAGATTCCAGGTGTTTAGGTACCTAAGTACTGTACACTCCTCGGAGTTTAGCGAACATAATTCTCCGATACACTTGATTTCAATGGTCACCATGTGGAGCGCTACCTATAGCATCCAGTATCCGGTGGTAGCAGATGGTGGTGTTCAGCAACAGCAACGGTGTGCAGATCTCCGTAAGTAGTGCTACTCGGCATCAGTGGTACTCTCAATTGTTTTTTTAGACGACGCCTCTCTCAAAACAGATGTCGATGAACTTCCCCTAGCATTGATGGAACCAGAGAGCGTCTCCAGGGACCAGTATTTACATTGAATTGCTTTGAATTGCTTTGGATCAGGAAATTCAGACCAAATTCAATGAAGCATAGAATTGATGGGAGGCGGAGACTGTTGCTAGAGGCGCTCTATAGACGAGGAAACCGGACAGTGTAGAACTTTTGAAAACACATTCTAAATGCGCGGCGGCAAACGAAGGAGCCGGGGGATACCATGAGGATGCTCCGTAATTTTGTAGCAAGTAGGATGAAATTGGACGACCGCGTTCTTGGAGGATTGACTTTAGCTTCCCAACGATGAAATCGCCAGCATGTAATTCAAGTACGTTTAATTCTTCTTCCTGAGTCGTTATGAAGAGCCAGGGATAGTATCCACCGTACATCGCGAGTGTAGTGGAGCGGGCTTCGAGTGGCCTAAGATAAGCATAGAACTTGCCGCCGACGCGAGTTAGACTCTTGCCGCAGTGCGCCCACCAATGCACTGCCAGCAGCGGGAATTTCGCTGATTGTAATGACCTTCGTGAGGCTTGCGTGAGGCATTAAGGTCGATCGGCGGAAGCTTGTGTCGTTGATTAGCTTCAGCTTCAATTCGAGAGTAGTCTCTAAAGACAAACGCTACATACAACGTGAACAGGCAAGTTCGTTCCTCGCTCGTGGCAATTCGAGAAGCCAGTATAGTAAAGTTCTAGCTTCGGACTCCTATTTGCTGGTTCCTTTGTCCGCTGTGTTTGTGTGGTCCGCATATCATGTCCAAGTAGTTGTATGAGTTGCCGTCAGTGAAATATGGGTCGGTTGGTTATGTTGGCTTGGTGGCAGCCGCGGCTATTCGTTTCGGCAAACTCCGGCCTCCCGGCACGCTCTTGGCGTCCCGTCCGGTGACCCATCCATTTTGGCGGCACGAATGCGGGTCCAAACTGAAAAGATCGTATTTTTGCCGGACTCGTTTGTCCGGCCAATGCGGACCGAATATTTTCACGCTTTCTGGGAGAAAGGCGGTTCAAAAACAGTCTCTTTTTGGACAGATTTTTCCGTGCCCTATACAAATCATTTTGAGCTCTAGTCTCTCTTCCCCTCTCGTGTATTTGAGCTCGGCCAACAGCGATTGAACAAAGGCTTCCTTTGAACCTCAGCTGTTTCGATGGTCAGAAATGATGTCTTTGTAGGTCGCAAAATGAGCCCTAAACATGGGAAAATCAGGAGAAAAAATCGGTTCTTTTCAGTTTCGCATCAAAAACGGAAACGGCAGACATCTTCGAACCCCCACTTTGGGGTCCAAAAATGCATCGGCTACTGTAGATTCAACGGACTTTCGTTGCTTGCCACCCAAACTACTTCCAGCTACGCGACCAAGTTAATTATAATAGAGAACATATCCGACAAGATGCCTCAACCAACGGCGCCATGTCTCCTCGCCCAGCTCACACTTTTACTCGACGCGTTCTTGCCTCCGGTTGTTCTGACGCCGCCGTCCTCAACTCCAACAACATAAATCCCGCTTCGCCAGCATCTACCGATGTCACCGTTGTCGGTATGTCCTTCTTCCTTTCTTTTTTTTGCGTACTCACGTATCTGTACTAGGTGGCGGCATCCACAGCCTCATATACTCCATCCACGCAAAGAAAGCTAGTCCTTCGATAAGCATCTCCGTTTTCGAGAAGTCCTCGAGTCCTGGGTACAAGATCGGCGAAAGCACATTGACGACATTCAACACCTGGCTCAAGACTATCGGCCTGCACGCGCCGCTCCTCCTCAGACTGTTTGGTGTCAAGGATGGTCTGGCGTTCTACTATTTGGAAACCACGCAAACACCAGCGCGGAAGAGTACACCGAGTTCTGTGCGAATGGACCTCCTGGTGATTTTGTTCCGACGTTGCAGGTTAGTTCAGGCTACGGTAGCCGAGTTAGCAACTAACGTATTCTGTTAGGTCGAGCGCAAAATCAGCCAGCTACTCCTGTCCCTCGTCGCGCAGCGCATGGGCGTCAACATGTATCATTCGCATGCCGTCGACATTAACCAAACCACGCTCGCTGAACGCAACTGCTATGTCGTTGTGAAGGATATCGATGCTGCAGGACGAACGGGACGTTCATGCAAGCTCGTTATCGATGCTACCGGCCGATTCCGTCGATTCGCAAGCAAGGAAGCGCGAGTTAAACGATTTGAAGGGGTATGCTACCTCCACTCCCACTCCATTTTACCTTGCTGATTCGCTTTCAGTGGAACACCAACGCATTCTGGGCATATTTTGAAGCGGATGACGAGTCGACTATCCCGTTCAGAAACTACGAATCGTGCAATACCAACCATTTGTGCATGCCAGAAGGCTGGGGCTGGGTTATTCGGCTGCCCTGTTGGGAAGGCTCCCCCGTTGCGAATCTCATGGATATGATCACTTATCTCCTCGAGTTGAACGACGCCGGTGTTCCTTCTGATGAATATCGTACGGCGATTCTCATTTGCATCGATTCCTTGCTAACACAAACATACAGCCTCCTCAGAAGCGCTCGCCAAGATGTTCGACCTCAAGTTCCGCTGGGTCGTGTCAATCGGTTTCGCTTTGCGCACCGATGTCGTCTATCCTGCGGATATGACTCCCTACGGCACGAAAGAGGGCGAGCAAAAGTTCAACTGGATCGTCTCGCGCTACCAGAAGTTGTTCGAGTTCATGAAACACCACCGTCTCATCGAGAACCTCTATGGACCCGGGACAACGTGGTACATACGTAAACAGCTGGCGTTCCAAAGCACGAAAGTCTCGGGACCCGGTTTCGTCGCAATTGGCGACGCAACGGCCTTCACCAATCCCGTATGTCCCTCTCCTCCTCCGTTCATCCTTCACCTTATTGAGCTTCTTCCCAGCTATATAGCCCCGGAATCAACGCAAACATGGCCACATCGGTCTATGCAGCTGAACTCACGCCAACTCTCCTCGACCCGCGTTCTCGCTCCGCCGAGATACTGCAGCCTTACGAAGCGTTCTGTGCTTCGCGTGCGGAGGCCTTGCACCGCATGAATCGCTTCAACTACCTCTGCATGCGTTCAAAATATCTTGGAGCCATTGGACCGACATGGCAATATCTTTGTGGCACGGGGATGAAGCCATGGCAAAATCTCCGTCAATATACGTTTGAGGACGTTAGTGAGGTCGTGTGCGCGTGGGATTGGGGTGCCCGGTTCGTCCCTTTTTGTGTCGTACTGATTTAATACTGACTGCGTTTATTCAGAGAAGAGCCATACATCGCCTTCGCGGACAAAGTCATCGCGCTCCTCGAAGGACCCGCCGATAGACCTGTCTCGGACGCCGTCATCCAGGAGGTTCTGGCACTCTCGCGTTCGGAGCGCAAGAAGATCATGGGCAAGGGCGATGGACAGTATTTCAATCGCTGGTCCGGGCTGCTCCGGTTCTACGACGACGACTTGGAGTACCACGCCGACAAGACGTGGAAAGACGTGCTCGCCAGACGGTGTGGCCACTGTCGGAACTGGAGGCTTTTGCGCCAAGATTGGCGCGTGTGCATGACGTGCGGGACACACCAGCCCGAGGACCAGTGCAAGATGGTCATTGCAGGACCTGTACGTGCAAATGCCGCCTCTTGTTGTTGAGTTTTTACTGACAGCCGATCGTAGTATGGCTCTTATGTGCCGCCTGCTGAATCGCACACACTCGCACCACCTTCCAAGCCGGAGAGGCAAGGAGTCCTCCGTGCACTCAAGGAAATGGTGGTGGCCGACTGGTGTTTGCCATCTCTTGAGTCCAGTTCACCTGGTGAACAATGCGTCGCAGATTAATTCTACAGTCAAAGCTGTCTTAACCCATAGCTATCATAATGTTGAAAACTCACAGCCACAGTCGGGTCGGAGCGAGCAAGGATATATAAAGCAAGGGGAGGACACGAGTACAGATGCGATGGAGGGCTGCCCGCTACTGAATACAATGATACAAACAGTATATAAGTAAATACAAAGCTGTAGAAGATGGGACGGGATTTGTAACAGCTGTTGAAGGAGCTGTAAACAATGGTGAGGAAAGCTGTAACAATGGGGAACTTGAACATCAGGACACGTGACGGGCCATATTCCAACACATAACCCATAATCTGCTATAACCCATACTTTGTGGCTGATTTTCACCTGATTTTGGCAGAGATAACCCATAACTCTGCAGTAACCCATAGCTTTTTGGGTCCACCAAGGAGTATGGGTTAAGACAGCTTTGACTGTATATTATTATTATTATTATTTATTCTCATTGAAACACAATGTAATTGTAGTGTCCACAACCAATCATCATTCCTTTCCACCTCTGTGCCTCGGGCTGGTTCGTTGTCGAAAATGAACATTGATGCACGTGACATGTTGAACTGGGTTGATTCTTAATCGAACCGACTTGTATCTAACGGTGCGCGCGTGTGAAAGTTTGGGTCAAGGGCCCTCCGATCTCTGGATTGGGCCCACTGCCAACAACACGATTTGTGGAAGTCGAAGCACCCGGCGCACCGTCGTGGTATGAAACAAGCAGCGGAACCCCCTGTATTTGACGTACAAAAAATGTCTAAATACTCGGCACATCTGGCCTGTGATCCTTCCTCAACACGATTGTCGACCATTTCCCCGTTGGGAGTTCCTGCCGCAACGCAGTAAATCGACGCAATGTAAGGCAGAGTGTTCTTTTTTGTACATATAGATAAAATGGCAGTTCCAGAGCATCATTCTGAGTAATGATAGCAAGTTTCAAAATTTCCCATGGGACCCCCATCCGGGAGTAAATGAACAACTACAGTCGAAGCTGTTTTAACCCATACGGCTCGGTGGACACCTCGAGGTATGGGTTGTGAGAGGGGTAGAAAAAAAAATTGAAAAAGCTTTCTACTGGCTACTATGCCGCAGTAATGAGTAAAGGACATGTAAACAAGATATTTGGGAGTTCTGCAGTGTAGTTCTAGGTGCTGCTCACTTTTATACAAAATATTCAGTAATTGCTGTGCCAACGAGATGTTTAGAAGCTTTGCGGTGTGTTACCTGACTACAGGTGGATAGTAGGGCCTCGAGCTTGCATGCAGAGCGGCAAGTTGGTCATGGTGCGACCATACAGTTGCAAGGACGGTGAATTCCGGGTCAGCAGCCCGGCTCAACTGAATCAGTGATTTGTTTGTACACATTCCGCAGTGGGAAATTGCTATTAGATCATGACACAGTACTGTAAACTTGGAGAAGTTTGCGGCATAATCTCCAAAAATGATCAAAGTTGAGGTAAAAAGGAAATTCAAGCTCTAGAATATGAGTTATGAGCTCCAAGGACTCATATGGACTATGGAGTTATATAGATTCATGGGATTTGATTGAGAACAGGCTATGCGGACCCCAAAAATGTATGGACTTCAGCAGATTATGGCCTATAACAGCTATGGCTTAGGACAGCTTCGACTGTAGTTGTACAAATAATATTCGCCGTGGCATATGGTGGTCACCTTGCACATTTAATGAAGGCACTGGTTGAACATTTCAAGTTTTTCAGTGAGAAAATTGGTAATAAACTTTACCGATTTTATAGGAATTTCTCACTGAAAAATAGGTGAAAAACTCAAAATCTTTACAGAACTTTTTGACTCACAATCACTTTTTTCACCAAAAACAGAAAAAATCTGAAAAAGTTTCGAGTTTTTCACCTACTTTTTCGATGAAAAATTCCTGTAAAATCGGTAAAGTTTTTCACCAATTTTCTCACTGAAAAACTTGAAATGTTCAACCAGTGAGGGGTATACAAACACCTGTTTTTAGGAGAACATTCAGTTAGAAGTAAACATTCTCAAACCTTCACTCAAACCTTTCCAGCTCCTCACTAAGTAAAATCAAGACTTGACAGTTTCTAAACTTTTTCTACAAGGTGCAAAAAAAAAACTTATAGAGTTTTCAAATGTCCGAAACTGTTTCTCTCTACATTCCTTACAAAAATACAGTCAAAGCTCTCTTAACCCATAGAGGTCGGTGGACCCTCGTGCTATGGGTTAATGCAGATGTATGGTTTTTAATTGAGGAACAGGGTCTGAAAATCCTAAAAAATGTATGGAGATTATGGCTTACAAGAGCTATGGGTTAGGAGAGCTTCAACTGTAATTACATGAGAACTCAAACTTTTCTCGGGGAGTTGTGAGAAAACATTTGAGTACTGAACATCATTTCATTCCGAATATGGCGGTGCACCAATCCTAATGATCTGATCTGACATGGGCTCAGTTCAAATGTGTACTCCTGTGATTTTCTGGTAGAATCACCCCACATCTCCCTATAAATGGGACCCTCAAGCTCGTATCAGTGAGGTACATGTTCCTGTATTCATACATCAAGGGAAATGGTAATGGGGTTGCAGTAGAACTGATTTGAACTGAGCATGTGTTAGATCAGATCATTAGGGTTAGTGCACAGCCATGTTTAGAAGAATGCTTTCTCGCAACTCCCCAAGAAAAGTTTGAGCTCTCATGTAATTATTTTTGTAAGCAATGTATAGAGAAACAGTTTCAGACAATCAGAAACTTTATAAGTTTTTTTTTGCACCTTGTAGAAAAAGTTGAGAAACTGTTAAGTCTTGATTTTACTTCTGGAAAGGTTTGAGTGAAGGTTTGCAGACTGCACGATCACATTATCTGTGGCATCCGGGTCTGTGCATCGTCGTTTGGCAGAGGGTGGGTGTCCTCCATTGGATCGCACAATAAAACGAAAAATTGAAGCGCTTCTGATGAGAGCTGATGAAGTGCTAGTTTGCATGCGCCACAGGGGTTAAGTTTGAAACTCGGGCCGTTTTTGAACTTTGACGACCAACTACACAGGTACTCAGACTGGCCTCAAACCTCGCTTCTCCCAAATACTACTTCTTGTAATCTAGCACTGCAGGTGAGTTGTGTCTTCCAGCAATGGTCGCTGCCATTGGCATCTCGGAAACCTTGCGGAAACCCAGGGAATTCTAGCAGAATTGTTCAACTTTGGCAGGCCGCTTAATCGCAATTGTCGGCATCGCCGTGCTATATAAGCAACTTCTGTGTTCTATATATAAGCACCCCCTGTGTTCTGTGTTGGAAGTTGACAGTCACACAGGACTCGCAGCGAACACAGGGAAACAAGGATAATATTACAGGGGTAACTCTTGGTCATATATAAGGTAAACAAAAGCTATAAGGCTGTAAATAGCTGTACCAAGCTGTAGAACAAGCTGTAGAGCAAGCTGTAGAACAAGCTGTATGTTATATTCGTGCACACGGACTTCGGTCCGTCTCTGACTTCCGGCCTCCGACCTCCGACATCCGAATGTTCGGAGGTCGGAGACGGAAGATCATCGGGTTTTTACGCAATGAAGGTTTACTGAGCGTTTCCCGTTTATCCGTTTTTCCGTTTCCTTCTTGACTTCTCGTTTATTGTTTTGCTTAGTCATCTTACTTCTTCAACCAAATTTGGACTCTCGCTTATTGTTATGTTTTGATCTACCATATTTGGGTTAACAATAACGGACTTAGTATAAATACGCTTTAATATCCTCATGTACTTCAGTTTGATTATAAATGTTGCTTTGCTCCTTGCTTTGCTACCGAGTCTTCCTCCGGTGTCCCTTCGGACCTCGTTATCCTCCGTCTTATCCATCGGCCTAGGATAGTACGCACACCCTGACCATCCTGTGGTGTTTGCGCTCACCTCCGATATCTCCGACCTCCGACCTCCGATATTCCAACCGGAGACCTTCGGTGATAGCCCCCTTCATCGGCACGGGATATAACACTGTATCAAACTATGTGAGCAGCTGTATAAAAACCAAAATGGGGATAGGATGTGTGACAGGCCTATTTCAACATTCTGTATAAGCACTACCCGCGGCTCAATTTCCCTCAAAATCTTGTATTCGCCATGTCTACTCTACGCAGCTTCCTCGTCACTGGGTCCAACCAAGGTGTGTCCCCTCCTCAAACACGACTCATGGAGCCACCGCTGATCTTGTCTCAGGCCTCAGAATGCACACCGTGCACAAGCTTGCGTCGACACCCAATGTGCTCGTGTTCATGGGTGAGTAAGAAAATGTACACAGTGTCAAATACAGTAGTGCGGGTCATACTGCATAGCATCGGTGGACCTGAATTCTTATGCATTATGAGAATTATGCACTAAGGGATACATTTACAGTGGGACTGGGCAGTTTCAAGTTGGTGGACCCCGAAGTCTATGTGTTATGCACATTATACACTCACAGCGAAAATTGGCCGGTTTTGGGGCGACCGAAAATGGATCTGAAATCTATTGTTTCAGTCATCAGGTCACGTGAGTTCCCATATACGGCAATTCACGTGACCCAGCTTCTGAAACAATATATTTCAGATTCATTTTCGGCCACACGTAAACCGGTCAATTTCCGCTGTGACTATGAGCTTATGCATTATGACCTGCGCTACTGTATTGGTACCGATGAGTGCACAGGCGCCAGAAAGTTGTCTGCCGCTGAGGAAGCGCGCGCCAAGTTCACCGCCGACATTAACTTGTCATCTGCGGTCGTGCCCGTGCAGCTAGATATCACTGACACCACGTCCATTAAGAATGCGCACATATTTATTGCCAACCACTTGAAAGAGAAGAGTCTTTCCGGCCTTGATGTTTTGATAAACAAGTGAGCTTGGCAATTCTCCTGCTTTCTCGCATTCCGCTGACAGGAATTCAGCGCAGCGCGGCTAGGAACATTTGAGGAACGACCTCGGATCCCTCACCAAGCCCACCCAGTGCCCGCACCCGGCGCTCTACCCGACGTACAGCTCAAGCAAGTCCACACTCAACGTGCTCATGCTGCAGTGGACGATCCAGGAGGAGGAGAAGTCTTGGATCCACTTCGTTTCGATCTGCCCTGGTGCGTACCTGTAAGGATCCGTTGTGGATCCGACGAATTGGTACTTGTGTTCACACCAGTATAAGCCAGCACATCCTCTGGGGGGTGATTGGCACAGCTAGTGTAAGTTACAAGTAAAGGGATTCGTCCCTGATTACATAAACTACTCAGTCTTAAGTAATGGGACTAGCGCCAGCTAGTCATAACAGTAAATCATACAGTAAAATAACCTGTCAAATTAATCCATATATTCCGTCAGGGGTAAAACCCTAACAGTACCCTCGCTGCGGTCCGTGGCAATCAGCTGCTCAGTTCAGTATTTAGGGTTCAACGCGACGAACTTGAACCAATACAAGGGGACAACGGACCCTGCGGAGGGGTGTATGATTATTGTCAAGACGGCGCTGGAGAAGGAGGGCCGGAGTAGTCTCTTATAAACAGACGCTACAACAATTTTCAAACCCCCTTCGCCTCCCCCACCCTGACATCCTAAAAAGGAAATATGCCGTACAAATCATGATGAGATATCGCTTAAGCTCGGTCCGAGTAAAAACAACGAACGAGGCGCGGGGGAGACCCCCGCGGACCCCCCCAATGCTCGCCGCAAGGCCCACTGCATGGTGCTTCCGCTCGCCGCGGGGGCCCACTGCGTGGAGCTTTTTTTAGAAAAAATCTTGTGGGTTGTGGGGTTTTTTCTGCTTTTTCAGGGTATGGAAGTCATCTTACACGGGGGAGACCCCCGTGGACCCCCCTGCGCTCGCACTGGGGACAATAAGCAATATACGGAGCCTGTATATCCTCAGTATATCCTCAGTATTTTACAAAAATCCCCAGAATATACCCCCAATATACAGGGTCTGTATATGCTCAGTATTTTTGAAACATACTAAAGATATCCTTACAATATCCCGAGGTCTGATGGCTACCATATATGGACTCAGGATATGCTCAGTATCTTGTAATACAACATGTACAAACAATGTCCAAAATAGAAATAAAAGACCTGCCTTGTAAGGAGAGGCTCAGCTGAGGGCAATTAAGAAAATTAAAGTTAGGGTTAGGGTTTCCTTATAAGGAAATAGATAAGATAAGATATACCTTATAAGGAAACCCTACCCCTAGCATCAAGTTCCCAATTTCACCTCAGCTGAGCCTTCTCCTTACAAGGAAGGTCTTTTATTTCTATTTTTGGACATTGTTTGTACATGTTGTGTTTCTAAATACTGAGCATATCCGAGTCCATATATGGTAGCCATCAGACCTCAGGATATTGTAAGGATATCCTCAGTATGTTTCAAAAATACTGAGCATATACAGACCCTGTATATTGGGGGTATATTCTGGGGATTTTTGTAAAATACTGAGGATATACTGAGGATATACAGGCCCCGTATATTGCTTATTGTCCCCAGTGTCGCCGCGGGGCCCACTGCGTGGTGCTGCGCTCGCCGCTGGGCCCGCTGCGCGGCGCGCAAGGCAAAAAAAAAATATCTAAACGCGCGCGGTCCAATTTGATCGCATGACACGAAAAATAGAAGTTATGTAAGGCTAGAGAGTATAACCACTCAGCGAGAAGACCAACAAGTTTAGTAACAAACTAGTACCCTGAAGGTATCCGCACCGGCCGAGACTTTCTTTCTTGGCTTATCTTTGATATCATCTTATCTTTGCCCAAATAAGGCAAGTCAGAGTGGGGGAGGCGTGGGCCAGTTACAATTTTCGCTCAGTACCTCGCGTCACACAGCAAATTGGGTGGTTTAGGGGAGCCCTGAAACATTCCTGAAATCATCAGTTCAAGGACCATTGACAGGAGTCCTGAAAATGGACCTGAAATGTTAAGTTTCCGCACGCCCGAAGCTGAAGCCGAAACTACCCGATTCAAGTATGTTTTCGGCACCTCTCATTTGTTTAGTTTCGGATGCAGTTTTGGCTGGCCTGAAACCGCTCCTGAAACCAATAGTTTCAGGAGCACTTTCAGCGTGCTCAGAACTTATTGTTTCGGCAGCCCGGGAACCGCCGCCGAGAACAATAAGTTTCTGGTCCGGGTTTCCGGCGTGCCGAAACTGATTCTAGGCCGGCCGAGACCGCTCTAGGCCTAGTTTTGGCCGCACCGAATTGGGTGCCGAAACTTATTGTTTCGGGAGCCGGTACCGGGCTTGCCGAAACAATAGGTTTAGGGCAGGCCTAAGCTGCTCCTGAAACCAATAGTTTCAGGAGCAGCTTCAGGTAGCCTTTAGCCATGTCCGAAACTGAAAAATTCAGATGCACCGAAAACATACCCCAATCGGGTAGTTTCGACTTCAGCTTCAGGTGTGCAAGAACTTTGCATTTCAGGTATGTTTTCGATTCCACCTATTCTGGTCCCAAAACTAATCATTTCGGGAACATTTCAGGGTGCCCCGAAACCTCTCAATTTGTTGTGTGCGTGTTGTAGTCTGTCGAATACCTGACAGCTGTCATTGGAGGTCGACCTTATTATGTAATCTGAAAAATGTCGGGATTCGTTCGCGCGTTTGGAGCGCGCTTCTTTACAGATTCGTTATGAGTAATATTACAGAAGATCAAAAGAAGTCCCTTCTCCGTCCCCTTTTCCCGCATAGACCTCAGAACCGCGATGCCGAATTTTGATGGGCCGGCCACGCGAGCCGACGAAGATTTCGTTCCATGCGAAAATGCGTGAGGCAAATAATTATGAAGCGACAAAGCTTCTCGGAGTTGAATTCCGAGCCTGTTGGCTTCCTAGGATTTGTGTTTCAGGCCTCTGGAAGTGTTGAATGAGCCTGGCCCAAATTGAAACTCCGAAGTTTACGTAATAAGGTCGACCTCCAATACATCAGCGCGTGGTTAACTACAGACTAGGGCCGGAGTGGTGTATATTTCAACAAGGATGGTGATTTACCTTGGTGAACGAGCTCAATGATGTTGAATTTACAGTAGCGCTTCATGGTATAGTTGGCGTTGCGAATGGAACTGAGCAACCTCGATCGTGTCGACTTCAGAACGAGGCACTTTGTTACCTACAAGAGCTTGTGTTTTCTGGAGCAAAACATGCTTTCCAGGCGCGATGTAGCCGAGTGGAACGGTGGGAAGAGAGATTATGTAAGTTCAACTGGTGTTGAATTTGCTCAGCTGCTCGGTCAAATGTCAAAAAATAGGGGCCTCTGGTCAAACGGTAAACGTTGGACAACCGGCAGTTGAATATTCGCTTTCCTGGTTCGATTTCTTCTTCGATGATTTCTTTTCAAGTCTCTGCCTGCTGCGAGTCATGGTATTCCATCCCGGTGAAGTCCATCGTATCAAGTTACTCGTTGGGCTTCCAAGGACGAAGGCCTCTGCGCATAAACAGAACTGGATAACACATTTAGAGGGTGCAGGTCACTCTGGCGTCCGAGATACACCTTCAATGAAGCAATGGGAAACCATTGATGTGCCTACAAGCCATATCGTTGACAGACTTGCCGCATAAGGGTGGACAATCGAGCGCAGCAACCAAAACGCGGGAGAAGCAGACGCCTGTCCGATCTCGCTGACCATAATACCAACGGGAGATGCGGGAAACCCCGGAACGCGAACGTTCTAATCAGCATTGTACGCAAAACTTTGCTCACGGAAAACCGGAAACGGATGTGCTCTTAACTCAAATTTTCCATCGTTGTGTGTGTCTGGTCTAATTCTGTTACAGTTCGAAATATTTCACTTGCGCGTGGCGGTGGCCGTAATAAGCCCGCTGATATAACGCAAGATCAGCACACCGGCAAATAATTCCAGATCAACTACTTGCCTGGGGGCGGCGATGGGCATAAACACCTCTGCCTTTGATCTGAGGTGGGAGTCAGGTGCGCGTCGGGGTACACGGGAGGGATAACTTGCGGGACGAGATTCTCGATCCCCAAATAGGACATATCGACGGGGATGTAATGCTTGTTGGGAAGCGCGTACGACGCGGATTGGACATGGGCGTTCTCGGAGATGATGCGCTGCGCCATGGTGAAGAGGGTGGCCTGCACGCTGGCGCTATTGTCTGTCGCGAATATTTCCAACGTAGCCTTGCGCGCTTTGCGCGGGACTGTGATGTCCCACACGCTTCCAGGTAATTCCGCCTAGGTGAAGCATGGTCTCAGACGTAATTTCAGAGGTGGACGAGGACGTACTGGGATCGGGAACTCCTCCACATCCGCGTCGGTGGGCGCCGCGATCTCGATCGGAGCGAATGTGTACGACAGATCGATGGAGGTGGAGAGAATCCGGTCATCGACTTCCTTGAGTGTGGTGTACTTGTCGCGCACAAAATTGGTGAAGGCGGACTCGGTTGTCTTTAGCACTGGGATGGTTCAGAAAAAATAAAACAGGACCAGAGAAGTCGGGCGAACCAAGCAGGTCTGATATGCCTGCGGAAACGCTGGCGACAAGCTTATCTTTGCCTTTCGAGGCATCTACCTGAAAGACGTCGGGACTGGACGGATGGCCGGATTTAATATTAGGATACCTCGACTGACACCGTCCGTTTGTCGTCTCCGTCGCGGATAAAAGCATGCGGGTGGTCTTCAGGGCCCTGTTCTCCCGAGATAGGAATGCGGGACCATCGGAGCTGCTCCACCGTCACAAACGCCTTGTGGATATGCGCATACTTGGAAACCAGGTGCGTGGCCAGATGCAGCGCAAATCTCTCGGGTATGAGGACATGCGGGGAGATCTTTGCGAGATCTGCCAAAACACTACTCAGCTTTGACTAACCGTCCTAAGTGGCACGCACAGTAGGTGATATTCTTGACTGAAGGATTCAAATGAGAGAATGCCGGAGCTACCAGAAGAACACGCACTTGAATCAGTAGCGACCACTACAGAATTGTCCGCCTCCGTGTAGCTATACACCATCAGTCTACCTCCAAAACAGTCCGGGAACGCTCACCTGGTCCGAATGTCACCCTCTAACAAAGCCTGCACGTTGTACTCCACGATATGGTGCCACTTGCCCTCGCGAACTACGCGGAAGACTCTGACCTTGTCCTTTCCATACCGAGCGTGGCTCAACACTGAAATTTCGTGGGACATATTAACGTTGAATGCTGAAGGGGGTGAGAGGTGTTCTGGCCGCGCAGAGAGTATATGACTGTGATGTTGTGGCTCGAGGCTTGCTCGAGGCCCGAGGAATCCGGTCTAGAACGCGAGTTTCACCAAGATAAGAACGCCGGCGGATCACCCAAGGGATCGATGCTTAATTGGGAACTTCGGCATCTCGGCTTTGTGGCCCACGGTTAACAAACTCCAATGCAGGTACTCGCACAGCTGCAGTTTTCATAATCGCGGTCGTTTCTCAGTCACGAATCGTCTAGACTCCCGTCGAAATCATCGACGCGTATCGTGGCAGCAACGATCCACCGCCGGATTTCGACCGCACACACATTTATCAATTGCTCAATGAAGAAACCATTGCTCTGGCATCCCTAGTAGACGCCGAGATTTTCGAGCTACACGTCCAACTCACAGCGCTCACATTGCTGCGCCAAAGGTACGGGGAAATCGTCCAAAAACTGCGTGCCATCACATCGCCTCTCCACCTCCTGCCTCCCGAGATTTTATCTCTCATATTCACAAACTGCCCTCGGGCTGAAGTGGCCACCACCATTAAAAAACCTAGCCCTCTGCTAGCGCCTCTCCTCCTTGTGCAGATATGCTCCCGATAGCGGCATATTGCAATGGATACTCCCGCGATATGGTCAGAGCTCCAGCTTGTTTTGTTCAGGAGCAATGTGCCCCGAGACACGGAAATGCTGACGAGATGGGCTGCCAATTCGTCCCCATTCCCTTTATCTCTGGCTGTAGAGTGCAATTACCCCGAGGTGCTTCAGCACGCGGTTGACCCAGATACGCCGATTCAAGACACTCCACCTTCAACTGTTCCCCGCTTCCCTATGTGTTCTCGGATCCCGCAGCCATAACGGGCTGGACGTGGAAAATTTACAGGTCCATATCACCGATCAGAAAAGTCCCCGAAAATTGCCCAGCCGTACTCTGCGTTCGCAGATTCCTCTTCGTTGCGCAGCTTCACCCTTGTATCTGACAGTGGCATACTCGACTCATACTCCGATTCTCGCTGCCTTGGTCGCAGTTGACAAAAGTGGATATTTCGGATACTCTCCGCTTCTCGTCCATGGCGGTCTTCATGCAGTGCACGAACCTCGTTCATTGGAAATTCGGGGTGCTAGCAGGCCTGGATATGCTTTATGATCGCGACCAAACTACCTTCCCATTCCTCACCGACGCACACTTCATTTTCGAGCCCTGCAACCACGAGACCATGGAGGAATTCTTCCGCCCTCTCATCTCCCCCTCGCTGAAGCATCTCATCCGTGAATCCTGCGACGAGACCTGGGCCTGGTCGCACACCGAATTCAGGGCGTTCCAGCTTCGGTCATGTTTTAGTCTGGAAACACTACACTTGAACGGATACTCCTCGGTGACGTTGACGAACTCAGATGGACATTCAAAAGCCTCCCTCCCTGAAGAACTTCGCGATAAACCTTACGGGAGACCATTATGACGCCAGCGGGGTTTTGGAGGCCCTGACTTGGGACGGCTTTCACTCGTTGCTGCCCCAGCTGGAATGATTGAATATGGGTCTTTTCCAGTGCGATGAGTCGCTCAGATTTTGTATCAGGATGCTTAAATCAAGGCTGGATCTGGTCGAAGGCCAGGCTTCCCAGCTCAGATTCCTGTGGCTTGAAGTGGATGATTCCACTCAGCCCATTGACCGGTGGTGGTGGCAATGGAAAGTTCCGCGCGTCTTCCCGACATTGGAGTGGAAGTTCACCGCTCAGAATGAAGACAATGCTTGATACGCTCCGATGGGTATATGTGCATCCAGCGTCTTTCTACCTTTTCATGTGAATCTCCTACTTTTTTATTAGTTTTTAATTTTTGGTTTTTTTATCGTACAATTCGTGCGCGCTTCCGACCAACACTGGAGCTTGCAGTACTTAGACCCCAGCAAATCGCAGCAGTCCTGTCCGAAATCGAGCTGTTTCAAACGTGTACTGTAGCCGCCCACTCCTGTATGTGCCGTGGTATGATTTGGGATTCAATTTTCTTGCTCTTTCCATCAACTAGGACGCCGACGACCTTGGTGCGCTGCGAGAGTCAACTTGCCGAAAACTTCGAGTTTGAAGTTGGTGGCACGTAAAAGTGATTCAAAGGCTGTGCAAGCTGCAGTGCCAGGCCTGCTCTCTTCCTCCTCCCTCGATGAGCCGCAGCGGATATGAACGGCTACCGATGTACGCAGTCTCTGCTTCTCCTCGTCTGCGCCACTCACCGACCGAGAACCTCTTCGAACGCAATCTTGCATCCGACGATACCATAACTTTGCCGCAAACCAGGTCTCGCAACCGTTCGCGCGACCCTCCCATCCACTTCAAACCACGCTCCATCCTCACCCTTCTCAAATTCGTACTCCCTTCGTCGCTCCTGCTTCTTATCCTAGGCTTCTACCTGTATGAGCCTCACATCGAGTTCGCGTTTTACCCGCGCACCTGGACCAAGGACCAGATATTCCCCGTTCCGGCACTCTCTGGCTGTTTCGACGAGGCCCGGGTGAGTCCGGCGTACAACCTCTCAGACGGCCTCCACGGGCCACGGCGCACGGAGGTGCAAGCCGGCATGTCGCTGCGGCTGGGCATCGACTGTTACGACTTTGCCGGGACCATCCAGCCCATGCCGCGCACGCTGAGCCCGAACATGCCTCCGGACGCGCGCACACAGTACCACACGTACTGGCGCAACGACCTCGCCGCGTTCGGCCCGCGCCAGGAGTGGATGCTCAAGTCGTTCTTCGCGACGCAGCACATCGACACCTCACGCCTTGTTCTGTGGTCCAACGGGGCGCTCACCCCGAACGAGATCCTCACAAAGTACCTCATACGCTACCCCGACTCGTTCGCGCTGCGCGTCGTGGACATCAAGGAGCTCGCGCGGGGTACGCCCATGGACGGCAGTCCACTGCTCGTATCCAAGGACGCCAAGGCGTGGATCGACGGCGACCTTGTGCGTCTGCTGCTGCTCTGGAACTACGGCGGCGTGTGGGTCGACATGGACTCGCTCCTCACGCGCGACCTCGATCCGCTGCTCGAGCACGAGTTTGTCACCCAGTGGGACTGCTATGGTGGGCCTCCCGATTTACCTCTGGTCCACCCCAAACTCACTGCCCCCGCAGACAAGCTCTATCAGCCGCTTAACGGCGCGCTAATGCGCTTTAAGCAGCACTCGCCCTACCTCTGCGAGGCCTTCCACATCATGGCCTCCTCCGCCGCCCCGCGCGCGGGCAGCACCGACTGGGGCGCGCTCCTCTACCTCAAGCTCTGGCGCGCGCTCGTCGCCGGCGCCATCCCGCCGTTCAAAATCCTCCCCTTCTGTTTCAGCGACGCGCGCTCGTGCCGCCTCGACAACCGCCTCCCGGACCCGTTCACGCCCGACGACGCGCGCGGGAACCGCATGGGACTGTGGAACGGCGGCATGGCCGCGCGCGGGCCACTCGACGGCGCGCTGCACAAGGTCTTTGGTGTCCATCTCCACAACCAGTGGGAGAAGGCGTTCCCCGAGGGCGGCTGGGTCGAGCGGCTGCTGCTCAAGGGGTACGATAGCCGGCTTCAGATGCAGACGTAGACCAATACCCGCTTGTCCGATATCCATTTTCTTTTGGATTCGTTCGTGCGAATCATCCGGTTCTATAATGTCTGTTTCCTAGTTCTGCAAAAGTACCTAGCCGCATATTCTACTAATAGTACTATATTCGACTCGGGTGCGTGTGTTTGTTTGCAACACGTATCACGATGAATAATCTGGCGCAGGTTTATAGACAATTTCTCGATTTGAGCCCAGGATGAAGTCAGATCGATGGCCCCCGCCGCATGTAATCTTTTTTTCGGGCAGAGAGCGCCCCAAAACGCGCAAGAATCCTTTTGCGGAGATGGATCGCCAGCACAGTTACCATAACTGGCCACCGGCGTTGAAAACGTAACAGAAGCCACCACCTGACGATAACTTCGACTCGGAGAAGCGCGAGATCCAATGAAACCCGTGGATTGATGAGATGAGATATAAATGACATTTGGGTGTGTGAATCCGTATCTAATAGTAATACATGCACTCTTCAGGCAGCCAGGGCGGCAGCCAGGATGGAGGCGTACTTGGGGGTACCAAGGCCGGTAACGGGGTCCCAACCGGTCTTGGCGGGGAAGCCATTGGTGTTGCAGCCAGTGTTGTGCCCGCTGAGGTGATAGTTAGCGCGGGATCCTGCAATGGGCAGGAGGGACGGGGCTTACAGAGTCACGTCGTTGAATATGCTGGGGTTGGCGTAGAGGAAGGGGTTCAGGAACCCGAGGGGGGACTTGCCGGCCGCGATGAGCTTGTCGTTGACGAGGCCGATGACGCTCGCGAAGGTGGGGCTGGAGGACGTGTAAGTTGTGTCGTTTGGGAGGGGTACTGAGAGATACTCACGAGGCGCAGGAGGTGCCGTCAACGCCTTCGGTGGTACCACCGCTGACGATCTCAAAGTCGACTGCACGCACAAACGGATCAGAAGAAGGCACTGCACGGAGGGGAGTATTACGCACCACCCTGGGTGCTGACATCCGGGAAGCCGCGGCCAGTGGGGGTGAACTTGCCAGAGTTGGTCGTGCCGAGAGCGGTCAAGTAGGTCTTGACGGCGGTGGTCTGGTAGCTCGGCTGGGCGAAGACGTTCGAGAAGCCTCCGGAGCTGAAGCTGGCTGCGGTCTCGGACGGCGGGATACCAGAAACGGCGCCGACACTGGTGAGGAAGGGGCAGCCGGAGGGGAATGCGACGATGAACTTTGTGCAAGTCTGCGACTGTCCGCCGGCAACACCACCGTCACTGGAAGGGGGAGTCAGATAGGTTTTTGGCGCAATACACGGTGGCGCTTACCCCGAGGCAAAGAGGATGGATCCACCACGAGTGCCGTAGGCAGCGTACGCGTTGCACAGTTTCCTGCAGGTGGCGTCAGAATTTCAGTACTTTAGATGGAGAACAAATGCGCACGTGAAGGTGGCGGCAGTCTGGTCGGGCTCATCCTCACCGTACGAGGTGGTAAGGACTTGCGGCACGGTGGTAAGCCCACTCAGGTTGTTGATGATGTCCAAGAAGCCCTGATTAGATGTTGAGCGCCCCGAAAAACCGAACAGATGATGCTATTTTTACCTCAAGAGCGCCGTCAGAGAAAGTCTCTCCACCGCTGACAAAGGTCACCGGCACGCCGCTGGCGAGACCAACGGTGTACTGGATGTCCAAGTTGGCCTCAATACCGGCCTGCGAGGCGCCCTGGGTGTTGGCACCACCATCGAAGGTGCGGAGAGCGAACGTAGTCGTAGAGGAGAGATCAGGCCGGAACCTAACGGGTAATCAGTCTGGTTACGGAGGCTGCATTGAAGAGATTGTTTACTTGGTCAGGAAGGACGCGAGGTCCTTGGTCTGCGCAAACTGCTCGATGAATCCGGCGACAGCGATAGAGTTCGTCTTCTGGGTGGCCAGAGTGGTGGGGATTCCATACATGGCCTGGAGGCAGGCAGGGGTAACCTATGCAAAGGCAATTAAGTACTTGTAGAAATTTCGAACGACGCGAGACTTACGGTCGTGGCACACGACGCGGGGACGGCATCCGAGACGATGGTGGCGTTGGAGGCAGGGCGGTTGCTGGCAGTAACCACGGGGCCACGGCCGGCGCTCAGAGGACGACCGAAACTAACATCCAAGGTTAACCGCCCCCTTTCAAAACGAAGAAGAGTTAAATTACGCAGTGGTGGGGTGCAGGGCCTCAATGTGAGCCTCCAGCCCCGCGGGGAGCGAGTACTCGAGGGTACGGACGATCTGCTTGCCGGACTCGATGTGGGTGAAAGTCTCATAGTTGGCGTTAAGCATCTCGTTGGCCTTCGAGACGGGAACGTCGACGGTGAGCCATTCGCCGTAAGGCGAGGCGACGGTGGCCTTGAGACCATGGGAGTCGAGCCATGTGGTAACAGCATCGAGGGATTCAGCGGTGGGCTCCATGAAGGACTTGGCCTCCTCGAGAGAAAGGTGTTGACCATAGAGGGCATTTCCGGGGGTGGAAACAGCATACAAAGTCTCCTCCAATCCTATTTACGTCTTTTAAATTTGATGCTTTGCGGGAAGGGAAGATAATTTACCTGGGAAGTTGTTGCTGAACAAGCCGATCCGAAGGGGAATGGTCGCAGAGATCGGTGCAGGTCCGACCTTAGCAAAGCTGCTAGGTACCGCGTCTCTCTTCTCGTGAACCACGAAGTTGGAGTGCGCAGCGGGCGACGCCGCTGCGAACGACAGTAGCGAGACGAAGAAGAGGCTAGTTCCGACCATTGTGGCTTGACCGAGGGCGATGGAGCATCCAGAAATCCAGTGTCTTGCCTTTATACAACAAGAATGCAGCTGTGTAGCACATGGAATCACTCCGGTCAGATAGAAGCAAGATGAAGATCTCAAGATAAGGTGTGAAACTATGGCGAAGGTCCAGCCGGTGCTTTTTGGCCTTGACTATCGCAAGAATATCTCGGACATTTCGGTGTATACGGGAGCACGGAAACAGCGATTTCGAGGGTCCATTATGGCACACCTGACATGGTGCCGCACGGTGCCGCAAGATGCACGTCGCCATAGAGCAACCATAGAGCGGGATAACAAAGAGTTTGAGAAGTAGTAGCTGGACATAGCAATCTCGGAGACAACGATGGGCGCATGGTCTGCAAGGATCCACGATGGAAGAAGCTCCTTTGATTCGCTTAATGGAGCTTAATGGGCACGAAGCCTCGCGAAGCGCGCCGAAAACTCCGGCCCGAGGGATGTTGGAATGCGGGGAAGAGCTTGGCGTTCTAATTATACATCTCGTGCGCCTTCGTAAGCCTTCGTAGCTGTTTTTCGGGGTGTTTTTACATGTGGTCTCTTCGCAACTACGCGGATAGCCTCGCCTGCCGCACATGGCGCGGATTCGATAAGGGAGATGCTGGGCAGATTTCCCCGAAGAAAGTTTCCACAGTCCGGAACAGACTGGACCCAATATAGTTGCGTTGCTTCTTATTTCAAGTTACTGCCGCGTGGTGCGACGGTCATGCTGAGAAGATTAAGAAAGCCGTTGAGCAAGAAAACCGTTGAGCCAAGGGTATCTTATGCGATTCCAAGGAGTCCATGCAAAGAGTGGACGGTTTAAAGCCAGGGAGAGCATGAAAGGGCCAAGTACCGAGACTGAGTGCACCAAGTGTTCCGGTGAGGGCGTGAGTAGGAGGCAGTGCATCTGGTTATTGATTGCCGGTACGCAGAGTAGCCGAATGGATATACGATTTGATCACTCCAGCTCAAAATATGAAGTGGTTCGTGCGAAGGACCTGGCTTGGACCCGGCTGACGGGGGGTAGAGTTTTTTTCTCTTTCTTTCTGGCAAGCAGCATCCTTTCGCGAACAATGGCTAGAGTCTTCGAGGAGACTTGAACTTGCCGTGTTCCTCCGGTGCTGCTTCCCGATCATTTCAGTGCTAGTCTCCGCTGGTCTTCGATTTCGAAATAACACCCTTGCCTCAAAGGGCTAAACCTATTTTGAACTTGTAGTTACCGTTTCACAGGCGTCAGGGTCCAGAACAGCCCCATCAACCGATGCAGCTGCGAGCTAGGTGGACCGCCGTGGGCGACGTGAGCAATCTCACTCGCCAACCCGAAATCCGCCGCAACACCGCTCTCTGGATACTGTCCAACGTGCACAGTGAGGCATATGCCATAGTGACACCGCGCGCGCGCTCAGAAGACAAAAATACATAGAAGACCTGATTGTCTCGCGTGGGGAAAGTTGAACAGCATATGCACCTGTGCGAAAACTGCCCTATATATGATACGTTCCAACTTCTTCCTATCAAGTTGTAATCCGGCTTTAGTCAGGATTGTACTTCGTTCAGTGCACGCGTGGGTATGGCGCAAGTAGGGGCGTGGCTCGCTGCGTGGATTGAATAGAATCGCTGTTTGCGTTTCCGCACGTCTTGGCGTCGGGTGGGATTTTAAGACCGGTACCGCCGGAGGAAACTCAGGATCCCTCCAAGCGGCGCAGATTTAGTCCCCGCGTAGTTTTTGTGCAGAGATAAGCCCAGCGAGTCCATGGCCGGGATAAAGCGCATCCCAAGTTGGTGCCCTAGAGCTTACGTTCATACTATTCTGGTGTTTTTGATCATTTTAGTCCTGCTGCGAGCTTGACAGTTATGAGCGTTAGGAGGGAGTGCATCTTCAAATACAACGGCTCGCAAAAAAAATCGGATTGTATACGCGAGACGACGAGGACTTGGGTAGGTTCATCTACAACGATTCAATAGCACTGCTGGCGCTACGTGTATACACCTGTGGTGTCAAAGATCGGGATAGGCGACCGGGATCGG
The DNA here is from genome assembly GCA_029378255.1 of Mycena rosella. NCBI lineage: Eukaryota > Fungi > Basidiomycota > Agaricomycetes > Agaricales > Mycenaceae > Mycena > Mycena rosella. The sequence goes on along the minus strand of JARKIE010000037.1, from coordinate 439,894 downwards.
GGAAAAAATCCAACGCGCCTCTGAGGGATTGATTTAAACATCGTTCTTGAGATCCGTCCACTCAGAAAGGCCAAAGAGCGAGGGCAACACTTCTGGGACCCTTCGTCAAATTTAATTGTCATGACTGCCCGACAATGGGCACAGAACCCTCGTTCAAAAGTGCTGTCCCACCTCATCGTTTTAAGATGATAGATGGGGACGAAGAAACCACAGGTACTGCTGTCCCGGAGTGTGATGCATTCCACACGGGAAGCGCAGGTGGGAGATGAGAGATGTTCGGGCGCCAACCAGTCGAATAAAAGAGCTGCCTGGGTGCGAAGGACGTTTCGTCGAGACTTCGCGAGTACGATTTGAGTTGCCAACGTTAGCTTTGCAACGGTGCCATTGTTGCGTTGGATTCCAGTTAAAATACACTCCTAAATGGTAAAGATGAATAATTTGACGGCAATCTGAATTTCTTCTTCACCTGGTCGTATTGATATACAAGAAGTACATTGAAGTACAACCAAGGGAGGAGAGTCAGTAAACCATTTTCTGTGGCGAGGTTGATAGCGTCAAATAGAAGCCCCGGTGATTCAGCAATGGTGTAGCTAGGTTTATAGGCGATCGACCCGCGGAGAGTCTGAGGAAACTGTGCCGTGAGGCGGGCGACTGTTGCAGTCAGAAGTTGATTAAAGTTATACTTCTTGCCGAGCCTCACGAGGGCAGCGACGACCGCAAACTCGAGTTGTTTAGCCGAGTTGAAAAGACTGCCAATTCTAACATTAGCCTCGGAGACGCGGTCAAACATAAAATACTGACGGATCATACAATGAACGCAGGAGATGTTCTACATCTTGAATGGAATCGGATACTTTGACAATCGGGCAGCCCTCGACCCGGGGTTCGTTGGGGGGCTGGGGGATACCACGCATATCGTTGAAGAATGGGGAGTGCTGCGCGAGGACAGTCCAATGGACGCGACATTATGTGGATTCCGCTTGGAGGATAACACTTCCATCCTCGTACCAGATTTTGGAGCGAACCGCTTCTTTAGCTGAAGTTGCGCCGTCGGTTCTCTGCCTCTTTGAACGCGTCCCGATCATGGTCGAAAAGGAGTCGCTGCCCGCGTGTGATTAGTCTGTCTGTATCGCGGAATTTCTGAGAACACTCCGCAGTCTTCGCATCTGGAAATACCACCGATAAACACCCAGCACGGAACACTTTGAAGATGGATTGAGAGCGGGGTTCAAGGAGGAGTCCCTTTTTTTTCTAGTTCCAAAATGGGAATGATTTCTCATCATTTCTACGTTTCACTCTGTACCGCCAACTTTTGAGCAAGCGGACTCTCGCAGCCGCGCCCATCCTCGCTTCGTTCGGCTCAAAGCACCAGTACGCACCAATGTCTGCAACGACCAATGGCGTAGGCGAAAAGAGCAAGAAAATGCACTCACAAGTCGTATGTCAGGCGCACCTACGATCCTCCACGGATTAATACTCATCTAGGTCATTATTGGCTCGGGACCTGCGGGCCACACCGCCGCCATCTACCTCGCGCGCGCGAACCTCAACCCTGTTCTATTTGAGGGGTTCATGGCCAACGGCTTCGCTGCCGGTGGCCAGCTTACTACGACCACCGACGGTACGCCGCGCCCCGCAACATTCTCCGACAATTAGCGCTCACATCGCCTCTCTCTCAGTGGAGAACTTCCCGGGCTTCCCCACGGGCATCATGGGCCCTGAGCTCATGGACAAGTTCCGCGAGCAGTCTGTGCGGTTCGGCACGCGCATCATAACCGAGACGGTCTCGAAGATCGACCTGTCATCGCGGCCGTTCAAGTACTGGCGTGAGATGCAGGAGGAGGAGGAGCCCGAGACGGCGGACACCGTCATCATAGCGACCGGTGCCAGTGCGAAGCGCCTGGGGCTCGCCGGTGAATCGACGTATTGGCAGAGCGGCATCAGCGCGTGTGCTGTCTGCGATGGCGCCGTTCCTATATTCCGGTACGCAACTTCATCGGGCGCACTTCGCCCTTCTAATTTAATACCCCAGCAACAAACCGCTGGCTGTGATTGGCGGCGGGGACTCTGCCGCGGAGGAAGCGACATGTAAGACCCGATCCTTCGCAACTCGGAAGCTCATGTCTAATCCGACAAATCTCAGACCTCACAAAGTACGGTTCGCACGTGTACGTCCTCGTCCGCCGCAGCGAGCTCCGCGCCTCCAAGATCATGGCAAAGCGTGTGATGAATAACCCGAAAATCGTCGGTCCCGTCCCCCGTCTTTGCGGCGTCGGCATCTCACACTCCTGCAGACTGTCCTCTGGAACACCGTGGCGACCGAATGCCTTGGCGACGGCGACCTGCTCCAGAGCCTCCGTATCAAGGACGTTGTCACGGGCGAGGAGAAGAACCTCCCTGTTAACGGCCTCTTTTACGCCATCGGTCCGTCTTCCCATTTCCCCGCCCGGTCCTGTGCTCGCGCTAATTCGCCATTTAGGCCACGAGCCCGCGACGGACCTCGTGCGCAGCCAGCTGCAGACGGACCCCGACGGGTACATCATCACGGTGCCCGGCACGACGCAGACGTCCGTCAAGGGCGTGTTCGCCGCGGGCGACGTGCAGGACAAACGATACCGCCAGGCGATCACGAGCGCGGGGAGCGGGTGCATGGCCGCGCTCGAGGCGGAGCGCCTCATCGCGGAAGAGGAGGAGCTCGGTGGGGAATCTTAGACGGTAGGCAAATGGAAATGGAAATGGAAAACTGTACTTTATGGGACTTTTGTGCTAGGGCTACATTTTCCATCACGGACGGCCCACGCAGCTCGTTCTCTTCTACAATCAGTGGTCTCCCTCTTACTCACAAGCAATGTGGGAAAGCATAAATATACAATAGATGTGAAGGGAAACCCGCCACCGCGCCTACTCTTTCGATTTCTTGAACCTATTATTCAGAACGTCTGTAATGGAAGGGTACTTAATGCTCGCCACGAATTCAGAACTAGCCTACGCCGAATCCTCAGATGATTCTCGCCGGCGCTTCAAATCCGGTTCTGTTGCAGGACTGCCTGACGTTATCGAAGAAGGCCGTCTGGGATACCTCATCGTCCGTCCCCTTGAAGGTCGTCATGCTGAGCCCGCGACGTCGCGGCAGCCCTTGTCGACGCACCCCTCGAGGTCGAGCTCGGCCGGGAACGACGACACCATGCGGAGGAGGCTGAGGTCCCCTAACTTCGACAAGCGGTGCGGCAGCGCCCGGAGGCTGTCCGTGGCCTGAGAGCGGAACGTCCCATCAGGGTCATCTCCCTGAGAACGGAAAGCGTCGGTGGGAGGGCAGCTTGGAAGTGAAAAATGGATGACATTACCTCGTCCGCGAACAGCGGGTCTGGGTGAAGTCCCGATATCGCCGTCTTGAGCTCAACCTCGGAGACGGGTTCGGTGGACAGAAGGGCGCGCAGCGCGATCCAAATGAACGACTTGTCGGCGAGCTTGAGACAAAATAACAGGTCTACGTTCGAGGAGGACGGGCGGAAAAACGCCGTTCCATAACTTTGCCCGAGCCATGAAAGAGTTTCCTCGGCGGTGGCAGCGCTGGTGACAAGAGGCGGCGAATTCTGGGAAGCCTCAGACCTGGAAACGACGGAATGCTTGATGGTGGCCTCCGACCGGCGCGAGCGAGCTTTACGAGCTTCGCCGACTGTTTAGCCCATGCAGGCACTTTGTGCGGGAACTGGAACACCTCAGACAGCTTGTGGCCCTGAGATAGTATCTGCGCATGATAGAAGGTAATGCAGTAAGACAGAGTTTCTGTGGTGCGGGGCGGAGTGCGAGCGATAGTACCCAGGAACGTCACAGGGGGATCGTCGTCGTCTGGCGAGTAGTGTCGGCTGCGGACTGCGAAGGGGAAGAGGCCGCGTGCTGCGCCAACCAGCGTCATCGGCTCGTCGACGAGAATGGAAAACATTTCCGAGTCTGCAAAGCGGCCGTATCCCCTGCTAACCAGGTCGATGTGACTAGGGCCAAATGCAGGCGAATCGTCGTATGTCGCCATGTATCGGAACAAGCATTCTAAAAAGACGGGCAAGATTTCGGGCTCTGAAGAATTTGTCAGAATATTGTCCGCGCGCGTGAGGGAAGACGAGCTGCTTGCTATTTCAGGGTAGTCTGGTGTCATAAACATTCTTGCGCGCACGTTGGTGCGGCGGGGATTTTGCCTTGACATGTTTGACAGGTCCTTCGGTTCCCTTGGTGCTCTTCGATATAATCGTTGAGCTGCGTATGGGCGCTTGAACCGCACATGAGGAGTGCAAAAAAAAGATGCGGTATACGCTGCAGGACGTGTCGAAAGCGATGGTGTTAAGAACACACCACACATACTTCGCTTTCTTCCCCCTCGGCCCGTTTGCCCCATCGAACAGATACTTTGGAATTTCGTCCCCGCGGCGATCACGGACCCATTTGCGGCCAAATGGGTTCTCCACACCGCAGATTTCTGGTACATAGAACGGAGGTTTCATTCTCGAAAAAACCAGCAAATTGTGTAGCCGCTGCCTGTGCTTCATCGAGAACACAAAACAATTGTGCGTCGCTTCCGAGAAGCGTGCGGATTTCCGGAGAGCATCGGCAATATTTTCCCGGATACAGGTGAGATCGTGGTTCATGAGGAGCTGTGTTAATGGACGAAATAATCGATCTACGAGTAGCGGGGCGAGTTCAACGACTCCAGTGAAAGTTGGGGTAGAAGCCAGATTCTTTTGTGATGTTCTGCCATTCCGACCGTGGATGAGATCTCTAGGAATAGCTGGAAGATTAGGAGACGAGCGAGTAGGGCGGCATTGACAGCACAAAAGACCATCTCCGCCTTTTCTTTCGCAAGCTCCTTGGATATCTTTTCTGAATGGTTCGGGCGTACAAGTTGAGGTCCGTTGTTTATGTCGCGACATCGATAATTTGGGATGCCCCGCAGGAGAGCAATGATCCCAGGGATATCACTGCAGCCAAGACCTCCGGTATCAATAACAACGGTGGAATAAAACCCCCAGTGTTGACAGAGGCCCTCGTACAACAGCCGTGTCTTTCCGGTTCCAGAGGTATCGACAAGCAAGCTACAATATAAAGTTTCATCTGGTATGCCAGTACAACCAGGATGGAAACATACGTGTTTTCCTCGAAAAAATATTGGCTGTGCGGGTAGCAAGTACAGGGTCATGCTGGAACTGCCGAGGTCGCAAAGTATAGTGCTAGGTCCGTTGCAGAAGGGACGGGACGGAAAATTTCCAGGGATTCGACATGCGATAGATCTCTGGATCCTCAAATAATGTCGGAGGAGCCCAAGGGGACAGAGTTTTATCTCCAGGGACGAGCTTTTCCATCTCGGTTCGCAGACTATCCGGAAATGACCTGGCATCCAGCATACAAAAGGTGGGATCAGGCTATAGCCATTTCATCTATCAGTAAAGTTGAAGCTCGGGAACAAGCAAGCAAAGGCGTACGGACTCTGCCACTCGACTGTAATCCTTCTCTGCGTGCGCCAGCTTCAATATCTCATGGAGTTCCGGTTTGGTGGAAAGCAATGTGATACAGTTCCGCGTCGATGTGAATCCTTATCGACTGGACATGCTCTGCCAGGAAACGGCCGACCAGAATTTCCGAAAGCACCGAGGATGCAAAGTCTCTATCGTCGTGTTCACATGTGGGAAGTCGTCGATGATATCACGTAGTATCTTCTCGCTGTTCACAGCTCTTTCCTCAAAGTCGGTCGCGTTCAAGAGGATGAGGAAGTTATTGAGCATTGGAGGATGCGTGTCGGAAGGACGATTGTCGAATTGTGGGTCCAAACGTGCAAAACCAAATCGGATACCCGGCCCGATCACTGCTTCTTTGATGGCCGATCAGTGGATCGTCGGGTTCACACCTACCTACCCACGCCCACCTCCCACAGAGTCCCAGAAGATATTTTGACGCCAAGAAGTGGTTTTGCGGAAGCATACCTCCGGGCCAAAGCATACCGCCGAGCCAGAACATACAAACGAACTCCCAGTCGAGTTCCAACGGAATCCGCAAAAGAAAACGGGCCAAAAGGAGTCCCTCAATGCGCTGCGAGAAGGAAGCGCTTGCCTTGCAGTATAAACTGCGTGGTAAACGGAGGGCAAATTCCTTCACCTCCCTCGAGCGCCAGTTCCGTCCACAGTTGGGCCTCACCTCCACCTACCCCAATGGAAGAGTACGAGAGCGACTCGGAGAGTTCTCCATCTCATCGATTCCCCGACAACTTCGATAACGGGATGTATACCGTTCCGTCGATTCCCTCCTATTGGGCAACACCCTGGTCAGTAGATTCGCAGGGAGTAGCTGGTGCTCCACCGGCGCAGACACAATATTTGGACACCATTCACAGGGTTCCTGTGCGGTCTCCGCGTCCTCCGATCGTCCATGAGCCTATATCCGAACCCAAACTCCAACTTGAACCCGAACATTCTCAATGGACGGTCTGGATCAATATATGAATCGGAAGATGGGAGATCTCTTCGGAAGTCAGGCAGGCGAAGCGAACGTGGAATATGAGCAGCGCGTGCATCGTTAGATTCAAGTCGGTAATCAAGAATCAAATTGGCTCAGTTCAACATGTCACGTGCATCAATGTTCATTTTGAGAACGAACCAGTCCGAGGCGCAGAGGTCGAAAGGAATGATGATTGGTATGGATACAAGTACATTGCGTTTTAACGAGAATAAATAATAATAATAATATAGAATCGATCTGCGACGCATCGTTCACCAGGTGAACTGGACTCGAGAGATGGCGAACACCAGTTGGGAGTCGCCCAGGACCGTTTCCTTGAATGCACGGAGGACCCCTTGCCTCTCCGGCTTGGAAGGTGGTGCGAGTGCATGCGATTCAGCAGGCGGCACATAAGAACCATACTGACAATCGGCTGTCAGTAAAACTCACAACAAGAGGCGGCATTTGCACGTACAGGTCCTGCAATGACCATCTTGCACTGGTCCTCGGGCTGGTGTGTCCCGCACGTCATGCACACGCGCCAATCTTGGCGAAGAAGCCGCCAGTTCCGACAGTGGCCACACCGTCTGGCGAGACGTCTTTCCACGTCTTGTCGGCGTGGTACTCCAAGTCGTCGTCGTAGAATCGGAGCAGCCCAGACCAGCGATTGAAATACTGTCCATCGCCCTTGCCCATGATCTTCTTGCGCTCCGAACGCGAGAGTGCCAGAACCTCCTGGATGTCGGCGTCCGAGACAGGTCTATCGGCGGGTCCTTCGAGGAGCGCGATGACTTTGTCCGCGAAGGCGATGTATGGCTCTTCTCTGAATAAACGCAGTCAGTATTGAATCCGTACGGCACAAAAAGGGACGAACCGGGCACCCCAATCCCACGCGCACACGACCTCACTAACGTTCTCAAACGTATACTGACGGAGCTTTTGCCATGGCTTCATCCCCGTGCCACAAAGATATTGCCATGTCGGTCCAATGGCTCCAAGATGTTTTGAACGCATGCAGAGGTAGTTGAAGCGATTCATGCGGTGCAAGGCCTCCGCACGCGAAGCACAGAACGCTTCGTAAGGCTGCAGTATCTCGGCGGAGCGAGAACGCGGGTCGAGGAGAGTTGGCGTGAGTTCAGCTGCATAGACCGATGTGGCCATGTTTGCGTTGATTCCGGGGCTATATAGCTGGGAAGAAGGTCAACAAGGTGAAGGATGAACGGAGGAGGAGAGGGACATACGGGATTAGTGAAGGCCGTTGCGTCGCCAATTGCGACGAAACCGGGTCCCGAGACTTTCGTGCTCTGGAACGCCAGCTGTTTACGTATGTACCACGTTGTCCCGGGTCCATAGAGGTTCTCGATGAGACGGTGGTGTTTCATGAACTCGGACAACTTTTGGTAGCGCGAGACGATCCAGTTGAACTTTTGCTCGCCCTCTTTCGTGCCGTAGGGAGTCATATCCGCAGGATAGACGACATCGGTGCGCAAAGCGAAACCGATCGACACGACCCAGCGGAACTTGAGGTCGAACATCTTGGCGAGCGCTTCGGAGGAGGCTGTATGTTTATGTTAGCAAGGAATCGATGTAAATGAGAATCGCCGTACGATATTCATCAGAAGGAACACCGGCGTCGTTCAACTCGAGGAGATAAGTGATCATGTCCATGAGATTCGCAACGGGGGAGCCTTCCCAACAGGGCAGCCGAATAACCCAGCCCCAGCCTTCTGGCATGCACAAATGGTTGGTATTGCACGATTCGTAGTTTCTGAACGGGATAGTCGACTCGTCGTCCGCTTCAAAATATGCCCAGAATGCGTTGGTGTTCCACTGAAAGCGAATCAGCAAGGTAAAATGAAGTGGGAGTGGAGGTAGCATACCCCTTCAAATCGTTTAACTCGCGCTTCCTTGCTTGCGAATCGACGGAATCGGCCGGTAGCATCGATAACGAGCTTGGCATGAACGTCCCGTTCGTCCGCAGCATCGATATCCTTCACAACGACATTGCAGTTACGTTCAGCGAGCGTGGTTTGGTTAATGTCGACGGCATGCGAATGATACACGTTGACGCCCATGCGCTGCGCGACGAGGGACAGGAGCAGCTCGCTGATTTTGCGCTCGACCTAACAGAATACGTTAGTTACTAACTCGGTCACCGTAGCCTGAACTAACCTGCAATGTCGGGACAAAATCACCAGGAGGCCCATTCGCACAGAACTCGGTGTACTCTTCCGCGCTGGTGTTTGCGTGGTTCTCCAAATAGTAGAACGCCAGACCATCCTTGACACCAAACAGTCTGAGGAGGAGCGGCGCGTGCAGGCCGATAGTCTTGAGCCAGGTGTTGAACGTCGTCAATGTGCTTTCGCCGATCTTGTACCCAGGGCTCGAGGACTTCTCGAAAACGGAGATGCTTATCGAAGGACTGGCTTTCTTTGCGTGGATGGAATATATGAGGCTGTGGATGCCGCCACCTAGTACAGATACGTGAGTACGCAAAAAAAAAGAAAGGAAGAAGGACATACCGACAACGGTGACATCGGTAGATGCTGGCGAAGCGGGATTTATGTTGTTGGAGTTGAGAACGGCGGCATCAGAACAACCGGAGGCAAGAACGCGTCGAGTAAAAGTGTGAGCTGGGCGAGGAGACATGGCGCCGTTGGTTGAGGCATATTGTCGAATATGTTCTCTATTATAGGCAACTTGGTCGCGTAGCTGGAAGCAGTTTGTTGTGTTTGATTGACAGGAAATGACGAGTGTGAAAGAAAAGATGCTTCAGCCGCCTTCAGCCGCTCGAAGTAGCTTCTTGCTTGATTGACGATGACGACTGTGGAGCGCAATAACTGTTCGTTGCTTCAGAAAGTGAGATGACATCACTTTTGCTGCCAGCCAGTGATGCGAAGTTGATACCGCCGGTACTTATGTGAAGAATGTGCCTGGCCGCAGTCAATGTCTCGAGTTTCCTACCCGTCTGTTTTTCCGCGGCTTGGGGAATGACTTGGAACCGGATTCGAAGGTCGCGTTGGGGTGATTGTCCGTCAAAAACGACCGTTGAAGTAGGACTCATGAACGGCCAGGAACGGCCTCGCATCAAGTGATGCTTCCTTCGACGTCATCGCCGAATGGACCTGCGAGGTGGACAAGTGGTTGGCAGAGGCGCAGGCCGAGATAAACCAGGAACCGTCAGGAACAAGCCAGGAACCTAAGGAAGAATGAGCCCTCTCGTCGCCGGTCGGCCTTCATTACCAGGTCTTGCGTCCAACTTGCGTCACTGTATTCCGTTCGCAAACGTGAACTTCTCGCGCCGTGAAGCAATGCATCGCATTCATCGTTTTTCTCGAGGATGGATGGCCGGGCTCGATACTCGCACTCATGACGGTACGGCGAACGGGGAGCGTGTTGCGTAGAACGTGAATGTCTGTAAGTAGTAATTTGGCCGGTGGTATGATCCGATCATTACTGATCTCCGAGTTTTCGTTTCATCCGACAGGCTGAGTCAAAAGTGTTTCTGCCATCTGAGTCGCGACTTGTCCTGAGCATCCACTTTGCCGTCGCGCCAAAAGCGGTCCATTTCGATGCCAAAGGGACTTCCACATAAGGGCCGGACTCGCGGCCCCTATTCGACCCAGGCATGCGCACTTTGTCGAGCAAAGTAAGTCGTCTCAAACAGTTCATATTGTTGGGTCAATTCGGGTCCAGGAAATCTAAATGTGACGGTGCAAAGCCGGTGTGCGGCTCCTGCAGATCCTCTGGGAGGGATGTTGACGTGATTTTTATTCACTTGTTCAAGATAGAGACTGAAAACGATGCCATTATTTAGTGCTCCTGGGGACGTGATATAGACTCACGCAAACCCCGAACGGACGCGCATTTCGAAGCGCTCCGCAAGCGTACCGATTCGCTACAAGCCTACGCTGACCTTATTGAAGGAATGTTAGCGAATTGTGTGTGTCAGGATATATCTTCTCACCTTCAATTCCGACCCCAAGAGGAGCCTAGAGAGCAGGGTGGAGAGAATGAAGGAGATTATGACGCCGAGTCCTCAATTCAGATGAAGAAATCGCACAAGAACTCACCGTACCTGCACAGTGTCTCAAGGCAAGAGCTCTGATTTCGAACGATGCCCGTCCTGATGTGCATTCAGTTTGACGACAATCTCGGAGGTCTGCTTCTTCACGCAATAACGGCGCCTTTCAGATTTGGTGGCAGACCCCCGAATGAAGTTTCGCGAATTACGGACGTCGTCGAAAATCCAAATGCCTCCTATGTACTGCTGGTGGACGGTGCCGATCTATTGGATTCTCAACTAGAATTTGATTGGTCGAGAAATCTGCCGCCTGAGGTAGCGCTAGACAGAAACGAGCACGACAAGTTTGTTGTTCCTTAGTTATCGGATACTAATATTCACTCACTCATTTTTAGAATCCTCGACTTGTCTTTCAAGTTCTTCACTACGTTTTCTCTCCGCATCGTGCCCTCTCTTTTTCTGAGAGACATGTACCGTGCTTTGAGCGTTCCTCGGTCGCAGCGACCCCCCAGAACACCACACTACTCTCCCATGCTGCATAACACCCTTCTCGCCGTATCCGCAATTTTTTCTGATAATCCATACATCCGAGACCCAAAAACCCGACAATATTTTATTAATGTCGCCCTAGACTCCCTCCAAGCGGAATGCCGCAAACCCGATCTCAGCTTGATACACGCGTTCGCGTTTCTAGGCACATACTATGCAGACCTTGGTGATCGCATACTAGGGGACTTGTTTTTCGGCGAGTAAACATTGTCTTGGAGGTATAAATTACTCACTATTTTCAGGGATGAGCAGCAGAATTAGCATGTCTCGTAAGCAGTCGTAATTTTCTTTGAAACTTGCTCACGGTGTCCGTGCAGTTGGGCTAGGTGTTGATTCCACGGCATGGGTCAGAATGGCCTGATAACCCACGATGAAATGCTGGCGAGAAACTGGGCTCATTGGACTGTGTTTTCAATGGTATCTTACTCCAATTCTTGCTATCCACAGCTAATGTCGGACTCTCCAAGGACGTTTGCTCGGCGCTTTATTTTGGGGGCGAGTTTTGCGGACCGCGGAATCAGTGTGCCGTCCCGATGCCATTTGTTGACGCGGAACTAGATCAGATTCCATGGTTCCATTCTCCGTCTGCTATCCCTCCCCAACCAAACTTACTCACCCTGACGTTTGTCGAGTCCTCGGCTCTTTTCTGATAACTCGCGAGATTATTGATGTAATGTGCGTACAAGTTCATCCGTCCGAGCTTTTCTGATCTTCGGGTTAGAAATGGTTTGAAAAACTCGCATGATACCATCAAAGTAGATGAACATGTTACTAAAATTGAGTCCGTACCAGCTGTATTTTACACACTCCTAGTCTGACTTGATTGTGTAGCCTGCAGCTTAATATTTGGAAAAGCCATCTTCCACCCCGCTCGATATTACATTGTCGAACAGAACTCACTCCACACCACATCGACTTATGCTTCATTGCCACTATTGGTGGTGTTTCATTGTCTTACATAGACCTTTCTTCAACCGATATACGCAGCCTATTCAACGCTCGGATCGGGAAATTGATCACGTCAAGGTACAGACACTCACGAGCGCACCCAACACTTCACTGACCCAAATCCTAGCTATGTAAGCGAGCAGCAGAGAATATTGTCGAGCTGGCGGAGACGTGGTCGTCCCTGTACACCCTTCGTTACACGCCGGTAAACTTACTGCAGGTCAGTCTCGCAAAACTGACTTTATAACTTCTCGTGAAGACAATCATTAGGTCTTGTTTGGTGCAGGCACCGTCTTTCTACTGCTCGCGCTCCAGGCGACGGCGAGCGTCCGCATTGGCCATGTGGCGCTCCAAAGCGCCCTTGAGCACACGGAGCGCTGCGTTCGCTACCTGCACGATATGGGCCAAACGTGGAAGTGTGCTGCGCGGACGGGGGACATCTTACAGGTGTTGCTGCATGACAAGCTAGGGCCAATAATCATACGCCGGCTTGCGCACAAAGGTATACCGCTCTCGATCGCGGCGGCCACCTCATCTCTCTCATGGAAGCACGACGGCGCCGCCGAAATTTCTGGTATCCCCGAGCGGAGTGAATTGTCCACGCCGTACAGGCCAAACTGGAATTCACAGCATGGCTACGGCGAGTGGACCCAGGCACCTCCAGCTTTTTTCGTACCATCCCAAAACATGCCAATCGGGTTCGGGGAATCTTCATGCGCGGTGAACTGGGAGGACATGGTTGCCGAGTTGGATATGAGTGGATTTTCACTACCCACCCTCGACGGCTTCGCAGTACCGGAGCTCTGGGACGACGACTTCTGCAACGCTAGAAGTCCGGGGATTCCGCAAAGTTGAGATTACCCGCCTGTCAATTATTATTATTTTTCGCTGTAGTGGATCTTGTTCATATAGGATCTACTACCTCAAGCTCAACACCCGACCCCTCACTCCAATTGCCTTTATTTTACGTTGATTGCAACATTCTCGAACCGTGCGAAAATGACCAATTACGGTTCAAGCTTTTCCACGAAGATTTGCGAGTGAGGCGCCAAGCTGAGGAAGAATTCAAAGCATTAGGAATCTCACCGTTGCAAGGTTACAAAACCAAGAATTAAATATTGTGTTCTCATGGCATACCTGAGCATAGCCAAAACGATACGCAAAAGCTAATATTCATGCGTAACCAGATCTTCCGGACACGACACCAAACGCCGGCCCACCCTTACCAAACATCTTTCTGAGATCATCTGCCAGTTCCTGAGGGCGTTCATGTGCCGCGAAATGTCCCCCGGATTCGTGTTGTCCGTCAAACACGATGTTTCCCAGGACTCGAGTCCAACTGTCAAATCGAATTATCTCTGAAGATCTCTTGCGACCAAATGGTCTACATACCTTCTTGGAAACACCAAGCTATCGTTCGGGAAATGTGAGATCCCGAGAGGAATAGTAGGAGTGGGTTGGGACACGGCGAATATGGCGTCGAAGTTTCGGTTCTCTGCCTCAAAATAAACTCGCAAGGAGGCGGTTGGTCCGGCGCGAGAGAACCAGTAAATTGAGATCCAGGTCAGAACTGGAGGGAATGTCGATGTCAGTTACTAATAGATGGTGGGGAAACAGCTGCATCTGTCTGGTGTACCTTCGTCGTCTGACCACGGATACGCATCGGACCAATTCACAAGCTTCTCGTAGATCCACGCCAGCAGCCCTGCCGGAGAGTCCGCAAGGGAATAGCCAAGGGTTTGAGGCTGGGTTTGCTGCTGGCGCAAATATCCTAAACCAAGACGAAGGAACGAGGCGTTCTTTGCAAGGCGTTCTTCTTCCTTTTCTGTAAGAGGAGGTGCTGTACCAGCCTCCGGGGGTGCACCGCTAAGGATTCGTGAGTGATTCTACAAATTTGACCCGCGGCGATTGAGAGACGTACATCGGCATATTGGTGTGAAATGCCTTGACATGCTTCCCGCCGTAATTTTTTGCGATCCTGTAGGTTATCTGTGGGACCCTAATTTCAGTGGACTGCCTAGACCAGAAGAAAGAACACCGACGGGAAAACCCAGATCTCCTCCCTGCGTAACTGTTGCAACCATTAGGAGAAAGCGGAGATTTCCGAGGACGTTTTCGCTTACCGTATTCCTTGTATCCGAGGGCTAGCATCAACTTGTTACCAACCTTCAAAAAATATGCGTCAGATTTGAGCGAAGAACTAAACATATTCGGCCAATTACCTCTGCGTACTGATTCAGATCAAAGCCTTTCGTGGTGGGGCCTTGAGAGAATCCGTAACCAGGAAGGCTCACTGCGACAAGATGAAAGGCAGGGAAATCCGGCGTCCCCGTTGCCAACAGTGGCGCAAGCTTTCGCGCCTCGAGAAAACTTCCGGGCCCTATCGTCATGAATACAGGAAATTCGCGCCGCCTGGAAAATTGACTCACATCCGTGCACAAACAATAATGGAATCGCCTGCGCAACTATGCTTTTCTTGTGAACGTAGTGAATGTTCAACGTCCCATGGCCGTCCACCTCGATATCGCGGGTGAACTGGGGCAACTCCGAGTTGATATGGGCCTCTTGTGTTCTCCAGTTGAACCCGTTCTTCCATTTTTCAACCAACTTGCGCAAGTCAGTCAGGGGAACCCCATACTCCCACCCCGATCCCTCAAGTTCATCTGGGAACGTCGTCAACTCGAGTTTTCGGCGGAGGAGGGCCAAGTGTTCATCGGAGATGGCGATATTGAATGGTGTTTCGGACATCGAGTCTGCGAGCGATGGGAATAAGATGGGAATATCGGAGAAATGCCTCGAGTTTATAAAATGGGTTCAATGCTTCGCCTTGGTCATGATTCGATCAAACCTTCCGTATTGGCACGTCCGGAAAGGAATCTTCGGAAAGCGACCGGAAACGAATGGAGATATCAAGGACAAGTCACACGATCAGTCACATAACTCCCACAGTTCAATTCCGTGGTTTCAACCAATGACCACATCCCGTACTGAGATATCCGTCTCTTTCGTTCATGGTGGATTGCGCAAATCTAATGGAACGTCTCTGCTCCGAAAAGGTAAGGTTTAGGCTCCTCAACAAGCTCGGGCCGCTTCAAGTCTCAGAAAGGATCAACTCTTGAGACCGATTCCTCGGAGACTCCTCAGACAATATCGGCGATCGTGGAACTCCCGAGATGCCCGGTTCAGATTCCAGCGGTGTTCTCTCCCGTATGTATCGAGTTCATTTGCCGGTTGGGGTTTTTTTTTTTTGCAATTACAGCACCTCGAATTGAAGTCATCAAAGGCGATACCATGGGATCGCTCTTTTCTGCTCGAACGATGGAACCATCCGCCCGCCTTCCGCGACGGGTTTCACTGGGTGTAAATTTAAAGCGGGTTCGCGGAGGTTTCTCGCATAGTCTAGCCGTCCCTTCCATTCCGTCTCAGACTAGGACGTACTTTCCTATAAAGGCCGGGCATCCTTAGCCGTCACTCTCCATTCGACAGCTCCCAGTCAATTCCCTTCACGAACCACTTCACGTCCAACGCACCACGACACCATCATGATTGCCTTCGCCCCCCTCGCTGTGGCTTTCCTTCACACCGTCGCTGCGTCGCCCATCGTCATCGCGGCCAACCCGACGGTCACTGTGTATATCACTGCCGATACGTGCCTGCCCACCGGAGGTTCCCTCCCTCTCTCTTCCGTGGCTGCGCCCGTCGTCAGCGCCGTCAGCGCCGCAGGGAGCGCAATCTCGTCCGCGGCGGCTGTCGTACCCACCGTTGTCAGCTCTGCAACGGGCTTCGTCGGGGGAGCAGCCTCGTCCGTTTTCAGCGTTGCATCCGCTGTCCCGAGCATTGTCAGTTCGGCAACGGCCGTGGTCGGCGGGGACGCGTCTGCGGTGCTCAGCGTCGCAGCCGCGGTGCCCACCGTAGTCAGCTCCGTCATTGGTGGGGCCGCGTCCCCGGTGGTCAGTATCGCAAGCGCCGTCGCCTCGCCGGTCCCGAGCATCGTCAGCGCCGCCTTGGCGGCGGCGAGCAGCTCAGGCGCGGCATCGGACGCGTCCCTCGTGTCTGCAGTGACTTCAACCCAGGTCACCTCCACGGCGCTCCTCACCTCGGCCAATACGCTCGTCAACACCATCATCATGATCTCCAAGAAACTCATCGACAACAACATCCCGGTGAGCTCTCTTGCAACTCCCATCTCTACTTTCATGTTCTGACTCGAATGGAAATCAAGGCGGCCCTTGTCACTTCGTTCATCCAAAACACGTCTGCCCTCGCCGCGTCGGTTAACACCCTTGCGGGGTCGTTACTAGCGGCGTGGCACAAGCAAGCACCGCGTACCTCGCCTCGTCGATTTCATCGGTACGGTTGAATTATTCCTTCCAAGGATGTCCCAGCGCTCACACTATAATTTCCAGATCACCACCAACCTCGGCACGTTGACTGCCCAGATCCAACAGCTCAAGTCCGCCGGCACCTTGTTCAACGCGCAGTTCATCAACTCGCTCGGCGCTGTTTCGACCTCGCTGCAGGTGCGCCTTGTCTTTTATCCTATTGGCCGCGGACCTAACAATATACTGCAGGCACTCAGTACCTCGGTGACGGGCACCACCAACGCCGCTGCCTTTGCGAGCGCGGTCATCAAGTTCAACACGTCTGTCGCGGCGCTCGCTGGCAACTAAATCGAGCCACTGTACCTGTACCAGTTTCAGCCATCTCTTAGGGCGTTTCTGGACTGTATATTAAAAGCTTCTGTGTTTCTGTAGGTACCATGTAGATTCTACGCAGGTGTATCTTTATGTGGCTCTAAATGTATTTTTAAAATTCCGATCTCTCTCTCGACCTGATGAGTAGGATCTTTCACGCATATTAAGTAAACTTTAAACCCTTCGACCACTCTTCGCTGCTCTCCAAGTCAGACTTTAACGCAGTCCATTTGTTCTGGAAACATTGCTATCGTTTCGTCAATAAATATGTTATCATGCGGAGCTACAGAGTGACTGCGGACCTTGGCGTCATCCCCAAAGGCCAGACGATACGGGGGGTTCTCCAGCTTGGAAAGCTCGTAGAACTTGTCGATAAGCTTGGCGGGGTCGCCCAGAAGAGGACTGCGTCCCGTGAAAAGCTCCGCCGCTATTTTCCTCATCTGTGACTCAAGTATAAGCGCCGAAGTACGGTGGTGGTGGAAAAACCGCGCACCTGGATGGACGCCAAGGCGTCCTTGCCAACGTATGCCGGGTGAATGTCCTCAGGTTTGACTTTATAGACAAGCTCGGCTGCACGGGCCGAGTTAATGCCCAGTTGGATACACAAACTCGGCATTCGTACTTTTATACCATCCCGGACAGACAAGGACGACCTGGCCAAGCTCAGATAGATCGAGGCGGATGGCATGATTAATACACACCTTGATGTTCCATGCTGGATCAAGTTCCTTGGCCAAGGAATCGGTGGCAGCCTCCAATGCTGAGTTCGCAACATTAATTTATGACAATCCTACGGAATCAATGTTTGAAACTTGCCAAACTTCCTGTCGGTGTGCAGAGAAATAAGCAGCGAACGACCTCACTTTAAATGATTGCCACCTACGCAGCGGCGTAAAACCCGGCGGCCGGCGGTGCGTCGATTCCAAACATGGAGCTCATATTGATGAGAAGCCCGCCAGAAGGCGTGTTCTCCTCTCTGAAGAAGCTCACGGCCTGTCGTGCGACATTCATCGCGCCCCAAAAATTCACCTAGATAAAATAAATTCCCGCAGTGGGCGGTGGGTCGGAGGTTCGAAAAAATTACCAACCTCGAACAGCGAGCGTGCGACCTCCTCCGTAGTGCTTTCGATTTCCCCCAGAATCCCAAACCCGGCGTTATTAAATACCTGTGGCGAATCGGGACCCTACCCAAATCAGAAATGCACGGCACGCACAATGTCGATCCTGCCAAACGCTTCTTTGGCTGCGGTGAATGCAGCTGCGATCTCTTCTCGTCTAGTCACATCAAGCCTCACGACAATAAGCCGTTCCTTGTCATATTTCGCCGCGAAATCCGAGATGGCCTCGGGTTGACGGAGGGTCGCGACAACCTACTGCAATATAAATCCTATGCGGAAGAGTACACACTGTGTATCACCTTGTCTCCGTTCTCGAGAGCTTTTTTGGCCATCAACAGACCAAAGCCCTGCGAGGAATGAAAACGGGTCCGAGACCATAATTTGGCAGACGTACGCTACTGGCGCCAGTGACTTCAACCAGATCAGCGAATGTCTCAAAAAACGATTGACCACTTACTAAACCAAATGCGTGGGGCCATAGAGTTCTATCGAACGAGAGCTGGTTTTCGGGTGAAGTGCAGATGTCGCGCCAGGAAACACCCACTCGATCAAATAACACAACGTGTTCCTGGTTTCGGAGCCGATGTTGTGCGGAAAATACTTATTAGGCCGGCCTCCATGGGGCCCAAATCTAAATCAAAAGGGACGAGGTGAGCGGCGCCCGAGCACAACCCGAGCAAGACGCATTCTCGAGTGAATGTCGTCATTCGCTTGTGGTAGAGACTCTCTTATCAGTGCGCTTCTTGAAGTAGTTTAAGCAGGCTGCCTGCCAATTGGGACATTGTTCCTTGCCTGAGTCGTACGCGTGGTCAGAAGATGTCGAGTTGGATAGAGTCTTTGTTAAGCGGGGTCAGCTAACGCGACAGTATCGGGAGAGAAAAAAAAGACACGCCGACGCCGGACCAGAGTTGAAACGTTGTTGAAAGCCTCAACGTTCGGCTTGACGGTGCGGTCTATGCGCCATCAGTGGTCAAAATCCGCGCGGTCAGGACTTTTAGTGGCAGGCAGCTGGCAGCTCCGACGCCGGCTGGGTACCGCCGGCGTGGGACATCCGCTCTGGCAAGGACGCGCCGAGCCTCGCGGGGAAGTGGTCAGGGACGCCGGTATTTACCCGCCCCCATCCTGGACGAAATTCACACGGGCTATGGCTTTAGATCCAAGACCGTCCACATGCGCTCCACAAAGCCGCGCGATAGGAGAAAAATCCGTCCGGTAAGTAGTATGATTAGCCCGGCCGCCAGTGTACATGGATGGTGTGGTGTGGTGAAAATGACCCGAAGCGATGCTGTCTAATAAAAAAATGCGATAACACTTGAACGAAAAACAGATGGAAACCGAGGAAAAAGGAAAGGAAAACAAAAAGGGATCACGCCTCCCTGCGATTGAACGCGCCGAGCGACGCAAAGAAGCTTTTCGGAATGGACGAGACCCCCCGTGCGTATATCTGGTTCGTGTACACCTGCCGCTGAAGTCAGCATGTACTACCGGAAAGAAAGAAAAGTCGACGCACCAGCTCGTTGTATATGATCGCGGGCACCTTCTTGTCCGCCATCACCGAGCTTGGGTGGATCTTCACGACCTGCGTGTCATTGCGCGTCAATAAGAGAAGGGAAAGAAAGAAGCAGGAGACGCGCCGTCTGCCCTATGATCTGCTTATAGCTCCCATCGGGTGCGATGAGCGCCGCGTTCTGCGCGAGCCCGTGCGCGAGGCTCAGCAACACCGGCTCCTCCCGCTCCCCACAGCTCGCGCGCGGGTCGAGCCCCTCGCGCCGACATACAACGACCAGCTGCGTGCGGATCGCCCTGGCCTCCCGCAGCGTCCGCTCGTTCACAAAATGCGCGCGCGCCCACTCCTTCCGCACGCTGCGCCCCACCTTCTCCTCCGCGCCCTCCCGTTCCCGCTCCCGCTCCTCCGCCTCCTCCCGCGTGTCGTTCTCGTTCCCGACGGCCGCGTACGCGCGCACGACGTTGAGCACCGTGAGGTGGTCCCCGCTCGGGTGCACGAACTTGCGCCGCGCCTCCGCGATCCCCGTGCGCTGCGCCGCCGCGTCGACGAAGAGCCCGCCCGACGCCGCGAGCACGGACACGACGTCGAGCACCTCCGCCGTGCACGCGAGGTCCTTGGACGCGAGGAGCGCGCGCGCGTGCGCGGGCTCGAGCGGGAATGCCGCCATCGCGCGCCCGAGCTTCGTAATCGCGCGCTCCGAGTCGAGCGCGCCGAGGAGGAAGAGCGTGCGCAGGCGGAGGAGACTGCGGTTGATAATCAATATTATGACAAGAAAAAAAGGGAAGCGCGTACCGGCGTCGGTGTCGGGCGCGTCCATCAGCTCGAGCTCCTGCATGTCTGCCCGAGGCAGAGCAGCTGGAGCATGCTCCCCGCGAGGCTGCAGCGCAGGATCTCGGGCTCGGGGCGGGGGCCATCGTGCGGAACGCGTCCTCGGTGTACAGCCGGTAGCAGAAGCCCGGGCCCTCGCGCCCAGCGCGCCCCGCGCGCTGCATCGCGTTCGACTTGGTGATGTCGCGCGTCAGCAGCGTGTCGAAGCCTGCCATTCCGTG
Organism: Mycena rosella; assembly: GCA_029378255.1. Taxonomy (NCBI): domain Eukaryota; kingdom Fungi; phylum Basidiomycota; class Agaricomycetes; order Agaricales; family Mycenaceae; genus Mycena; species Mycena rosella. Next base: position 419,525 of record JARKIE010000037.1, on the reverse strand, counting down.
TCAACTCTATTCAAAAACAAATGAAGGGTAACGTACCGCCGCCGGAGCTCCCCGCAAGGTATCGCTTCTCCTTGCTCTTCCCGTGTCGATGACATACCGGACACCGGGGATGGTGATGGACGTCTCGGCGATGTTGGTCGCGAGAATGCACTTCCGCACGTTGCGCGGTGCCGAGACGAAGATCTTCTGCATCTGCGCGCCCTGGAGCGCGGCGAACATGGGCACATGAGACCTCCGCATGCCCCGCGGGCAGCTGGCGCGCGAAGAGCGCCACGGCCTGCTCGAGGCTCTCGATGTCCTCCTGCCCCGGGAGGAAGATGAGCACGTCGCCCGGCGGCTGGTCGACGTGGATCTGGAAAAAGGTGCGCAGCGCGGCGTCGACGTAGTCCGTCTGCCCCTGCACGGAGTGGAAGATCTTGACCGGGTGCTGCCGCCCCTTGACATAGATGATCTTTGCGCTGCGGTCGTCGTCAATATCGTACCCAGAATAAAAAGGGACCGCCGCACTTTGAGAAAAAGCGGCTAAACTTCTCCGCGTCGAGCGTCGCGCTCATGATGACGACCTTGAGCGGATTCGCCGCCTTCTCCTTGCCCTTGCCCTTCCCGTCCCCGTTCCGCTCGCGCAGAATGCGCTTCAGATTCGCGAGCAGCAAGTCCGTGCGCAGCGTACGCTCGTGCGCCTCGTCGACCACGATGACGGCGTACCGGCTCAGCAGCGCATCGCCGAGCAGCTCGCGCGCGAGCATCCCGTCCGTCATGTACTTGATGCGCGTCGCGGGCCCCGCGCGCTCGTCGAAGCGCACCGCATACCCTACGCGGCCCCCGAGCGGCGTGCCCTGCTCCGCCGACACGCGCGCTGCGAGCGCGATCGCCGCGACCTTGCGCGGCTGCGTGATGCCGATGAGTCCCGCGGCGCCCGCGAGCCCCGATTCCAGCAGATACTGTGGGACCTCTGCGCCCCCGATATCCGGTCAGCAGGGAATGTATTTGCTGCATGCACACTCACGGGTGGTCTTCCCCGAGCCGGTCTCGCCTAGTAATACAGTGACCTCGTTCGCGCGGATCTCCTGCACCAGCGCGTCCCGGCCTACACTCGGTGAGTATCTGGTAGTCAGTATCCACCGCGGACGTACCCCTCGCAATAGGCAGAAGCCGCCGCTGCTCCTGGATCGGCGCCGTAGGGCCCGACAAGCGCGCCTTCTTGCGCGGCGGGGTGCTGTGCGCCTGCGGGTGGCTTATCTGCGAGTGCTGCTTCTGCGGGTGCTGCGGTGTGCTCTGCGCCTGCGGCTGTTGCTGGTGCTTTTGCTTCCCACCGCCGCTCTGCCGTCTGCGCTGTTTCCGGTCTTCCTCGTCGCTCACGTCGACCCAGGTGGGGATGGCCTTGCGCTTCAGCTGTGGGGACTTCACCTTCGCCGGCGAGCCGAACAGGCGTATCTTTTTAGGTTTCGAGGGGAGCATTGGCGGTGGGTGGGATCTGTGGAAAGAAATTCACTGGACATCAGCTGGAAAAATTTGTTAAGGGGTCACGCCGTTTCGCCGCATTGGGCGATTCAACGCCGGGCTATTCTAGAATTATTTCGCGCTTTCGCTTTCCCTGTGGTAGAGCATCTCAAGTGACATACTGCATGCAGCTAAAGGAAACCGAGCGAGATTCACGAAGATGTGGCAGCACGGGAAATCCACAGTGCCAGTTTCCGTGCCCAAATTTCAAGTCCCACCAGTATTCGCTGAAACTCGTCGCACCTCGAGAAATGCAATAATAATATGAGGGGGGTGTATGCAAGCCAAGGTAATCTATGTATGCCACCGATCTAACCATGCCATTAAATATGCGGGTGTCTAATCTATCCGTCTCCCCAAGGCAGTTTAGGCAGTCTACAGCGAGCATCAGGATACGAGCGAGAGAAGAAAAGATAGAAACGAGAAACGCACCGCCTCCTTCATGTGGGTGATGAGGTCGTTCCGGTCCTTCTCCTTCTTCAGCCCGGCGAACGCCATCTTCGTGCCCGGAATGTACTGCCATTCATTCGTAAGTCAGCGATGCTGGGCCGAGAAAAAAAGTGGATGGTGAGGCGCACCTTTTTGGGGTTCTCGAGGTACTCGAAGAGCGTCTCGGTGTCCCAGATGACGCCTTTGTTCACGTTCGCGGCGGTGTACGAGAAGCCGTCGACCTGGCCGGACTTGCGCCCGAAGAGGCTGCGCGCAAATCCCTCGAATCAGACAAAGCTGACTGCACGCCAAAGACAGATGAGACGCACCCGTGCAGGTTGGGCCCGACCTTGTTGGGCTCGCCGGCGCCGAGCTGGCATCGCACACAACGTCAGCGACGCCGAGGAGGAAAACGGAAGGGAATTGGACGCACGGTGTGGCACTGGGCGCAACGGGTCTTGAAGAGGTTCGCGCCCTTGGTGGCGTCTCCTGCAATACGGCGGACAAGGTTAGCGCTCGGAGCGGCGAGGAGCACCAGAAAAGTGGCAAGATTTTTTTTTCGTGCTCGGTCCTTCTTAAGGGACGCGACGCAGAATGAAAGGCGAGGGTCGGAATACGTACCAGGTGCGTAGGGCATTTTGATTGAGGGTAGGGTGAAGAGAGGAGAGAGGGAGAGGGCGGGCGGGTGAAGAGGAGCGGAGGAGGGAGAGGGGTGACAGCTCAACTTTTTACGCTGCCCGTGATTTAGGATCAATTCGGCTGCATCGCCGCCCAATCATCGGCTTGCTATTTCCTCCGACATCCGGGTCGGGCCATCCTGATACCACGGGTCCCGATATGGCCGCAGGGGAAAGTCGGGGACGCTTGGAGTCGGAGGGAGGACGGAAGGGTAAGTTTGGTGCGTCCCAAAGGCGAGAAAATCCATTAAACTGAGTGCATTTCCGACCGACAGAAATCACAGAAAATTCGACCTGACTCGACTTGGTATTGCTGTGGCGGAATCACGTCCCTTCTGGTCCCTTGCACGGAGCCCACCGCTAAGCTTGTTTGTGAACACGGTGCGTTAGAGATTGTAGAGGAGGTGGAACTCGATGGAATGGGGAATTCCGATCGACTCGTTTTAGTTCGTGAGGTTGAGGTTTGGTAGGATGCCATTGGACACTTTCGCCGGGCCTCGGATGCTTTTCAGGAGAAGGGCGCGAGGTTCTGTTGCTCTGGAGGTGAGCAGCGCAGCACTGAGCTGCGACGATAGGCGACCGCCCGTGATTGGTTCAAAATTGCTTGCCCTCCAACAGATAGGTGGGTCGTATAAGGTTTCCAGTGTAGGCTAAGCAACTGGTCCGACCGTGCGCGTATTCGGAGAGTTCTTGGACGCGCGCTTCACTCGACGCTGTATAGTGCAGGCGCCCGGTGCACCGGTGATCGCTGCCTCGGGAGTTCTCACTAGCCAGCAGACCGCGTCATCGCTGGATACCTGATGCGACCACAATCCATCTTCAATTCCCCGGATTCTCTCAATTCTTCTCCCACCCGTGATGATTCTCTTGGCACGACAATCCCTCTCGTCTTCCAAGTTCAACGGTCTTGGCACCGCGATTCGCCACACGTGGGCGTATCCCGCGGCCCGCCGAACAACTTTTCCGCGAGCTTACTCCCACTGGCTGCCCCCAGCCACACGACCGCGCAGGCGCGCGCACTTGATTTCCTGGCGCCCGGGGTATAAATACCCCACAAACGGGGCGTTCATATTTTGCACGCAAAGTAACTTCAAGTTAGCATGCAATTGCATCTCCTCTCGTTTGTCCCCGTGCTCGCGCTGGCGACGCTCTGCAGCGCCGTGGTGGGCCCCGGCGCGGTGACGGGCAACACCGCCGTGCACGACCCCTCGATGTGCAAGTCCGCCAGCGGGGAATACTTCGTCTTCTGTCCGTGCCCCTCCTCCCCCGTGTCGTCGCGCCCGCTAACTCGTATTTTTCCATACAGCGACGGGCGTGGGCCTGGAGATCCGCACGTCGCCCGACAGGACCGCGTGGACGTTCCAGGGGCTCGTGTGGCCCAACGGCGCGAGCTGGACGGACGCCTACACCGGCACATCAAACGGGTATGCACTTCCGCCTCCCATACTTCAGTATTACATCGTGCTCACTTCCTTCCTCCAGAGCGCTGTGGGCTCCCGACTGCACGGTCTCATCTTTCCTTCCATCTCCCATATCTTTTCTGATTATCATTACTTGCGCAGGTCGTCGGAAACACCTTCTACGTCAGTCCCCCACCTCTCTCCCAACCAACGAAACTCACCCCCATTCTAGTTGTACTACGCCGCCTCGACCTTCGGCTCGCAAAAGGTGATCTCCCCTCTGCATCCACCCAAATCCGCCCCTACTGACCAGACGCCTAGTCTGCCATCTTCTTCGCAAAGTCGACCACCGGACTTCCCGGGAGCTGGACCAACGAGGGCCTCGTCACCTCGACTGTCGCAGGGAACACCTACAACGTAAGCCCGTCGCTTCCAATTGTCTGATGATTCTGTTCTTAACACCGTGCACCAGGCCATTGACCCCAAGTGCGTATTAGTTAATCGTCCAGAGCGAATCAACCAAACTGACGGCGCGAATAAAGTCTCCTAATCGGTCAGTATTGATATTTTCGGGTAATCCGGCTGCGCTCATCCTCTGCTAGACGGCAGCAACTGGTACCTCTCCCTCGGAAGCTTCTGGACCGGCATCAAGCTCGAGACGTCCGTACCCCCGTCCTTTCCCGCTTTCTTTATTTATTCACGCGTTTAAAACAGCCTCGCCGCCTCCAGCGGCAAGCCCTCGAGCACCGCCGTCACCTCGCTCGCCACGCGCACGGCCAACGGCGGCGCCATCGAAGCGAGCGTCATCTACAAATTCGGCTCCTTCTACTACCTCTTCAGCTCGTGGGACAACTGCTGCCAGGGCACCTCGAGCACTTACAATATTCGTGTTGGACGGTCGTCGAGGTGCGCGTCGCTTTGTTTAAACCCACTTCCCTTCTCCCTTTTCCGTTCTTCTTTTTATTTTTTATTTTCAACCGGACTTCGACATTGAACTTGGACACTGATCACATGGCCTTAGCCCGACGGGCGGATACGTCGATGCCGCCGGCGTGTCGCTCCTTTCGGGAGGCGGGACGCTGGTCCTGGGCACGCACGACAGCGTACGCCCCCTCGCGCATCCCGTACCCAGAATCCAAACTAACCCTCGCATTCGACCAGATCTTTGGGCCGGGCGGGCAAGACGTGATGACCGACGGAGACGGCCCCGTCCTCGTCTACCGTACGCCTCCCATCTATCTATCTATACCTTGTTTCCCAGCGCACTCACTCCCGTCCGCAGACTACTACACCTCCGCCGGGAGCTTCGTGCGTCGCCTCTCCCTTGCCGCAGCGCTCATCTGACGTTTCGTTCCTCCAGCTGGGAATCAACCGCCTGGACTTTTCCAGCGGCTGGCCGGTGAGCTCCTCGCCCTGTGTACTCCGCGCTGCGCTGACCCGGAAATCTCAACGCAGGTCGTCATTTGAGGGCCTTGTTCGTTTTCGGAGGGCACATATGCTGTACATGTACTTCTTATCGCAAATCAGTTCATTTTCCCTGCGAACTGGAAGTGGTACAAAAATGAGTGCATGCATGTACTGGTCAGAATCACGGCGGGCAAAGGTTGAATTTGAAAGTCAAGTCTCTTTATAAAATCCACGTTATCCGATGCATTTCAACTCCGCTCGGTCATCGCCGATGGTAAATTACCTTAATTCAAAAGGAGCCTCAGGCAAGTGTCCGGGCGCGATAAGGGCGCGCTCTTGACACTTGTTGAAGTTGTTCAACTTCAACAATCAATCACGTGCAGCGCCTCCGAAATGATCCGAGTCGCTAGCTTCCAGACGAACCTTGACTTGACCTTATCGCCAACTCCGAGTCGTCGCCGCCCGCGACTGGTGCAAGGCAGGGAGGCACAATCAGGGGTATGTTCTATTCGCGACTGGCAACGACCAGCCGCTCAGCCTGTGGGATGCGGTGCGGCGTCAACTCGCCACAGACGTCAGATGCCTTCAGATGCTAAGTACTACAGCCGTTTTGCTTGGGTTTTGCGTGCCCGTGCTCAGTGCTCCCCAGGCTAGCCCCTCCGTCAAGTTTATATTGTGCATTCCCACCCGAACCTGGGCGTGAACGGTGAGCACGCTCACGTTATCTTGACTAATCCATAGCCTCCGACTGAACGACTCGAACCCCGTTGTACCGAGCGCGATACGACGAAGTCTGACGGTGGAGGAGAGCTTTCTGGATCCGGATTCCGGATGACAAGCGGGAGGAGACAGAGGGGTCAGCTATGAGTTCATATTTGTGAGTCTTGATGAATGATTCGGATTCAAGAATTTTGCGCGCCGATTTGGGCAGCTGTCTGAACTCAGCAGCCAGCTACATGTCGAAAGATTGGATTCAAGGTGTGCAGTCATCTACCGAGTTAAAGTGGACGTTGCGCCCACACGAAATGCAAGACTATGATAGCTTCCGGACATTAGTGTCTATTTCCTTCTTGTATTTCTCCGCATCGTCTTGGGTGATACCCTGCGCAGAAAAACGCTGGGCCCAATCATCCGCCAGCTTCTTGACTGACATCTTGAGAGCTGACCCCAGCTTCGTCAGATTCTTGGGTACTGGACTGTTGCGTTAGAAATTCAACCCGATCTCCTTGACAGAAATTGCTTACCGGACCCCGTGTTGCAGATAGGAATCGGTATCTTGTGCGTACTGATCTGGGAAAATTCGCCCGAGTTGTGGATTATAGACTCCAGCTTCCTTCCTATCTCTCCGTCGGCCCCGCGCGCCTGTAGAATTCCGATCCAGGTGGTGATGACGTGCGATACCGCTGGTCCGCTGCTTTCAATCATGCTGCGCATGTCGTAGTCTTCTACCACGAGCCATCCACCTGGCTTTACTAATTTTGCTGCTCGTTCCAGAACATCTTTGCCGTTGGGGAGCTGATCTCTGCATCAGCCTCGGGAGCCAAAAAGGGTTATTCCACGGACATGCATGAGAATAAATCGAGCGTGAACGACGTCGAAACTCTTCTCTTCAAACGGGAAGCCTTGTGTCACGTCAAAAACTTGAAAATTTAGATTCTTCGGGAGCGGGCTGGATAATGATATCAATCAGGTGAATCGTGTGTCTCGTTCATTGACTTCACACCTTGCAGGGATTGAGGTCAAATCAACTGCAAAAACTTGGGCCTTGGGAAAGTCAGCCGCCGCGTCGATGGCCCTATATAGTAATAAACTCTCAGGATCGATCAAATAGTATCAAACCCGCTCAGTCGTACCAGGACCTACTTCCGGAACTGTAGTCCTTCTCAATTACTGCTTTCCAGAACGATGGAACACTGACCCGAGTTCGAGTATTCTTGTGGGAGAAGTGCCATATATGGGAGCCAGACAAATCTTGTCGTCGAGGTACTCTCTGATTGCGAAATGAACTCCGTCCAGCCTGGATTCAAAGAAGGACTTAGATATCAGTAACCTGCAGAATTTCTACACTAAGCGAACTCACCTATTCTTTTCTGCTGTTTCTTGGACAGTCTAAACACGATCAGTTGGAAGGTGTATGTGGCTTGCACTCTAACCGAACCCACGTTCAGAGTATATGAGCTAAGGACTTCTGCTTGAGGTTGCGCCATTGTTCATGCGTTAATGTGACACCCAACGGCCTTTGGATAGCTTTATATACAGGAGCACGGACTGAGCTATTTCAGTATCAAACCCCCGAGTGAATTGCTCTGTCCCCCGGAATTCTGATTGCGGCCCCTGAACTGCCAACTGACCTGCTGTGTAAGATAGGCGGACAAATCACGGTTTATGTTCTGATGGTCTCAGGCCATCCCTGCAAGATTGGGCCCACAGAATGTCATCTGAATAATCGGCCATGATGTCAGCGATGTCCCACCGGGCTTTTCATAGTTTTAGGGCTCGTTCGGCTGCCAGATGTCGATATCACATCTCACATCTGGTTTCCTTATATGGTGGTCCTGGGAAACTCGGATCAATACATGGGCACAGGGTCAACAATCTATACTTCAACCTATGAGCCGTTTAAAGCTCTGTCCCTGAATTCCAACCCCAGTCAGGCCACTAGCAGCCCCACTTTTTTCTTTGCCATGTATCATGTCAGTGACATGCATCAGGAAAACTGGGGCATGTAGCTATGGAGCTATCCAGCACTAGACAGCACTATGAGCCCCTATGAAAAAAGGATGTAGCTATGAGTTGCTGGATAGTACTGGATAGTGCTGCATACTTAGCGCTGCATAGGGACTCATAGCTGGCCACAGCTGCGGTTTTCCTGATGGCCGTCGACGCTCTCAGGCTGTCGCCTGGCACTAGGGACAGTCAGAGTAGTGATTGTGATAGTGATTCTGCAGACGATTCTGAGGACGATTCTGGGAAATAATTTACCTGAGAATCGTGGGAGATTGTCAGAATCGACCCCCAACTTTGACCGCCCCGTTTTTGACATCGATTCTCAGTCGATTTTGTGAGTCGATTCTGAGCCTGAGGCGCTATTTCATCACAAAATGATTGTAGTGACTTTGACAGATTTGTGATTGTCGAGGCCGAGAATCACCTCAGAATCGCCGTAGAATCTCCTCGAGATTCTACCTGTGGAGATTCTACAATAGAGACAGTCAGAGTAGCAATTTTGACGGTGATTCTGCGGACGATTCTGAGGACGATTCTGGGAAATAATTTACCTAAGAATCGTGAGAGATTGTCAGAATAGACCCTCAACTTTGACCGCCCCGTTTTTGACATCAATTCTCAGTCGATTCTGTGAGTCGATTCTGAGCCTGAGGCGCTATTTCATCACAAAATGATTGTAGTGACTTTGACAGATTTGTGATTGTCGAGGCCGAGAATCCTCAGAAAGCCTCAGAATCACCGTAGAATCTCCTCCAGAGGAGATTCTACAATCGAGAGGAGGAGGAGGAGGAGGTATTATATTATACTGACATGGTCCCACAATTGGAACAGCCAGTTTACTACAAAGACTTTGTAACTGCTTGTAGGCTAAAAAGTTACATATCTTTACATAGAACACGCACTACTGAAGGGGGGCGGAAAGACTAAACAGAAAGTGAACTTCCTGACCTGTTGTCACAACAGGTAGGTCGGACGGTTAAAACCTCGTGGGTAGTCAACAGCAATTCCTCGCTAAATCCACATCAACCAGAAGATTATGGCGGTCGGATTGCACTTTTATTATTCCTGATATATAACACGTAAATCCGAGTATATCTAGGCTTATTTGATGATTGTAAAGCTAAACGAGTGTCTACTCCTATTAAAGTGTGATTAGCAGACCAACACAATAAGTATTTTTGTGCCCCGGTTATATCTTTTTGTGTCCCGGATATATATGCTCTGAACCCGAGAATAAAAAGATGAAAATGCACCCCCCCAAAAAAGTGAAAACACACCCCCACTTTTTTTTTCTCAAGCCCCGGAAAGCTTTCTGCTCTCCTGTAACATATATATAAATGGGGTGGCTGTACTAACCCTAACCCTAACTGATTCAGTGATTGCCGAGACCGGCCCACCATGTCCTCCTCTCAACCCCTTAGCATGCCTTAGCTGCACGGTGTCTCATACACTCGGCAGCCCTTGGGGACAAACAACCACCCACACCTCCACCGCCGCACCAACTCGACCGAGTCCGCCTCACTCGGCTGCAGCCTGCCCAGTATCTGTGCCCACCTGACAATGACGACGACAACCTGCACCTCAACGACCCGTATCAAGTGGTTGTTTCCCAAAGGCTGCCAAGTGTATGAGAGGCCATGCAGCTAAGGCAGGCTAAGGGGTTGAGAGGAGGACACAATGGGCCGGTCCCGGCAATCACTGAATCAGTTAGGGTTAGGGTTAGTACAGCCACCCCATTTATATATATGTTACAGGAGAGCAGAAAGCTTTCCGGGGTTTGAGAAAAACAAAGTGGGGGTGTGTTTTCACTTTTTTAGGGGAGTGCATTTTCATCTTTTTATTTTCGGGTTCAGAACATATATATCAGGGACACAAGAAGATATAACTGGGGCACAAAATTACTTATTGTGCTGGTCCGCTAATCACACTTTAATGGGAGTAGACACTCCTTCGTTTTACAATCATCAAATGAGCCTAGATATACTCGGAATTACATATTATATATCAGGAATAATAAAAGTGCAATCCGGCCGCCATAGAAGATCATCTCCTGCATCGCCTCAACAGTCCCTCCAGGCACGTATGCAAACTATCTACAAAACTACATGAAAATGTCGGAAAAATCCTATTCGGCTTTAAACGGCCTTGAAGGCGTTCCAAGCCGTTCGATGCCCAAATGCCTCAAGGTGGCTTCCAGGACACATCTGGGAATCTTGGAAGTGCTTCCAAGCCACGTCGGGGCTCTAACGCCTTCTGAGATAAGTTCCAGAAAGGTAACAAAATTTGTACACTCCCGTTATTCTCTATGAAGGCGAGCTCTTTGCAGTCACAGTTAATGTAGTAGTCGTTTTCAGTCAGTACGCAACCAAGTAAGTTAGCAATGATTGTTATCACAGAAGTCAGTAAAGCAGATAGACTGCTCAACTTACTTTGAGTGAAGTGCTTAATATTAATGCTTAACACACACATACATGGGTGTAAAAATATTCAGAGGTCGTCAACAGAGTTATGTACCTTGGTCGTCGTCCCGGGTGGAGCTAGGTGGGGCTCGGTTGAAGGCGTTTCACACGGGCCCCACAGCTGTCGGATGTCGAGAACGAGAGTGATTGAAAAGATACAACCAACTCAATGCATCAAATCACTCCTCTACGGCACCGAGAATTGACCCATAATATCTTTCTGACCCTCGGGACGACTTGCGACAGCTTGCAACTCAGATCAAACCTTTGATCAGCGGCAGACTGGTTCTAAGCCTCTCTACCGGGCGTTTGAAGCACTCCCATGCCGTTCCAAGGACACATGCTGTAACAAGCCGTTGCATGCTGACTGGGGTTTTTCCGACAAAGGGAGGGCTGCGAAATTGGCAAGCAGAAAGAGCCAGTCTAAGCCTAATACATTCCGCTGCTCTTGAGTTAATCTTGTCTTATCTGGTATCTGGTATCTGGTATCACAGACTGGTATTTCCAGTTACCGGGTTCCGGTATTCATGCCAAAGGGTTCACGTGCGCTGGCAGCCCGCCAGCGACGAAAAATCCCCACCTCCCCGCCTCTGCTCTGTTAGCTATTGCTGGCCATATTCATTGAGTACAGTCAAGTTCCCGAAGGCTTTTACATGTATGTACAATGCCTGGCACCAAGCATTAATATAAGCATTGTGCTGCCCAAGTGACCTTGCAGTGATCACTGGCTGACGACCAACGGCGAAACCTTGTCCAAACCCTCAGAGTCTCGAGTCGACGGGCCAGCTGTCAATGCAGACAAGCCCTGTCTATCGTAGTTTCACTGGGGAGGAGGTAGGGGCTCGGAATCCACTCTTTCATTTTCGATGATGGTAGTCGGGAGCAAGTCTTGATTCTGCCTGTTGACAATTCTGCTGAGCCAGAATCACCTTCTCGACGATTCTGGTGCCCGACAATTCTCCCATGCTTGACCGTTCCAGAATTGCTTCCAGAATTGCCTGTCAGAATCACCGAGAATCATCTACTCTGACCTCTGACTGGCCTATGAGGGTCCAAATGCACATTTATTAATGCCGCAACTTTTTTTTATTCCTGCAATTTCTTTTTATGTTTTCGTGCTAATGCCACAATTTTTGGACAATTTTGGAGGGAGGGTTCTATAAAAATTGCGGGAACTCGGCATTCCCGCAACTTTTTTTTCTCATTGAGTTCCCGCAACTTTTTTCTTCTCATTGAGTTCCCACAACTTTTTTTTTTGAGTTCCCACAACTATCCTTTGTTGGACTTGGACAGGTCACTCAGGCAAGCTATGGCTGTTGGGAGCATCAGAATGTGCATCAGTGGGGTGTCAGTCGCGTCCCGTCGTGGACGTCCGATTTCTGAACATGTGGCAAACACAGCCACACACATCTCTGTTGGCTCTTTTGCCCCTCCTCGAAAGAGGTTCCGAGCTTTCAAACTCTACATGTCCACAAATCCGCTGGATCAGTTTGCGAATAATGCTCTCTCTGAATGATGCTACATCAACTCACTGCACCACCGTGGATGTATGGGAGACCGTTTTCCAACACTCCTAAATTCTTCCTGGACTCTGGTATATCTCTATCTACTATCTCTTCTCTCGCTCGCTCCTCCTCCCACCTTCGGCCTCCAGTGCTCCTCCTTACTCAAGTAAATGATTCTTCAGTAGAGAGCGAGCCTCTATACAGCCTCTGTCTGATGTGCGAACACCCGCAGACGAGGACTGCAAGAAATGATGTTCATTACCAATATGCTTTCTGTTCTGTCCGCTGTTTGATGTGAGTATTCAACATCAAATGAAGAGCCTGCCCCTTATTAAACCTTTTGCACTCTTGACTCATCCGCGAAGGGCAACACTCCAGAACTCAAAAGGATTATCAAATCGTTGCTTGACATTGTCTCATACAAATCTCCGGATTTTATAACTATCAGCGCTTCACAGAAGCCCTCGAAAATGCTGTTGGCCTAGAAGTAGACTCCTGGAACGCAGATCCCGACATAGCCAATACCCAATGTTTGCCTCAATTTTAAAGAAATCAATTTCTGTTGTAGAGGTATGCCCCCGCCGAGGTGCAGTTCATACTTACCCATTCATTTATACCACAGTTCTTTTATCGTCACCACACATTCGAGGTCAAGTTTTCATTCGCCCTCTATGCCTGGTGAATGTTGTAATATTCTGCATAGTCAAAAGTGCTGATGTTCAGGCCAGGTTTTTCTTTTATATCAATGACATTTGCGGGACACCATTGATCAAATATTTTCAACATCGCCTTTTCTTGGGATATCCTCAAGAGGATATACAACTCCAGAACTTCCGCCAGTTCTCGGAAACCTATACAAGCATTGGGATCCTACCTGTGCAAACACCATGGTTTGTGCGGTGCGGCCCTAGAGTTCACCAGTGTCACCGTTCTGTAAGATAGAAAGGAAGTTAGCGAGATGGAACTCCGCCCCACCGCTTCCAGCTGGCCAAAATATTTACTGTATTTTTCATTCAATCCGACAGTGAAGTGACTCAAATTACCGATTCGACCATCGACACGCCGAATTTGCGTGACACATGCAAAATTTCAACGCCGAACAAAATTTCGATTTGCATGTCCAGACGTGATTTAGGATTTCAGGCCGATGACAAAATGTTCGCCAGAGGTCGTGAAGCGTGACAAATCCAATGTTCGCCATCGACAAGGGGAGTGACGCGTGACGGTCGAATGAATGAAAAATACAGTACGGGCAAAAAGGGGAATAGACCTGGTTTTGCATGCGCTGCCTTCCCCACACTGATGACAATGGCAACTTTGTTCAAATGCCAGTCAAACTACACCAATATCTCCGCGTTCCAGTACCCGCACACCGCAAGGCACTCACTCGCCTCTACCTATCAGCACATAGGCTCGGAATTGAGCTATTACGCTACGGAGAGCGCTATCGCAGGCGTACACCACGGAGTGGAGGCTCTGTCGTTTCTGTCATTTCACGATTGAGAGCGAGAGCCATGCATTGTTAGGATGCATGGCATAGCTGTCCCTCATCACGCTGCGACGGGAATTTCTGGTTGATGTGTATCAGCTTATGTCAGACTACCCCAGGGTATGGAACTCCATGAGTGTCTTCTCACCCTTGCACAATGCCGGAATTTTGACATCACCCAGCGGTTGGCGAAGTATTCATTTGACATATTTGCAGTGTACGCAACTTGCGAGGTTTTCAAACCTGCCGAATATTTATATGACACTTTGGAATGATATTTGGTTCCCTTCAAGTTCATACTTGATTTTGGATGACACGCGACCCTGGGGACTTTTTCCATACCCGAAATCCCAACCGGTATTTTATTTTATACTTGATGTTGCGGCGGGCATGGGGGGTTACCCAGGTAATCCAGTGGCTGAAGAATGAGAGTATCCGTAGCATACATTGTGACGCCATGTATGTGGTACGGACCCCGGCTGTTCTTAACGGGACCGCGGTGGAATATACCTGCTTACCTACCTACCTACCTCAAGTTCTGGCCGGAAAACCAGTTTCAAAATTCCTCGCAATATTTGCATTTGGAGGGTGAGGATTCGATGCTAGAACACCAGGCCGAGAGAATGGTAATTTAAAAATACATTCAGAGCCCATACAGATACATGTGTAGAGTCTACTTGGTGCCCAGACATCCACCGAAGCCCCTAATATACAGTTCGGGCACACAGCTGAAGCTGGTACAGTGGCCCGATTTAGTTGCCAGTGAGCGCCGCGACAGATGTGTTGAACTTGGTGACCGCGCTCGCAAAGGCAGCGGCGTTGGTGGTGCCCGTCACCGAGGTGCTGAGTGCCTGCAGTATATTGTTAGGTCCTCGGCCAATAGGATAAAAGACGAGGCGCACCTGCAGCGAGGTCAAAACAGCACCGAGCGAGTTGATGAATTGCGCGTTGAACAAGGTGCCGGCGGACTTGAGCTGTTGGATCTGAGCAGTCAACGTGCCGAGGTTGGTGGTGATCTGGAAATTATAGTAAGCGCTGGAACATCCATGGAGGGAAGTATTCAACCGTACCGATGAGATCGACGAGGCGAGGTACGCGGTGCTTGCTTGTGCGACACCGCTAGTAACGACGCCCGCAAGGGTGTTAACCGACGCGGCGAGGGCAGACGTGTTTTGGATGAACGAAGTGACAAGGGCCGCCTTGATTTCCATTCGAGTCAGAATATGAAATTAGAGACGGGAGTTGCAAGGGGCCTCACCGGGATGTTGTTGTCAATGAGATTTTTAGAGATCATGATGATGGTGTTGACGAGCGTATTGGCCGATGTGAGGAGTGCCGTGGAGGTGACCTGGGTTGAAGTCACTGCGGACACGAGGGATGCGTCCAATGCCGCGCCTGAGCCGCTCGCCGCCGCCAAAGCGGCGCTCACGATGCTCGGGACCGGCGAGGCGACGACGCTTGCGATGCTGACCACCGAGGACGCGGCCCCACCAACGACAGAGCTGACTACGGTGGGCACCGCGGCTGCGCCGCTGAGCACCGCAGACGCGTCCCCGCCGACCACGGCCGTTGCCGAACTGACAATGCTCGGGACAGCGGATGCAACGCTGAAAACGGACGAGGCTGCTCCCCCGACGAAGCCCGTTGCAGAGCTGACAACGGTGGGTACTACAGCCGCCGCGGACGAGATTGCGCTCCCTGCGGCGCTGACGGCGCTGACGACGGGCGCAGCCACGGAAGAGATAGGGAGGGAACCTCCGGTGGGCAGGCACGTATCAGCAGTGATATACATAGTAACCGTCGGGTTGGCCGCGATGACGATGGGTGACGCAGCGACGGTGTGAAGGAAAGCCACAGCGAGGGGGACGAAGGCAATCATGATGATGTCGTGGAGCGTTGGACGTGAAGTGGGTCGTGAAGGGAATCGACTGGGAGCTATCGAATGGAGAGTGAGGGCTAAGGATTCCCGGCCTTTATAGGAAAAACGACCTAGTCTGAGACGGAATGGAAGGGACGGCTAGATCATCCGAGAAACCTCCGCGAACCCGCTTTGAATCAACCCACGGAAGGCGGGCGGGTGGTTTCATACGGAATTTGAGACTCCCAGCAGAAAAGAGCTAGCTATTCCGTGGTGGGATCTTTTGAAAGAGTCAATTGGGCTGCCGTCAGTGCAATAAAATCCGATCTGAACTAGCAAATCCGATTTGAACTCGCCACTGTGAGAGACATACGGGGGAAAGACTCTGAAGTTTGAACCGGGCATCTCGGACCTCACGATCGCTCGTATTTTCTGAGGAGGCGAGCGATCCTTTCTGAGAATTGAGAGCGGCCCGAGACAGTCCGAACTCGCGGCAGACCACTTTTGAACGGTGGGAATTTGTGGCCAGTCGTGGGAGTGTTTTGACAAATTCTGCTCACGTAGCAGCGGTGACGTCTCGGGCCGAGTCACCGACTCAGTCACCGTCGGGACCGCGCGTTTAATTGCGACCCATGTCGCTGGCCACTTCGAGTTCGAGTGAAAAATCCCTCGCCGATTCGCTAGGCCCGGGCGCCGTTGACCCCCATACAGGCGTAGTCGGCCTAGACCCTCACAAGACAAACCCCTCCGCCCCTGGCTCGCTGGGAAATATATCGAAGCCTGGCCCACTTAATCCAGCAAGCAATAAGCTTTCAGCGTCCGGAGACTTAGAAGAAGAGTTCGGCAGCTCTTCAAACCCGCCGCCCGACCTCTTCTCCGACTACCTGGCTCAAGTGCTGGAAATAATACCTGACGTCGATCCCGAATATGCGTTGTCGCTCGTCAAACAATATCACCCTGGATATTTCGTCCATGTCGCAGAGGCGGTTATCGAGGCTCTCTTTAAGGACCCTACCTATCCAAAACTGGATACAAAAGGCAAACGTAAACGCGTTGAAGACGACGGTCAAGGGGACTCCCGCGGACTGCCCAAAGCCAGGTTGGAAGGTTCACATGCCAGCGTCAACGACAGCCAGCCTGAGTTGGGAGATGGCATTGAATGCGGGTGCTGCTTTTCCGGCTACCCCTTTGTTGGTGCTTCCAACTGTTCATTTCGTGTGTCTAACTCAATCATATCCAGGAGAGAATGATACAGTGCCCAGACGCCCACTTATTCTGTTCTTCGTGCATGACGACCTATGCCGAGACTTTGCTGGGCTCGCACGACCACAAGATAATTTGCATGGACCAGTCTGGGTGCAAGCTGCTGTTTCCGTACGCCGAACTGTTGCGTTGTTTGGTGAATTATTTTTCCGCCCGAAAGTTTAGACGTCTCACAGTGCTCCCAGCCACCCAAGTTAATCTCGTTATACGAACGGGTCAAGCAAATCAAGGAGGTCGAGGCAGCCGGCATTGAAGGACTAGAAGCATGTCCCTTCTGCGAGTACCAGTGCATCATCGAGAACCCGCAGCAGAAATTATTTGCGTGCCGTAATGCAGCTGGGGGATGTTCGGCCGTAACGTTTGCATACCCTCCAACTCCGTGTTCAGGGCTGACATTTCCCTTCAGCTGCAGGCAATGTAAACGGCTGGTATGTTCTCTTGGGATACTCAAATCGCGGGACTGACTAAACTGCCCAGGACCATTTACCGAGAAGCTGCAAAGGTGGAAATACAACCATATCGCAACGCTATCCCTCATTAATTCCCCGATTAGAAATGGAACAGGACGCTACTTTGGACGGTCGGCACATAGTCGAGGAAGCTATGAGTGAGGTCGTTCCTCATCGGAATCCGGAATTATTTCAACCTTAGCCCTATCAGCCCGAGCGTTTAAGCGAGAATGTCCGAACTGCCAGAAAGGTGAGCAGGAGTACCAAATTTGGCACCCATATTTTAAGCTGACCCGTTTAATGTTAGCGTTCATAAAGGTCGAAGGGGTATGCGATAAATCTCGAAAAACGACCCAGGCATTGACTGAAACGCCCGACAGTGCAATGTAATCACTTGCCCAAATTGCCGTGCCATTTCCTGCTACAGCTGCCGCGCGTTGATTACAGGCCATGGCCATTTTTCCAAGGTCTATATTTTTTTCCGGGGCTTGCTGTCGGTACACTAAGCAGTCTTCCTATCTAGCTCCCCTCATGCAATGTGTTCGACGACACCAAAGCGGCAGGTTCCGCCACATTCATCTCCCGCAGCTAATGATGCATTCCGTAGATCAAGGCAGCCGCGAATGAGGCGATTGAAGAGTATATGCGCGCGCATCCCGACATAGGTGAAGAACAGCTCAAGGTGGATCTGCAGCTTGCGCCTCGGAAAGGGGGGCAGAACCGATAGTGATGCGCCCTGTTTTATCATACGCTAGTTTAAGAGGTTTCACTTTCGCACATCTCGAGTAACATTAGCTACTCTAGGGATGATTACTGGTTCTGCGCGGTCCCCATTGACTGGTGCGCCGGAAACCTTGCCCCTTTCTCCAATCCCATCGTGGTTCTTCGCGATTTGGCTTCTTCCTCATTTCTAGTTCACCCTCTACGCCTGTGTAACCGTATGGATAACGTATGGATTTCACGAGGCGGGATACGGCGTGGTCGGGGGAGGATTGTTGTTGGAGAACGTTGGAGATCACTTTGACGTACCAAATCTGAAACGTAATCCAGTTGAACTTTTGGGAGGCATTCAATGTTGCGACAGTCGCCGCGAACGAAATGCCCCTGTTGGAGCCCGCCATATCCCGCCATATCTGATTTCGCTCGATGAAGACACGAAAGTAAGTCCATGCCATTTAAAACTTGCTTAGGTATGCTTACAGATGAGGTGGATGGAGTTGAAATATATGCTCTCGAAAAGATACTCGGAACAGTCGAAGAATCTATTGGTATTGCAGAGAACAGAAGACAACCATGCACGTGATATTGAATCAATCCTCCTGCCATGTAAATGCCACTGAAAGACGGTATAATTTAGTTGAAACGAATTGACATAAATAAACGACGTTTTCTTTGCGAACAAAAAAGGGTCGTGTCCACTATGTAGAAGCTACAGCCAAGAACGCCTCAGAGACGCTGCGAACCAAGGAAATAGAAAGACGAACCGGAATAGAGGGCGAGCGCATCGTACGCTGAAACCGACGCTGTGAAAGTCCCGTCAGATGAAACGTCGTATGTCGTTCCTGAGCACGTCTTCGGGTCGCTATCTGTGTCGTGGCTAATCATTAAAGAACTCCGTCAGCAGTTCGTTTCGGTAGGGCGGATCGGATACATACATAACGTCACAATCTGGAAAAGCGTAAATTGAGTTTGTATATAAGTATGAGTCTGGGAGACATACATGTCCCGGCAGGAAGTGAAGTCTTCCATGTCTCAGACCAGGTATTTGCGTCGTTGTTGATTACCAAGAATCCCACCGAGCCACGTCCAAAAGCTGGCGGTGAAAGCATTAGCGTCAGATTATACATATATCGCGCAACCTGGAACATACCAACTTGCTGCGGCGTTCCGACGAATACGTTGGTCAGCTTAGCGGTGCCGACGGCGTTGTGGAACAGGTTCATGTTCGCGATCGCAGTCCAACGATGCTCGCCTACATAGGTCAGAAAATCGCAGTCCGTACTTTGAAAGGGACGTACACCGGAAACCGTTCGAAAAGCACGTAACTTTGTTAGTATTTCCCGCAGAGTCCTGAGGGGCACCGATGTCGAAGTTGGTAAAGTCGTACCTGGGTTTGGAATGCAATGTCAGTACCAAATGAAACGAAGGAGTGGGTAACAAATTAGATATATACCCTGAATAGACTGTGGGCGTGCCATAGTTGAAGCCAAGCATGAAGATCGCAGAAAGCGTATAAGCGTTGTTGGGAGAATTAGAGTTGAGGGAGGTTGTGCCCCTCTCCTAGATAACCTGTCAAGATTGATAATTGGGGAGATTGGTTACTCACTGTGTCCTGATTCGCCATGATATAGTTCGCCTTGTTCGAGTCTAGGAGGTCCCACGATGGTCCCATCGCTTTCGACGGATCAGACCACCGAAAGACAGGATTTAATGGACAACTTACGATCGGGGGTCACCATATTGGACACCTAGGAACACAAATCAGTGCTGCGATGGACATCTAATCGGAATTAGTACCGTTGCTCCGGAGTTTCCAAGGAAGGAATTCATCGCATAGGCCGTAGCTCCAAATTCGATGACATCCCTGAACGATATCAATACATCGGCGGAGGATGGAAAGAGGCGCAAACTAACCCGTTCGAAGTATATTGGGCCGGAGTGGACGCTCCGCCTCTAGGGACTTCCTGGTCAAATATTGCAGGTCAAATATTGCTAGACTTGTAACAAAAGATGGACAGAACCTGAGTATAGTATGGCGACCCACCGACCGTCGAAAAAATAGTTGCAAGGTCCTCAGGCTCCATGTGCTTGGACGCGTCGACCCGGAACCCAGTGACGCCCTAAAAGTGAAATGAACTCTCACGATTGCAACCCAGGAAAAAATATCTGACCAAAGACATGAGATCTTTGAGATAGCCCGCAATGCTCGCTTGAACCTCGGGTTGCCCTTGCGCCAGATCCGAAAGGCTGTCAAGCTGAAGGACGGATGGTCAGTCAAAGAAGGGATAGGGAATGCTTAATAACCTCGCAGAAGCGAACGCTGAGGGAGTGTATGTTAGCAGAGAGAAAATGAACTGTTGAAAAGGCAAGTACTTAGTAATATTGTTATAATCAGAAATGTCGGCGGCAACAGCACCGGCACAATAGTGGAATTGGGACGCGGTGTACGGAACGGCAGGACTAAGGCAATTTAGCCGCAGGCGGGGCGATAATGGCTTGGCACTTACTAGTTGTACTTCGAGTAGCTTGAGCCGGCAAAGCCCGTGCCTTTTCCACTAGCGCGTACGTCAACTTTGAACAGGATATTAATACGATGGGGTTTGATCTTACGCAGTCATATGATTCAAAACAACTTGATGAAAATCAGACCTGGGAACAGAAAAATGTGGCCACAACATGCGTACCATCGACGATGATACCCACGCCAGCATCTGAGCAGGTGGAAACCATGGATGCGAATTGTTCACGGTTTCCTCGCTTGGACGTGAGAATGTAAGACACCGGTTGGTAGTCGGTCCACCACTGGTCGCCCGTGACTGAGGAGAAATTGTAGAGTTTCCTATGAGAAGGTGAAAGCTGCTTACTGTGCTCCGAGGCGGGGCTCACTTGAGCGAATCCATACCCAGAGGCCCAAGAAAAGATGTACACTCAGAAGCGACACTATCCCAGGGCCATTCGAAAAGCTGGTACGAAGGTCAGAAAGGGTGTGCACCCGACGGAAATATCTAACCTGGACGATAGAATTGTTGGTCTTGGCTGGAGAACGAGGAACCCGAACAATGCTGCCAGCAGCAACGCAGGAGAGAAGGGGTAGAGCCAGCAAAAGAGTGTGCGAAGAACGAGCGAACATGGTTTGGGGTGGGATTATTTGGGACTGAATTTAATAGGGTCAAGCACCTAAGTTTTATACGTAGATCCTCGTTGCGGTTTACGTAACTTATCTGCGGATCCTCTGAAATTCGGTGATATCATGATACGTGAAACGGATTCAGATGAAATTCCAGGACCTTTGCTTCGCACCTAGTACTTGTCGCTATTTTTTCAGAGGTATCCGAACGTGTGGTGCTCTGCTATTTGCGTGCCTAAACTTACCAGCGCGATCGCAGGTGAGTGCCATATCAAGCCCATTGTGAAGCGCTTACGGGTACATCTTTGCGCGGTAACCACCCAGGAAATCATATGGCGACCTATGCTGACCTAAGTAATGAAATTTATATGAAATCCTACTCCGTGCTGACGGAACATTTGTCAAGGTGATGATGCGAGCCACTGATCTCCGACGAGTCCGTTCAGCCGACGCCCATTACTATCATAGTACCCCTCTGACAGTGCACCTCGATGTGGTAGTTTCACTGATGCCGACCCCATTTTTCCTTCTTCTGCCCCAGGAAAAATCGTGAATGTGGATTCACATGCCAGGCATGGTCTGACCAATTTCTGTGGCCATATGAGTCCTCTGAGGCATGCAATAAATGAAAGGGAAGTTTTTTGTGACGGTTTGTGACCCTGCCAAATACACATCTTTCCTAGGTCGCCAGATTGGTCCCCACAGATCATTCTGCATATGGTAACGATGACACGTGACCTCCGGAGCCTCAGGCGCCATTGTTCTTCGCGGTGTCACTGTGTGCACGGGGAGGATATCCAAGTGACATGAACAGACCAAAACTGCGTGAGGACGGGATTAAATGAAGTTGATTGCCAAATTAATAACTACTGTATGTACATATCGAGGACGTGTAAACTACTTTCAGCGTCAGGGTGTCTCAGGACATTGCGCGGCGACGCGTGATGCGTCAGAGAGTCGGTATTCGTAGGGAGAAGCATGCCATTGATGGGGGAGATGGGGTATACAGCCTATGATGGGTTTGCCACCAACTCGCCACCGACTCGCTGAGCGCCTGGGCGCAACTGGTCACCCCGGATACACCATGAGGTCGTGCACAACATTCAAGGTGCCAATTGACCGTGCACAAATGCAGCGCACGGGTGCGGACAGCGTGGACGGGGGAGTGGCGGGGCACAAAGTACTGTTGGTGTGGTGGTGGTACGGAAGAAGAGGCATTATGCGAACCAAACAAGGCTCGACAACCTCCGGGGCTCCGGAGGTCACGTTTTGATGTTACCATATACGGTTTGATGTGTGGGGACCAATCTCAAAAGCTATCTTTCCTCGGTCCCAACTTAAAATCTTGAAATTATTGGAGTGAATAGAGGACACACTGAAGAGCCCAATTCGAGGTGCCGAAGGGAAACCATTGAGCAGAAATGATTCTTCCGGCTGCAATCACTGCTCTGTCATTGGGGGGACAATAAGGTCGTTCACGGTTCCCTTTTTGTTTCCCTTTTTTGCTCCCTTTTTCTTCCCTTTTTGCGCCCTTTTTCACTCCCTCTTTCGTAATTGCTGCCCTCTTCTGCTCGAAACACTGCAGCAGGGTGTTGAGGATTCTCTCTTTGACAATGATGATTTTCGAGATCATGTAGAATTTCTGCCCGGGGTCCTATGGATGGCTGGAAAGCTCGAGCACGGAGGCGGAGAAGGATACTTACCAGGAAAGCGATAATCAGTGTTATGTAATCGATCATCTGATCACTCTGTTCCGGGCACTTGTGCCACTGTAGGATGGGCGTCAACTTGGAAGTCATGCTACACTACACCCAATCTAAGTACTTGAGAAGGAAAAAGGAGAGCAAAAAGGGCCGCAAAAAGGGAGTCATAGACCGGGGGTTTCACAGTTCCCTTTTTCCGACCCTTTTTCTTCCCTTTTTCTCTCCCTTTTTTCTGCAGTTTCATCCTGTTTGAGCTTTTGCTCAGTTTTTTTTCCCTTTTCAACCCTTTTTACATGTCTGAGTTAAAAAGGGAAAAAATCCCGGCCAAAAACCGAGCCAAACTCGAGATCCAGGAAAAAAGGGAGAAAAAAAGGGAAGAAAAAAGGGAACTGTGAACGACCCTAATGATAGTACACACCGTGACGGTGATCATCGAGAGCCATTTCCAACTCTTGTTTGCTCCCTTTGCTATGGAGATGATCTTTGCCCAAAAATTCTGGTGTTCTTGGAGGAGATCAACCGGCTTAAAACCGAAAAGGTGTTCAGTAGTATTAACAAGCCCGTTTGCGAGGTACAGTTCCCTTGAAAAAATGAAATCATGAACTCGAAAATGGGAACAAGACCTACTGTAGCTTAGGAGGAAAGTTCTTGATTCGTACCAGGGTCTCGAACATGGCATTGGCGTACCGAGGCATTGTCTTCGGCGCCCGCATCATGACCATTCAGATGCTCAAGACATTGAGAACACGTCCGATATCGCCCTTCTTGATTGCACAGCCGAATTCGACGTAGAACAAGCATCACATAGAATGAAATTTTCGATCGTGATGTCGCGTACTTGGCGTGCCCGCAATTTGTTAACTGCCGCGGTGGAAAACAGCTCTTCAAAAACAGTCTTGGCGACCGCCTCGAACTGGCTGAATGTGGCGGATTTCGCCCATTCCTCCAGGCTATCGTGTCCGCAGTAGATCCTGAAGCCATCGACAACGTGGGGGGGGAGTGATATATGGATGAGCTCATGTGCAGGCTGCCACTCGGTCGCTTTTTTACCACCCCACCCGGCTGCTAATGGCTTTCGTTCCAAGATTTTATTATGCTCCTATCACAGCCTGTCAACCCAAGGAGTTCGGAGTTCCCCAATGCTCATTGACGGTCAATCAACCCCCTGCCATTCGACCGTGAAACAGGCCCCATCAGGCAAAAGAACCCCGCATTCCTGCTATAGGAGTAGTGCTATTCCTTCGAGCCAATTCAGCTGAAAAAAACAGCAGAAACTTCTCAGCTGGGAGCTAAATATTCAAAATACGATGCACACCTTGTCTTTCAAGCCGCTGGTCAAGAGATCTCCATCTTCTCCTACCAGCCCGCAAGCCTCGATCTCTTTGTCACCCATTCCCATGTTGTGATAAATTGTCTCGCGAACATCATTAGTGCCGTCCAGGGTTGATTCATCCAGCTTCATCGCAGGGATAGGATATTGGGGGGTTTTATGCAAAGGAATCAGATTGACCTCGGGACACTCCCTGAGTTGCTTCTTCAATTCCGGCCGCATCCCAGGGATATGTTCCAAAACCATATGTTTCAGCTGCCAGAAGCAGTTGTCGGACAGTTGTGCGGCCCTCTCGGGTGAAGGAAGAACATCCTCCGGAGTCCAATCAAGGACAGGGAGTGTGCGCTCGCACAGAGGTTTCATGATGAGGGTAGAGTACCATGGGTGGCATGCTCCCCGGTGGCTGGGTCGAATACGGGTAGCATTGTAGTAGCTGTTGAGCCATTGTCGAAGTGATTTTTGGCTTCATCAGCAAACCCTGATTTGGGTCGGTGGCGGCGTAGCACGTGGTAGCAGACAGCCTTCTCCGTAGTGCCGCGTAGCAGACCCGCATCTCCGTAGCAGCGGGGTAGAGCGGGGTAGGAGGCCCACATTTTCGTAGCGAGGTGCCTTCTACATCCTTAATTAACTTACAAATGCCAAGTAAATTATGAATCATAATATTAAATGGGAAAAAAATGTGCAAGCTATGTACAAGAAAAATGTACGGCGACATCGCAAGTCTTGACGCCCGCTTTTCACTTCATCTGCGGCTCAGTGCTGTGCGTCGCAAGCCGCGCGGTAAAGTCGATACGTGTCTTTTCACAGCTGCCCTCCGTCCTCCTCCTCGCGCCAGCCGAAGTCACCGTCTACGGCATCCTGCATCGAGAATCAGCGCCGACGGACGGCACGATGCCCAGTGCGGACGTACCTGAGGAGCATTACAGCCGAGTGCTGCCCGCCAAGTCCACGGCTCTCCGCCCGCCTCCACACTCCGATTCGCGCAATCCCGCCCCTCGCATTCGACATGCGCACCCGCACGAGTCCAGCGCCGGCCGGCCGGCCGCATCGCACAAAGGACGCGGGTGTCACGCCTCCTTACTTCAAGATGACGGCCCGCGCACGAATCCCGCCGAACGCATTCAGAAGGAGGCGCCCCCGCGTCAGTCCTCCGCCGCATCCGTGCACGTGGCACTCCGTATTTGATCTTGAAATCCATCCAGAGTCGATCCTGTGAGACACTGTGAGCAAATCACATTCGTACGCAATGACTGTACACGTACCTCTTGCGCGGAAGCGCGCGAATGCGCCTTTGCACGGATTCCAGCAAGCGCATCACCTCGCGCATTCTGGCCAAATTGCCCGCGGTCAAGTCCTGGTGCAAAGTGAGCGAAAATCCCACTCGAGGAACGGGACTTGAATCTGCTCATGAAGGAAAAATCGATTTTGAATGGGGAGGCTTACTCTGCATCGGCCGAGCTCGGACAAATGCTTCTGAGCCACATAGCACTTGTACGTTGAATATCTGAATGCCACGACGGGAATCTGACTCGGAATCACGTCAGTATGTGCACGCAAATAAAAGACAGAGGAAACTGACCTCGGACTCGCGTTCCATGGCTGGAAGCTGCCGAGCCTGTGGTAGCACTAATACAGATCGTTGCTACACCCCCGAATGCAACGAGCTGAAAAGAACACATATGAGTCAGTGTCAATCACGAGAGTGAGCCCACTTAACAGTGGACATACCTTGACGGAATGCTCGGACATCATTCCGAGGGAGAAGCTTCAAGTTGGGTCAGTCAAGGGCAGCAGAACTTGAAGGAGGGGACGTACGTAGGTAGTATGAATACTACGAAATGATCATCGGGTTATATGCAGCATGATATGACCTGTCCCAACTCGAATCAATACTTGAGCTGGCACTTAGAATCCAAGTTGAATTACCTTTGACTTCGATAGAGTCGTCCCGTGTAGGCTAGTCTGAGTACGAGACTCGAGTCAGTAGTTTACTTACCCGGAAATCTAGATGGCAGCCAGGGAATGCTCGCGAGACAAAGGCGCCCTTCCCAAAGATGCTGTCACGGGTAGGGCTGCTCCCGACGTCAGCCATGGATGTCCACCGCTCGCTGCGTGCAGAGCTCGGCTTCGGCCATCCGACCGGCTTTCTGCGAACGACAAGACCTGCAGCGCGTCCATCTCGGGGAACCCCAGCCCCTGCCCCTTTTTTGCATCCTTGGGGTTGAATTCGCCGGGATTGGCCTTGAAGGACGTCGTCTGCTGCTCCTCCTCCTCCCTTCTGCCGAGAAAAGTCCGGCCCATACCCCTCCGGGCTGTCCCTGCTCCCGCTCTTCGTCGACGGTGGGCTCGCGGACCGCGCGTCTGCCGCGGAGCGTGCCGACACATTCGCTGCGACGCTCTTCTTGCCCACGGGCCGGATCCACAGTGCCCGCGTGTTCGCGGACGCACTCGTCTCCGCCGTGCCCTCGTGCGGGCCCGGCGCGTCCAGCGGGATTTGCGTCACTGCGGGCGCCGTTCAGTCGAAGGCAACGAAATGCTAAAGGTAACGAGACGAAATACGCACACCAATAAAACTCCTCCATCAAATCGCCCGACCGTAGTCCACAGATATACCGCCCGCTAAAGCGCCTCAACGATCTGCAGCGCGGCCACATGCACCTTCACCATCGCGTCCCACTCCACCTCCCCCTGCCCCGCCTGCCCCCCCCCGCCCCGCCGGGTCCGCCGCTGCCATCCACTCCGCCACGAGCCCCGGAAACCGGTACCGTTATATTAGCAGCCGCACAAACTGCTCCGCCTGCGTGAGCCGGACCGTGTCCTCGCGAGCAAGCGTCTCGGGTGTGTGCGCGAAGAATGGTGGGATCCCGCGGTGAATCTCGTCGACCAGCGCCTCCTCCTCGCGCAGCTCGCGCACGTGGCGTGTGTCGCCCAATAGTACGGCCGAGCGCCCGAGGAACGGCGAGGCGGCCACGTCACGCACGGGCGGAACGTCCAGCACGCTCTCGAGCATCGAGCACGACGAGGATGCGCAGCGCGCACACGAACGCGGCCAAGCGGCACGCGCCGCTGGGCGGCAGCACCGGCATCCCAGCGCCGCCCCTCGTGATCCACTCATCGTCCACTGGCGCGGGCGCCCAAAGTGCGTGCAGTTGCTTGTCCCAGATGTACGCGCACCAGAACGTGCGCTTGCGCACCTCGTCCTCGACCGCGTCGAAGGGGTCGTACGTATCCATGCTCCGGTGCAGCTCCGCATCGATGGAGATGGTCACGGGCTCGGAGAGGAGCGTGGCGGCCTTGGAGAGCTTGCCGAGGTCGACGGCGTACACCGGTGCGATGAGGCCCGCTTGAATCGTGCAGAGCGTGGGGCGGTCGGCAATGAGGAGCATACACAGGCGGCCCAGGAGCTCGAACCACTGCGTTCTGGCGGAGATCCCGTCCTGCGGGGACGTGCACACGCGCGGGCTTGCGCGGATCGTCCATGTGGCGCGATTTGCGGGTTGCCGTAGTCCGCGAGGAAGGTCGGGACGTGCAGGAATGGGAGGAGGTAATACTACTACGTGGAGAGGTAAGCTTAATTTAATTTAAAACACGAATAAAATGCAATTCAAATCGAATATGCCGCACCTCCGGGGCAATATAGGACGAGGAGCGCCGCCTGGCGCACAAGCCCACACGGCATCGAACGTGTCCGCGAACGCGAGGACGTGCAGGTCGAGCGACATCCCCGCTTTGCAGCATGACTTAAGGGTCTGAATTCAGCGTCGCGAAGCACTCAGACGAGACAAATACTGACATTAGCTAAGTGAGGCCACGCTGGGGTGTGGTTAAGTCATGCGCCCATGCGGCGCGGCGGTGTAGAGAGGTGAGAAGGTGGTTGGAAGAGGCGGTCAAGGCGGGATTCGGACTTGGAGAAAATCGCCAAAACGATTCACGTGAGCAAATATTTGGCCATGGTTGAACGTTGATCTTCTGTCTTCTTCTTCTGCCACCACCACTATGCTCTCGCTGCTCACCGCTCGGGCTCTTGTCGATCAGCTGCCCGGTTCGCACTGCTAATAGCTTTTCACTTCCTTGTGGCTTACCTACTCCACAGTTCTTCTTGCAACTTCTCGTACGTCCATGGCCAATTACAAACACATATGCTGACGAGGGGGACAACACAGGACCGGCACCGTACCCCGTGCCCTAGGCATCGCCGAAACGACCCTCTCCCACCCATTTCCGCCGCCTGATCCCCGCGCAGGTGCACACCCACTGCAAACCCATTCGATGAAGAGATACAGCGGTCGAGGGTGCATTCTGTTTGCCTAGTTCGTCTTATTGACCGGCTCCTCGGTAGCATGTGTTCTCCTTATTCGCTGAACACTTTTTGAAGCTGTCTCAGCATACTCGGCGCCAGCCGCGAATGCCTGCGACATATTTGTCGTGTCCGACCATCGTGCGTGTTTTCGTTTTGTGGAACCTCGACGCGCTTATAATCTACAACATACATCACCTCCTAATTTCGCTTCGTCTCGCCTTCATGTTCAAAGGATGTGTGCTTCCTCCTGCACTCTACAGTGCCACACTAACAGTTTTTTTTATCCTCGAGCTCATTTCCCAGACCTGGCTGCGGCGCCTTTCAAGAGCGCCGCGGGGCTTCCGCAGTTACGCATCCCATCCCCTCTGACGATGACGCCAAATGGGACCTTTGGAGTCGGGCATTTGAACAACTTGTTTTTTTGAAGGTGTGCTAACTATGCTTTGCGCTTCAATTATTTACTGACCTCAGTTCTCTCTGCAGTGTATGCCGCACTCATGCTTCTCACAAGGCCGTCACGATGCCTCTGTAGCATCCAGTACGTTCTTATATCTCACATTTGATCCACCATTTGCTGACTTGGTTGGTTTCTTAGACTTGCGCGACTCCATTGTATGTGGTGCTCGCACTGGTGGCGTCTGTGACCCTGGAACGCCGAGGAGATGTAGATGCGAAGAGTCTTCGCCTTGTTCCAACACTGACCCGCGGGCCTTCCCGGTAGATATCTGCACTTCGTTTCCACGGTACATTTCTAACAACACTTCCAGTCCATGTCTCGTCTGTATGTGTTCTACATGCGGACTTGGAGCCAATATGCTATTATGCCATAGTAAGCCCGGCTGTCCGACATGTCGCGATCATCCACTCATTGCACAATCCCAGCGCCATGCGCTGCCTCTGAACAGTGCCCCCGAATGGCCCCTGCATCAAAAGTGCGTTCTTTTCAAAGCGAAATTTACAGCGGTAAGCCTGGCTCGCGTATTGCCCCAGGGGATCGTGTTCTAACGGGCTGTTCTGTAGAGTAAACACGCATTCCGAACTCCTCCCCGCGATCCAGGTCCGTTGTGCCAGTATGAACGTGATTTCGCACGTGCCGGCCTTTTTCACAGTGTGCTTCAGGTCAAGCGGAAGCCGCGGAGCGCCCGCAGACGCTCTACGTCCCGCTACGTGCGTTCCGAACGTCCGCCCGCAGAGATTCGCGCTGACTCCGATTTTCTGCTAGGTTTTCTGAATTCGGACTTCCCGGCCCAATCCGGCGAGTCAGCGCCGTTTCGAGCTCGTCGAGCGAAGGATGGTGTTCTCCACGCACTCTCTGTCCGAGGTTGTGAAGTTGCGCGAAGGCAAGCCATTCCCGCCCAACTAGCTCAGCCAAATCGCATTCTGACCTATCGGTCAAGATCCCCGGCTGCGATCCGCCGTGAGAGTGCGGGGACAGCCCGCACGACTGGCGCTCAAGTTGGGGTGAAGCCAACGACTCGCGGCGCTCGTCTTTTGCGGTTCCCCCAAGGAGACTTGTGGTGCTGGAGCGGATCGAGGTGGGTGTGGTGTTTTGGTGTGTTGTATGCCGCTGATGACTTGCGCTTGGTTAGATTGTCCGCGTTTGTCACACCGACGCCGCGAGGTTGATGCGATCCTTGCAGGATCTCTGACTCGGCACGGACGGACGTGAGGCAGCAGTGGGACTTGAGGTTGCAGGTCCTCACCCTACCCTGCCCGCGGCGCCTTTTAAAAGAGTGCCGCGACTTCTTTCGTCCGTCGCACATCCGTTTGGTAATACCCCAAACGGGATGTTACCATTGCAGATCTGGTATGCGCACCCTCCGCTGACTTTGAGGTGTTCACTCCAATCTACAGGTTGAATTCATTTTTTTCTTTACTCACCAGCGATCTTCCGGTACGTGTCCCAACTTACTTCAGAATTTACTGACTGGTGTTTTTCAGGCACGACCTCTTCTTTTGAGCGCTTGCAAAGTGCGCGCGGCAAGCTTGCTCGGGACGGCCTCGGATCTCCGCATATTACTATTGAGTAGGTTGAAGTATGTGATAGTAGAACAATAGAATATAATTTTTCAATGAACTCTGGATTCAAATACACGAGGCTCTCAGGCTGCTACAAGCTCCTATGCCGGTGCTACGCGGCTGCTACGCGGTTGCTACGCGGGTGCTACGCGGGTGCTACGCAAGTGCTACGCGGTGCTACGAGCTCCTACGCGAGTGCTACAAGCTTCTACAGCTATCTACGAGCTCCTACGAGCTCCTACACATTGCTCCGAACTCCTACGCCAGTCCTACAAGCTGTTACGAGCTCCTACGCCACTCCTACGCCACTCTACCAGCTGCTATGCCGCTCTACGACTTCTACGCCGCTCCTACGAGCCACTACCCTATTTCTCCAAGGTTCTACTGGGTCCTATGGCAGCTCTACGAGTTCCTACGAGCTCCTACGAGCTTCTACGCCGTAACCCTAACCCTACTACCCGACTCTACGCGCTGCTACGCGGCTGCTACGCGAGTGCAACCACGTGCTACGCGGTTGCTACGCGGCTGCTACGCGAGTGCTACGCGGCTGCTACGCTGCTGCTCTGGAGTGCTCCAGAGATAGGGACCTTCGCTACGATGCTACGAGCACTACGGGCTCCTACTAGCGCTCCAGAGTGGGCCCAGGGTTTGCTGATGTTTGAGGTGTTGGGCGGCAACTCTGAATGCAATATTAAGGTTATCCCACACGATCTGGACCATGCACAACTTGGCAACTTCTCCAATATTCACCAATCCTTCTTGCGAAAGCTTCTTGACTTTGACGATTTACATTCACAATTAAAAATATCAAGGAACAGATCAATTTCACAGCCATCAGATGATCCGTTGATGCGCCCTGATGTAAGATCACGGAACTCAGGCGATGCATTCCTTTCCTGGAGTGATATGCCGCCGCTTACAAGTTCTTCGGAAGTTACCAATGGTTATTGTTGGCTAGCAATAGTTGATACAGCTGATTTCAAAAAAGTGTACGGGTTTTGATCAAGTGGTGCTGTTCGTTTTGTGCTTACCTCTGTTTGACGCTGAGTCTCCTTTGCTCCACAATTCGTCATAAATCTGTAACCCACTTTTGGTGAACTGGGGGAGAACGGAGTGCTGGGACCGGGTTGGGACATGGGTTTGCTTGGTTAATGCTCGGGGATCTACATTTTGCATACCTCCCTCATCATCGACCGCCTTGGGCCGCACAGAGTGAAGAGCCAAGCGTGATGACATCATAAAAGTGGAGCGGAGACAAAATAAAGGTAAGCACAAATCGAATAGCACCACCCGATCAAAACCCGTACACTTTTCTGAAATCAGCTGTAAGGGGGACTCGTGGGCAACGCGATCAGATATGGCTGATCCGTGATCGACATTGGCCCGCACCGGCATGTGCGCTCCGCGCATATTACTGCACTCCTGGCCCCTGAGCAAACAGTTTTTTAAAGAGTTTTTCTATGTCTCGTGAAGTCTCATCTGGTGGTGCAGGATTGGCAGACAATATTCTTATCAAGTTCGATTCTCCGCCGCGCGCGCGTTTCAAGAAGTTGGAACTCGCGCAGAATTTGAAATTTGTTTCTGGGTTGTGCACACGTCTCAGGTGGTAAGCAGCAAGGTACGCAAGTAAAGGTGGATAGTGCAAGTAGTCCTTTGGCAACGATCATGATCCTTCATGGTGTCAGCGATCGGATAGTACTTCTGCACACCGCCTTGCACTGCCAACACGATGATTGTAGCAGCCTAGCAACCCAGGGATTTATCCAGCACTCTTGATCCTCCCCCCACCGCCAGCATTCACCATGCTCGACCCAGTCAGCATCACCACCACAATAATCACACTTGCAACATTCATAAAGGACCTCATCGATTTGGGACAGAGCATAAAGCGCTCGATAGAAAAAGTAAATCAATGCATGATGCAACATTTATGTACTTATACCAACGAAGGTCGGAGAAAATCGCAAGCGAATAAGAGACCTAATCGAAGACATCCTTCGTACTCTGGGGCACCTCGGAGAGCTTTTACAACACCAAGAGGATACACTGATTGCACCTCATCTGCTAAGCGCTCTCGTGAACCTAAAATCGTCAGGGTGTCCGATATTCTGATTTAGATCGATTTTCTCACCGAATATCGTCCATCCAGGGATATGTTGCATGTACTTTCTGTTGCTGGAGAAGTCTGCCCATCCGAACGATCCTCTGGATTTCGGGGATTCAAGTTCCAACTCAAAGGATGGTTGAAGCGTGAAACTGTGGAAACTGAAATAAGATGTCTGAAGGAACATGTAAATACTTGCTACCTGAAATTCACGGTGCGCACACCTATTTCGCCCATTTGGTAGTATCCTGAAGGCAACAAGGCACTGTCTGCTGCACGAACGGAACACACATCTCTGCGTGTCGAACAGACTTTGATCGCAAATAATGTGGAGAATCAAGTGCGACTGCGGCGACTAGAAGGAATGATGGCTAGGGTCCTCGTCGACACACAGTTTGGGCAAAATATGGTGGATCAAACGATGGAAATAATATTGTCTGTAAGATGTTTGCCGCTTTTGTGTGTTAATGTCCTAACTTGTTGAAGGATGCAACACACCAAGCGTTGGAATCACAGTTTCTTTCAGTTCAAGTCAGTCGACTCGTCGACTTGCTTAAGAGATTGCTGTCAACATCCTCCGACTCCATGATTGAAACGGTCGATCCGGCGGTACCCGTAGGATTGGTATTTCCGAAACCTTCGTCATCCCTGCACCTGCTCCATACGATCCTCGGTATGGTGTTGAAAATCACGGATAATCATCTAAGCATCTCAATGAAGGACATCGCAACAGCGATGCTCACTTTACGATACCGCTTCGATGGACTAGGAATGCAATCCGAAGCAACCAACTTTGCCGTGTTGGCAGTTGAGTTCCACCGCCGTTTGGGTTCTGGGGAACAATTCCCAGGAGTCCTACCTCGACTATCCCTTGCCTTATGCCACCTCTCATACCAATATCAGCTCCAATTAAAGCATGATCTTGCTTTAACAACCAGCCAACAGGCCTACAACTTCTGTCGTGTTTCTGCCGAACTTTCACCGGAGGTGGATAATCACCCAATATTGCTGTTGGTGTCCGTTGTGCATTCACGTAACCTACGCATCGGGGTCAACTCGAGGCTGGGATTACGCTGCTGAAGAAGCGGTCTCTATATCCTCCAGGCTGGAGCGACCACAGCGGTGCGCCGGACGAATGCAAAACAGTCCTATATTCACAGGCCTTTTTCAACCTTGCAGAAGCCCTTTCATCTGTTGGTCGATACAGGGAGGCCTATATTGCATCAATTGAACAAGGCTTGAAAATAGTGGTCGGGTCTGCTGAATGCATGGCCCCTCCGGGTGGATTAAACATCGATGCAGCTTGGATCATCTCTGCAGAATGGCGGAAACAGAGGATTTTTATCTGGATCTACTGCAAATGCGGTGATTTTATTCAGAAATCTGCCCGCATTTACCCAAAGGAATTTTCCCTGCACTTCCTCGCCGTCCTCTATGCCTGGGCCTATTTTTCTGAACAAAAGAACTCCCCATTCCGCTAGATTGGCATATCTGCGGATTTTCCTCGACCCAGACTCTGATTCGCCGCCACCCATGTTACGCTCATTTGGCAATTTCAGCACCTTCACATCATACGGCGGTGTCATTGACGATACCATCGTGCATTTTTCACCTTGAGTTGCCTTCCGTTTGACGGGATCTCAAAATTGGTCCAATCCTTTTTCGCCAATGAGTTTGACCTCGCCCACACCGTGCTCAGAAGCACGGTTGCGTCCGGGATATCAGACCCAGCTAGTGATTTATACACCCTGACATGTGCTGCTTGCAAATCTCCGACTCACTTGTCGCCGTATCTCACCCTGAACAGTTGAAACTGTTGGAGACATTGGAGGAACTTGTTTGCCTTTTCCGCAAACTCACGAATTCCTCGCGGGTTTCACTAGACGCCAGGGTACATTTCATGGACGTTCTGTGGTGCTATTATTGGGGTCAGTGGGTCTCCGGTCGTCTAAATGATGCACACGGAACAGGTATTGAAGGGGCTCAATACATTCGTTCGCATACAACCAAGTCCGTGCCTGCATTTGCAGGGAAATCACCAGAATGGCTCGCTGCCCAGGCTCTTGTCTTATTTGACCTGGGTCGCATTCCAGACGCCATCACAGCAGCCCACGAAGCCTACTCTACATACCAGGAGGAAATCGACACACAATCGTATCTCGGATTTGATTGCTTTCCTCCCCTCATCCTGGCCATCATTCTACGGCAGACTGGACGTGAATCCGAAGCATTGTGGCTGTTGGAAGATGCGACATCTCCTGATAAATGTTGGGCACAGGGCGACTGGACGGCATTCCATTTTCTTCTGGCAGAGTTAGCCGTCATCTACGTGGAGCTGGAACACTTCCAGCTCGCACTCCGTGCGGCGAAAACGGCTGTAGCAGCCTGTCGCGATCGTCTCTATAAATGGGATGATTGCGAATCTGGAAGCACTTCCTCATACTACAAACTTGCACTCGCATACGCTCTAACAGCCCTCTCGAAATGTCTTTCAGGCCACCGCAGCGAAGAAAGTCTTCTAGCTGCAGAAGAGGCGGCACGCCTATGCCGTCAGGTCATGCCGCTGCTGGGGCGAGTGGTAGCTTGGTTAACTGGCCTTCGGCCACAAGAAATAACTGCGAGCGCTCTGGAAACCTATTCAATTCAACTTTCGACATCGGGGGAATATTATAAAGCTCTGGCGAATGCCGAGCAGGCCACGAATTTGCATCGAGAGCTGGTTCTTATGGCAGAAAGATATTTGCCATCTCTGGCGAACAGTCTCCAAAATTTTGCGTCAATACTCTGGGAAATGGGTCGGCGAGAGGATTCCATCATTGCATTGGAGGAAGCAGTGCAAATCCGAAGTCGACTCGCATCGGTTGGCAGCGAGCAATACCTGACGGCGCCTCTGGAACACGCGTTGGGACAACTCGAAAAATGCATTTTAATAACGAAACACAGCGAGTGAAGTTTTAAATACTGTAGAAAGTCCAACAGAGTCTTACCTCAGATCGTCGCTTGTTTCAATTTTGGAACTTGATAATATTAAAAACAGGTACACATTTCAAAGGATCTCCGTTCATAATTCTCAAGATAACTTCTTTAAATTTCCTCCAGGAATTCGGGAGCTGCAGTTACACTCCCCGGAGCGAGTTGAACGTTGAACCGAATTCAACATACACAGCCACCACAATGTTGATCGATCCACGAACCAGAACTGGGGCATTGGCAGTGAACCGATTCAACAATTAACGTCGGCTCCGAGAAGCAAGGCTCGTCGATGTCCTCAGAATGATTCGGCCCACCGTCATGCGGACATCAGGACGGCTCAGGAGAGCACGGAAATCATAGTGATCGAGCTCGCCGGAGAACACTGGTGGACCCACCTTACCCGGAAGCTCGTGGACCCACTTAAATACACTCTAGCCGGAGTTAATCCATGTCCATCTCAATCAGACACGCGTCCAACCCAACTGGTTCGCGGTTCGGTTTTGCGACAAATTAAACCTCATGTCATATTCCACAGCGGAGATTCGAGAGGCCGCGAAAGTGCTTCACGAAGCCTTCAAACTTCTCTCAGCCTTGAAACAGATATCGACCAGCGTACTTCGTATCCGCCCTCGGCGGCGACCAACCCTCGTTGAGCCATTCCTGCTTGCGCATGTCAGAGCAGCCATCATCGGGGGGCAGCTCTGCATCGCACAGCTGGATAACGCCCAAATCGTCGGCGTCGCGATGTGGTTTGGCCCCGGTCAGAAATTCCTGTCGAGGTTGGCCCGCATCGGAATGTTGGTATACGGTTGTTGAATTTTTCTTTCAGCGAGGAGCAGCGCAACGCAGGATGGAATCAGACGATGGAAATCTTGGACGAGGCTTTTCAGAGGTGGTGGGACAACATGCGCCCACATCCCGATTCTTTTGGCGTTGAATTTACCAGATTTCCACGGCTCCAGTTTCTGCCCTTGTAGACAACGTTCCAGAAAAACTCTACGGACCGGGTGAACAGCTGGCAGCGTACCACTTGCAAACGTTTGGTGTTCTGCCGGACCATAGCGGAAAGGATACGGGCTGCGCTGATATCTGCGGTTGAAGACAAGGTTTGTGGTAGCATCGTCAAAGAGTCACTCTGCTGAGTTGAACCTTTAGGCCAAACTCACGTCCTCCGACATCGTGCTTGAAACCATGGTGAAGCCGCAATATGGGTTTCTCACTTTAACCAGTTCCTTCGCTTGATAGATATATTGCACATTCCGATTTATAAGAAGCTCGGCTTCGAGGTCTTGGGGCCGGAGGTCGTCAAGACACTGAAGGGTCAAGCGAATGCATACTGCTTCAGAAAGAAAACCGCTATGGGCGCCTAATATCATTAAGATTGCGGGTTTTTCTTTTTGTTTGCGTCAGAGTTCAACAAGATGCTTCGGTGCAATTTTTTTATACAGAGGCGAATGCCTTTGACGGTGGCTGGGTCCTGCAAAGCGTTGTCAAAACAATGGGAGTCGGAAAACATCGGCATCAAAGCTGAAGCGCCGTGATGATCCGAGTCGGTACCACAGTCCGAAAGGCCGTGATCTGTGTGGTCAAAAGTTAAAACCGTTTGTACGCGACGCGTCGGTCTGTCTGCTGCCACAATGAAGGTAGACTTTCCGGTTCGATCCCAAGCATATTTTCACCTACATGTCAGAGCGCTCTCGAAATCCTGGTCGATTCGCATTCGCACACCAACGATCCGCCCTCAGAATTCGTCCGCACGCACCTTTCCCAGCTGCTGCGCGAAGAAAGGACTGCCCTTGTGTCGTTAGACACCCAGATTGCAGCATTACGTGCCCAAATCGCGGATCTTCGTCTCTTGCGCACCTCACGGGCCAAGAACGCCGGCAAGCTGAGCGCCATAACTTCCCCGCTGCGCGTCCTGCCGCCGGAGATCTTATCGCTCATCTTCATGCAATGCTCTCGTCTTGAGACTCATGACGAGGTTCTGCGCAGCGCGAGTCCCTTGGACGCTCCGCTCCTGCTCCTGCAGATATGCTCGCGATGGCGGCACGTCGCGCTGGCCACACCGAGGTTATGGGGCGAACTTCAGATCGACCTGGGCCCGGGCCCCACTGAGCCCTACCCTCGAATACAGCTGTTGAAATATTGGCTTGCCAACGCGAATCCGCATCCTATATCCCTGGCTGCAAATGCCACTCCACTGCTGCACTCGAGCAGGTGCTGGCTACCACCTGGAGGGCGCCACTGGATTCGAGTCCGGAAGGGATTCTGCGGAAAGGCAGCGGATTTGTCCAAACATGGCGAATTTC
Organism: Mycena rosella; assembly: GCA_029378255.1. Classification (NCBI taxonomy): domain Eukaryota; kingdom Fungi; phylum Basidiomycota; class Agaricomycetes; order Agaricales; family Mycenaceae; genus Mycena; species Mycena rosella. The sequence continues at coordinate 381,777 of JARKIE010000037.1, read as the reverse complement.
GTCCGCACCGCACGTCGGTTCCGGAAACTCCACCTCCAGGTTAACCCAGCAGCCCTATGTGCTCTTTCCAGAGAACGTGCCCGCATTGACGTGGAAGACCTGCGCATCGACCTAAGACACCACTTGCCATATTATTTCGATAGTCTGCCGCTCCAATTTCACGGCTCGTACCGCGCCTTCCAGGATTCCGAGTTGCTGCGCAGTTTCACCATGCTGTCATCTGCACCAGCCCGCCGCTCCGTGCTCCTCAAGTTTATTCTCCCTTGGGCTCAGCTGACACATCTACGCATCGACGAACGGAACCTCCCGCTCTCGGCAATGGGAGTCTTCGCCGACTGTACAAACCTCGTCGAGTGCACCCTTGGGCGTTTGATCGACTCGGACGGTTCCATGGACGACTATGAGACGATTGTCTCCCCCATCTCACGGACGCGCACTTCAGTTTTGAACCCGATGCGGATCCCTTCATCACTGATGAATTTCTCAAATGCCTCACCCTACCTTCATTGAAGAGGCTTATCATTCAATCCCATGATGTCGACAGCAACTGGGCGGCATCCGCATTCACATCCTTCCGCCTCCGCTCCTCTTTCACTCTGGAAACCCTGGAACTGCATGCAAAGGGGAAGAGCATGCAGACCGACGAATTCATCGAGCTCCTCGAATGCGTACCGTCGCTCAAGAACCTGACAGCGATGATTCCGGGACTGAATCCCGCTGTCGTTTTCAGAGCATTAACCTGCGCCGACCCCCGTTTCACCTTGCTGCCCGTGTTAGAGCGGCTGAGCTTCGGCCTCGTTAACTCCGAGCGGTCTGCATCGCTCGAGCCGCTTATCGCGATGGTGAGGTCGAGGCACAAACAGGAGCGCGCTGAAGTTCCTGCGGCGCTTTCGCGGCTGGTGTATCTTCACCTGGTCTCGTATGAACGGACTCCCGCCATTGACCGGTGGTGGTGGGAGTTGAAATTGCCGAAGGTTTTTCCTGAGTTGGAACTGCGTTTCGAGGTATGTCTCCCCGACGTGCCTTGTACCTCGATGGCTAGCCACAGCTAGTCAACTAGCTACGAATGTCCGCATGCGTCCGAGTCGCGTATATAATACCGTATGATTCGCATTAATCCTACTCCGCGCTAGTCTCCACATGTTTTTTTCTTTGTAAGGCGAAAAACTGTAACTCCGTGCTGACGGAATATTTGTCAAGGTGATGATGCGAGCCCCTGATCTCCGGATGATGACTTATAGTCCGTTCAGCCGACGCCCACTAGACCTATACAAGTTCCCTTCCGTCGTACATTATCCTCTCAATCCTAGAACATGGGTGACTCGCGGGCTACATACAACATTTGGGCCGGCCATTTGGGCCACCTCTCAAGTTCCCAAGAGGACGCGTTTGCTGCTTTCAAGCGCGCCCTCGTCGACGCGAAGCTGTACGATCCCGCGCAGCCGTCCGCGCCCGACGACCCGAATCTGCTGTGCGTGCGTAATGCGTCGTCGGCGCCTGCCCCTGGCTCAACCTCATGACCAGGCGGTTCCTCCGTGCGCGGAGCTGGGATCCCGCCGCCGCCCTGAAACAGTTCTCTGATGCCGAGGCCTGGAGGCGCAAGAACGATGTCGACAAGCTGTTTGCCGCCTTTGACCCCACCGAGCTCGAGAACAGCCGGCGGTATTATCCGCGATGGACCGGCAGGCGGGATAAGGTGGCCACATCTGAATTGTCTTGCACTTGAATTTATGCCCCCTCTAGAACGGCATGCCCGTCTATGTGTACCACCTCGCGTCGATGGACGCCGCGATCCAGAAAGAACTGAGCGCCGCGCCGCCCGAACGCCGCTACCAACGCATGTGCGTCTTTCTATAAACCAAGCCGCCTCGCCTCAATCGCCCCAGCATCGCCCTCTACGAATCGATGATCCGCTTCACCATGCCGCTGTGTAGCTTCGTGCCGCACCCGACGCAGACGCCCATCACCTGTGTCGTGACGATCATCGACCTCAAGGACGTCTCAATAGGTTCCATGTGGAATCTGCGCAGCCATCTTTCCGAATCCGCGAAGCTCGCGACAGCCAACTACCCCGAGACCCTGAGTACTATCGCCATTGTCAACGCGCCCCCGTTCTTCCCGACAATCTGGGGCTGGATCAAGGTAGCGTCGTCTTACGGCCCCGGTATTCAATTCATAATATTCACACCCCGCAGGGCTGGTTCGACCAAGGGACACGAAACAAGATCCACATCTTGGGTAAGAACCCCGCGGAAACGCTCCTCACGCTCCTGGACGCGGAAAATTTGCCGCGCCAGTACGGGGGCACGCTCGAGTGGGAGTTCTTCTCTGAGCCCGACCTCGACGCCGCGACCAAAGACGCGATACGCGAGATGCCAAAGGGGCCCGCAATATTCGTCGACGGCGCGGTAGCCAGACCATGACATGGTGAAACTTAATTTATATGTAGATTATGTATTCGGATTACTGGTACTGAATAATTCTACAACAAGCATGACGGAGGTGTATAAATTAGGCGTTCGGTGGGGAAGGTATGTCGTGGTCCGACAGAGCGAGGAGACAGCAGTTGTACAAGATACTTGGTCATGCAAATTCGTCTTGAGGCTCGGCAGAGACGCCCTCTTCGTTCCACACTTCTATGAACTTGGGCTTCTGCGCGTCGGCGTCGCTACGTTTCGTGGTAAAGGTCCATGAAATCGGCTCGTCGTCGTGTTCGGGCGCCGCTTCGTCCCCAACCGCGTTCTTCGTGCCCGCCACGAATTTCGAGCAACTGGAAAGAAGATCAATGATGGTAAACACAGGGGGTACGAAACGCACTCCTCAGACAAGGTATACCGGTTCTTGAGGTGGACCTTGGGCAGCACCCGCCTTCCCCTCGGCCTTCTTCGCGGGCTTCTGGGGCTTTCCCAGGCCCGCAAACTCCTCGCTAGCTTTGACGCTGCGCTCCAACAGCTTGGGATGCGCGCGATCTCCTTGGCGCGCGGCGAGCGCTCGTGTGGCGCATGCGCTTGCCGACCAGAGCGTCGTGAGCTTACGCACGCGCTGTACTTGCGAGCAGCAGACCGCCGGCTGCAGCGAGGAGTACTCGGCGGGGTCCGTGTTGGGCGGGAGCGCGTCTTCGGCGCGGCGAACAATTCTTCGAGCGGGGGTCGCGGTCACCCGTGCGGCGCGCCGAGGTCAAGGCTGGTGCGGACTGTCATGGTCCGAGCCGTACCCGTTCGCCGTTCGGGAGTCCGGAGGCTGCATGGAACGGAGCGCAGACTTCGGGGGCTTGAGGGGCACGTCGACATGCGCCACGACGACGCGTGGCCGAAGGCGTTGAGAGGACGAGCTACGTGTCGACAGCAGGCTTGCGCGCGACGTGGAGCTGGTGCGGGGCGTGATGGGGAGCGCAGACGCTTTTGAGATTGTCGGCTTCAATGCGTTTGCGCGGTGATGGCGGTTGGGTCCAGCCTCTCCTCGACTTGCGGCGGCAGCGGTGGGGTGCTGGGACGCACGGTTGTCGCGCCAAAAGTAGCTGACGGCCGAAGGTCGCGATCCGGACTCTCGTTGCTCTTGGGCATCGGGGCGTGCAGTTTCCTTCGCTTTGGGGGCTAGAAGTTTGGGCGAAAAAGACGGGCGACTGTTGGGCTCATGCACTGTCTATAGCTGAGCTTGAGGCGGGCTGAGAGCATGAGGAAGCGAAGAAGATTCAAGAGGAGGACGAGGGCGGGAGGCTTGCGAGATATTCGGCTTCCGGAGCGTGCTGTGTAGGGGCCGGGTGTATACTGAGGTAGGAGGATGGCGCTCCCTGATACTCAGGCTGCTCAAATCCCTGGGGACTGCTGAGGTTACTAAGTATATAACCATTGGACTCAAGATTGGGAGACACCAAAGGTAGACTGCGAGGAGCGCATGGGCGCCGGCCTGTACTGGGTCTGGGCTCTGGTGTCTTCCGCTTAGGACGAGCTCTGCTCCGGGTACCATTGCGTCGATGGTGGCGCGTCGACTCGGAGGACGTCGCGGAGGACGAGGCTGACAGGCTGAAAGGCTGTTGCCAATCAAGGGCAAATATCGACTTTCTTTCTGCCACATGTTTATCTTCCAGTCTACAATGCGCCTTGAAACGCCCTGGAATAATCAAGCACAGGCTTCCTACTTCCAAAGTCTTCACCGATACACTCAAGATACCCTTAAGCTTGTCAGATTAGGGTTCGGAAGATGCCGGCGCTTGCTTGATGGTTCTGTGAACTTGGAGATTTTTCGATAATTTCGGACTTCAGCCAAACCCGACCGTCTCGAAACACGCAAGAGCTTGAAAATGACCTCATATTCGACGCCTTAAAACACTAGATTTCAAACTGATCCAACGGTAATTCAACCATCCTCCGGCGCTCGTGTCCGTTCGGCGGCGTGTCCGTTCGGCGGCGTTCCTCGACAAACGGAGCAAATCGGGTCAGCGACGCAGCGACGACTCTCTCACTGCCATGTCGATGCTAATTCCTTGCAATGCACCCTTTAACGCTCTACGGAAGTTTGTTTGCAATGCTCCCCGACGTTCAGGCTACCTACTCACTCCAACTAACCGTGCCCATTCTTCCGTCGCCGGACCCGCAGCTGCCGCCCTGCGCTCGCTAACGCCTGCCCAAATCTCTTTCATCCAGAACCTGCCCAAGGCCGAACTGCACGCCCATCTGAACGGCTCCATCCCCGTCCCCATCCTCCTCGAGCTGGCCCGGGAACATCGCGCCGACGGCGCAGCATCTTCTGCAATTCAAGCGGGCCTAAAGCGCCTCGAAAACCTCGAGCTCACGGCGCTGAGCGAGTTCTTCGGGCTGTTCCCGGCCATCTACGCGCTCACGTCCACGCCCGCGGCGCTCGCGCGCGCTGCGCGTGGCGTCTTGCGCGAATTTCTGGACGGCGATGCGCCGCAGTGCACCTATCTGGAGCTGCGCAGCACGCCCCGAGCGACCGCGGACATGACGCGCGCAGAGTACGTCGAAGCCGTGGTTACGGAGGTCGAGCGGTACCCGGCGGACAGGGCTGCGCTCATCGTAAGCGTGAACCGGACCATGACCGAGCAAGAGGTCGAAGAATGTGTCGGCATCGCCCGATCTTTGAAGGCACAAGGGAGGAGGATCGTGGGCGTTGATCTATGCGGAGACCCTTTGGTTAGCGATTGAATTATCCGTTTCGTTTTTCTCCCCGCTCATCAAGCAGGCCGGTGATATGAATCAACTCGCGAAACATTTTGCAGACGCAAAACAGGACGGGCTGGGGGTGACACTCCACATCGCAGAAGTACCGTATGCCTTGTTCTGAAATTATATCCGCTCAATATACCTTTAGACACCGGAAAACACCTCATCAGACACACTGCAACTCCTCAGCTTCCGCCCGGATCGATTAGGCCACGCAACATTTCTGGATGACCAGGCAAAAGCGCTCGTTCTGCGCGATAAATCTTGCAATGAAATTTGCCTGAGCTCAAACCTCCTGTATGGAAACCTGAAAAGCCGCGAACCTCGAACTGACATTTTCCACAGCTGCAAAACGGTAGGAACCTTGGACGAGCACCACATCCGGTACTATCTCGCGAAGGACCACCCTATCTCGATCTGTGTTCGTATTTTCGATTCCTCCCCGAATCTCCCCGTGCTGACGTCCGGGGTGCTAGACGGACGACATGCTTCCCTTCCAAACGTCCTTGGTGGCGGAATATGCGCTCTTGTTGGCCGGGGCTCCGCTGGGACTCGGTCTGTCAGAGACCGAGGTTCGTCAGATTGCTGGCATGAGTATGGAGAATCGCATGCGCAGTTTGATCATCTAAAATATGCACTTTGGCATAGCCATGAGCTGAGGGCTCGATTATAATTATTTTCCTTGTTCATAATTTCCTCCTACCATTCTATAATAAGAAGCTCGCTCTCCGTCAACAGTTTCGTTCCATGTCAAGCCACGATGTGGCAGCTGCTGTGCGCAATCGTCTCGAGGATATTAATATCCAAGTTTAATCAGAGATAGTTGTCCTCGAGCTGTCTTGTTAATTCTGCCTAGCCTCTTCGACCGAGATCACCCTAAATCATCGGTCTCCCTTGCTTCCAAGTTTTGCCCATTTTTCAGGGAGCTACTGTCCGAAAACAACTTGAAGGAGAATCGCTCATGAATCATCCTTCTCTGTGGTTCAACAGGCGCGGTTCTACGACATCGTGGTGATCGAGTGTAGCCGCCGCCATTCCGTCGCGCTGCCATTCAGCTGTTTCCGATAAAACGAACCAAATTTTATGGTCGAGGCAAACACGTAAATTTGACGCCGAATGTAAGTACAAAAGGACGCTGGGCCGATTGAAAAGAAATAGGGGCCAGTGACATCTCCGGCCCCGGTCCCCGGGTTATGTCGGGTTATTGTTTTTGCCGGTGGCTGTACATACGCGATTCTTCTCTTCAATCCATATCGGCGGCCTTGATTCTCTTCAATCCCGCTCTACACTCCACGAATTGCGAGGATGCTATGTACTTTCCATTCCCTTCATTCTTTTCAGAACTCCCCGCCTCTGCTGTGGGTTTCCCGAATCCCGATCAAGAGTCCGAGTTTTAACTAGGCTCGAGTAGTACACAACTCGGATCTTCTTTACCTTGGCAACAGGGACCAACACACAATTTTCACCTCGGATGCACCCGGAAATAGGATTGACCGGCGTTGCAGGACATCATGATTTGGGAAGCAAGTGTATAGGTTCGAATTATTGAGCCCCGCGCTTTTAAAGTGCCACCGTGGACCGACACCTAAACTACATAGTACAACCACCATGACCGACTCGGAGGCTGCGCTCAAATTTGCACGTCCTAAGGGAGCTTTCTCGATGTTGCATGCTGACCCGCTATTGAAGATTATCGTGGGAGCGTCCATCGCAGGTCAGCGCGGCTCAAAGTCTGCGTAGGGCTTGAAAGCTGAATGGCCACCGACAGGTCTAGCATCGGCGATCGCGCTCAAACACTCTGGGCATAACGTCGTGGTCCTCGAGAGGGAGTCCAAACTAGGCGGGACTATTTTGGTGAGTGAGCGTCCACGTCTGTGGGTCCTACATGCTGAACGTGTGGTTTACGCCCGTAGGGACAAGGTGGATGTGCTCGGTACGCGTAGTCCCGCATCCCATGTATTTTCTCTTCGTTCATGTTTCCAGGGTACCTCCGAACGGCTGCAAAATCCTCTTCGACTGGGGTCTGGAGGCCCAGACTAGAGCCAACACTTCAATTGCCGTTGGCTTCGGTGTCTATAAACGTGAGCCTGTTCCTTTGGAATGTCTCTATGGCTGAAGCAAGACGACTCAGATGACGGAGGAATGGCGCCTAATAGAGATTTCGTAGGTTCGTTGCCGATGTTGCCTAGATCTGTTCCAATTCTAATCAAGGGCAGGAACAAGTCGCTTTAACCCCGAGCTGATGAGCGAGGCGCGAGGGGATTTCGTTCAGTTTCGGGTAAGCTTATTTTTGCGGTTTACCGGCCAAGTTATTTGTTCTAATGGACATTCTAGTACCATGATCTGCTCCGTATCCTTTATGAGGAGGCGACCAAAATTTCAGAACGGGTTCCTGTCTCCCGAGTCACAGTACTCTTTGGGGCAGATGTTGCCAACGTGGATTCTGACAGTTGCTCAGTGACCTTGCTGTCTGGCGAGATTCACACCGGCGACGCTATTATTGGCGCGGACGGTCCATCTGGGGTGGTTCGTCGGACGCTGCTACAGGAGGAGGATGTCAATCCCGAGATTTGCGATGTTCGGACTGGGATGGCCCTATGCAGGTGCGTCTTCATTCAGTCTTTGTTTCCGACAGACCGATGTGTTCTAGCGCGGTTATCCCGAAGGCGCTCGCAATCCAGCATCCGGACCTTGCCTCGTTTTACGAGTACCCCGCGGTCGGTGTCGTTGTGTCATTTGATGCAGCCTACGTTCTTATTTTATGCGCTAGAGCACCGTTTCGATGGGTTCCAACAGCGGTGAGTAAATACTCCGTTGTTTTGTGTTGCTCCAGTTAACCTTGTCTCCGGAGGTTCAATCACGTGTGCTGTGGTCCGTGTGCTATGTTATCGTTGGACCTCATTTCCTCACCCGGCCATACGCAGGGAACCGAAAATGATATCTCGCTCTGGGTATATACACCGGATAGCTCCCAGGATGGTACTTGGACACAAGAGGCCGATAAGAAACTCCCCGATGTCCTGGGCCCCTGTGATGCAAAGTCAGTAATTGGAGTTCAGTCCCGCCACCTCGTACTTCTCGCTTTTGTAGGATAAGAAAACTTGCAGCGCTCGCTGGATCAGCGAACTGTGTACAAAGTCAAGACCATCACGAGCTGGAATCGTGGGTCTCCGCAAGCGGCAAGGTTCTTGTTCTGGGCGAAGCCGCCCATCCATTTCCGGTAGGGAATCCCTTTAGTGGCTTTCTTCTTTTCGTTTCTGAACAGACAATTTGCAAGCCTGCCTCCCTGCATGCCTACTCCGTTTGCCTCGAAGACGGCGCCTTCATCGGAAAAATATTCTCGTATGCTCGCAATCCCGAGCGTATTCCTGAGTTCTTCTATGCATTCGAGGAACATAGGTATGTCCCTGGATTATGAATATATCAAACTGTTGACCACCTATTTTTGCAGGAGATCTCGCTGCTCCCGAATCCGGGAGGCAGAGAAGCAGTACATCGGGGTCATCACGCTCCCCGATGGAGAGCTGCAGGTAAGGCGTGACGTGTCCATGCGTGCCAACCACGCGGCTGGTCGGGATGTTATGGAAGGCGAGGAAAGTAATCTGCAGCAGATGTTGGATGATATGCGCATGGTGTAGGCTCTTCGCAAGTCGTTCTTCCAATACTAACTCTAGACCCTCGTAGATTCGCCTACGACCCGGCAGACGATGCGGATGAGTGGTGGATGTCCTGGGGTCGCTTCCGTGATTCCGCGAATATTGTGTCCTAACACCACACCCATCCTGATAGTTGAAAGGAACGACAGATGTTTTTATCTCCGCCCAAATGACTGTCCAAAACTATGATTTGGAAGAGATTAATTGCATCTACTGGGCCAATATGATCAGTGAGCGTCCCGACAGGATAGACCTCAGGGAATAATGGCACCACGGATATTTTCATGTAGGACCCACACTGGACCCACAGCGCGACAGCGTACCGGAAGCCACATGCTACGCCCTCATGGAAGCACTTTGGACACCTCGTGGTGTTAGTGTTCCACGGAAAAAATGAAGCTAGCCGCGTTCTGCCAACAGAAACCCACCAGCCCCACTAGCCAACAGAAGGCTAAGGAAACTAACGCGTAGAATCACCTGCCCTGATCAAGTCGACTTTCTCGGACGATACAAACTGCCCTACAGGGCATTGACACAACATACTATACACCTCGAGCCAGGGTACAACTGGGCTGAGTATTTTCCTCACATAATTCAGCTATCGGCGCTCTAATAGCAGTTAACAAATCCTTGTTTTGTTGGGGTTTCACACCTTCCCGAGAAAGTACCCACAAAATCTTACTACAAGCCGAATTGCCCGCGCTGGATTGGAATCTAATCCGCAACTCGGGTGAATATTTTCCACACATAATTCGCACGTTGGATTATCAGTTGGCAGTGTTGAATCAAAGATAGACGAATTCACGCGTTCCCAAGAAGGTGCCCACAAAATCTTACTACAAGCCGAGGTGCCCGCTATCGGGCGTGAATTTAGAACCGAATAACTCCACCTGCGACAAGAGAGACGTCGACTAGGAATTACGCGTACCTGGACTCCCCGCGCGGCGTGGTGGTTTTCCCGCCCAGTGACTTGGACATTCGGTAGCCGATCCGTCTCATGCGCAACAGAAGCGCACAGCAGATCCGATTTTGGGACATACCTGAGAATCTCATAACTCATCGCATGCGGGCCGACCAGTCAGTCCCCCACGATGGCGGACCAGCCCTTTTCCTCCGTAATTCAGATCACAAACCCCTCGGATTATGTTTGGAGCGCTATATAGCGACTGCCCTGTGAAGTTCTCACAACCATTTTTCAGCATGCACAGATCCTCGACCCTTGCCTTGAGTCCCCTTTTCCAAGTCAAACCGGAGACCCTCTCTTGGAACGAACGAATCGCCCTCTCATATATTCGAGCCAAAGCCATTGCAGCTTTCTACAGTGAGCTCTTTCCAACTTGCTCACCGTAACTTTCTAATCGTGCTGAAGGACCTCACTGCCGACGATGTCCTGAATGTATCCCCGAAGTACTGGGAGTTCCACACAGATCCGATCCAGGCTATGGACGGTAGCGCTGGGACGTTGCTCACCATACATTACAATCTCTGCGTGGGGACTATCGCCATGTTTCCAGCGGGAAACGAGTGCATCTTGCAACGACTGCTTTCTTTTGAAATATCGTGCGTTTTACAGAATTTGTGGATTGTAATCCTCTAGTTGAACAACCGTCTTAGAGGGCAGTTTTGCCTCACAGAGCTGGGCCATGGGTTGGATGCCATCCATCTTGAAACCACCGCAATGCTTCTGGACACCGGCGAGTTCGAGCTCCATAAACCATGTAATGCGGCCGCGAAGTGTGTTGTGTGTTAACTCATCAAATGTGTCGCTAATGCCTTCTAGGTTTATGCCTCCAACCACTCCCTGCGGCATACCTTGCGTCGCCGTAGTGTTTGCGCGTCTCATCGTCGACCATGTGGATAAAGGCATAAAACCGTTCCTGGTTCCCCTTCATAACGGCCACACGATGCACCCAGGGATTGTTTCAAAGTAATCTCCGTTCTTTTCGATATCAGTCTCGGAGACTGAAGCGCAACGATAGAGCGCTATCTCCACGGGGGGGATCCCATCCGGTCCAGCACGCTCTGACATATTTTCGGTGCGTGTAAATCAAACCGTGGGAAATCCGGCATAGTACGACTATCGGTGTTTCGTTATGATGCTTTTCTTTAGAGCGAGGCGCGAGCGATGGAGTTTGTCAACAGAGACTAATGCTTTTCGGTGATCGCTGTAGTGACTTCATTGTTTAAATTTAACATCTTTTTCGAACTGAGACGCCCGGACTACATGAACCATCTCGTAGGGTGTATCACCGCACGAAGATTGCCGAAATTTCGAAGGCAGAAGTTTCGAGAGCACAATATACTCGCCGCCTGGCTAAGAATAATGTTCCTTTTTTTACCCCCTCATCAAATAGGCCGGTGGAAGGCCGGTAATACGAAACATTTCGCCGGCGTAAACAGGGGGACACTGCACATTTCAGAACTGGTGTGCTGTGCCTCGTGATTAAATTCTACCGGCTCAATCTACCTCCAGATGGCACTGGAATCCAGTTCTTTTTCGATCGCATACACTGCAACTTCTCAGCTTCTGCCCAGCCTAGGTCCCAGATCATTTTTGGATGACCACGCAAAGGTGCACTACACGGTTTGCCTCAGTTCAAACCTACTGTACGGAAAGCCGCGGGCCCGCGAACCTCGAACTGAAAATTTCCATAGTTAAAAACAGTAGGAACCTTGGAAAAGGACCGCATCCAGCAAATAATCACCCTGTATCAGTCTGTGCACGTATCATACAATTGCAAATCTTCCTGTGCTGACGTCGGGGGTGCTCAAACGACGACGTACTTCCATACTGTATCTGTTTTTGCTGGCCTGGGAGTTCGGTCTGTCTGAGAGCGAGGTCCGTCGGATGGCTGGCATGAGCAAGGAAAATCACCTGCGCAGTTTGATAAAACATATGCACCCTGTCATCATAGCCTCGCATTCATGATGAGCTGAGGTCTCGACTGATGAAGGGCTGTAATTTCTTCCCTGGTTTATAATTTCTCCTACCGGTCAGGAGAGACTACGAGTCATTATATTCACCAGGAGTGCGAACTCGTTCATTTCTGCACGTTCATCATGTTTGGTTCCACTAAAGTATTCTAGGAATCTGTTTTTGGACGCGTGGGAAATGTTCAAGTTTGAACCAAGTGGTGATCGTTCACTGGCGACCCTAACCGACCATTCAAACAAGGAGCTCGTTCTCCCGCGTGAACAGTTTCATTCATCATCGACTACAAGCACTTCAAGGTCAAGATGTGACAGCTGCTGCGCATGACCGTGTCAAGGATGGATGTTAATCACAGTTGATGTACACAGTCCAAGTTTGGCCTCGGGGATAGCTGTCCTGGAGCAGTTGTGCTCGGCATTCTGCCTGCGAATAACAGCCTCATCCCTTACCACAAACACATGCTTTTTTCGTGCTCCCTCCAGCTAACTGCCTTGTACAATAATCTGCTCCAGTCCGAGATCACCTTCTGCTTACTCTCACCCATCGGCCTTACCTGCTTTCTGCACGCCGGCGTGTACAATCCTACGGCTACCTGTCTATCCCGTCTCCGAGTCGCCCGCTTCAATTTTTTTTTTGTTCGAGCCTGCGCCCGTGATTATAATGCCAGCTATACGCACAGCGGCGCCCTTAAGAAAGCTCGGTACTTTGTACTGGTGCTACAAAGACCGAAATCGCATCTATGAATCCGTTCTCCCAAGGCTGGTCGAACTCGCCCCACTCGGGCCAGCAATATGCGGTTCCCAACGCATCGAGGGGCGTAATTCCATCCGTCTACGGCGCTCTTCCTTATGCCACGTCGCCCAATTCCACCCCAAATGTCATCAAATTCGCATTTGCGCCCTCCGACGGGACGATACTCAACTCCGTCATCCACGGACCGCAGGCGCACCCATATTTCCGCGTCACCACCGATTCCACGACCGGCGGATTTTCTGTGGTTCAAAATGCGCAGCTCGAGGGCATCGCGGTGATCGAGTGGCGCCGCCATCCCGTGGTTGAAGTGTGCGGCATTGTGTCGAAGAGAGACAGTTCCCAGTGGCTCGCCCTGTCGCCAGATAAAACGTGAGCAAACAGTTCTTCCTACTTTCGGACGTAGTATCTAATTCGACGACAGCCACCGACTCATGAATGTCCGAGGACGAACTTTAGATGGATGCCACGCGACCATTATATCGGGGCACGTCTTCTGACCATCGTACAACATTCTCGTTTGCTGACACCGCGCTCTAGCTGTACAGTACGAGTCCGGTTAACCCCCAGTTCTTTGGCCGGATATTACAAAGCCAGGAGGGAACCACATTTGAAGTGACAGCTGAAGCGCTTCAAATCGGCCTTCTGGAGATTTTTGTAATTTCCTGCTTGTTGCTTATGTCTGGACGAAACATAGACTGACGGGTGTGCTGTCCGTTGACGTCGTGGACAGTCTGATTGTACATAAACGATCAAGTCACTTGAATTGTTGTTGAACATGGTAGCCGGTTGATTTACAGCGAGACGTTTGTGCTAAACGCCAAGAAAATTAGACAATTTGTGTAGTAAATTATCGCCCTCGCACCTACATAAGAGCATGCAATGGGATGGTAACATCCATCTGAATTTCCATCCTTTCCTTGACCATTGATTTGAATTGCGATACAATGTCCAATGCGATGTCCCAGCCCTCCGAGGAACGAAAACCAAAGGATTGTATCGAGGAGGGGGGTCCATCAACGGCGGGATGCTGTCGTGAGCGAAGCATATCAAGTAAGAGCTGGTAGTCCATAGTACTGCTGTCTGGTCCCTTCCCATCTACCGCGACCCCACAAAGATTGGGAAGAACCGCTTTTTGCTCGAAAAGAAGCCGAGTCATCTGGTCTGAAAAAATGCCCGGGGAAACGTCGATATGCGTGACAGTCGGTACTGCCTCCCAAAGCTTCGACAACGCTTCGTAGGACAACATGGATGAGGTTCTCAGGGCTAGTTGTTTCAAAGAACAGGATGAACGATATATAAACTCGCAAAAGGAGGGAATTTGGCGGGCCAATATAGAGAGCCGTAAATCTTCGAGGCCCGGAAGGGTTAGAGCGCCCAGGAACCATCCGAATTGTTCTGGGTTCAGTAGGCTGAGGGAGCGCAAACTGGGGAGGTTAAGGGGTAGAACCGGAAGACCGTTGCTGTCGCCGAACCATCCAGAGAATGTGCAACATTCAAGATGCGGCGTCAGCCGCAAAACCTGGAAACAATCTTCGATGGAGAGAGACTCTCCCCTGAACACATTTAATTGTGACCAAGGGAAATTGGTGGGCGAAAGGGCACGGGCACTGGTATTAATGACAGTGACGTCCAGATCGCGCAGTTTGGGCGCCTGGCCAAAAGTGTCGCCGAGGGATTCCCCATAGACGGAGACCGTCAACTTCTGCAATAAGGGTAGACGGCCCTTGACTTTGCCCAGAAGTGCTGCATCTCTGTCCATCAAGTCGATTTTTACTGTTTCCCATTGGTGACAGTAACGGGCGATAACTTCAAGAGGCACAACCGGGGAAGTGCCAAGGCGCGTGAAGTAAGGACGAGTGTAGAAGAGATCTAAGGATAGAGGGTAATTCCGCAAAGGGAAAATCGGTGTTCCAGATTGGCGATATGGGTACTGGAGTTCAAACTGGCGGTCACGAAACACCATATCTGGGGCGTCGAAAAGGCGATGTTGCGCCAGTCCCGGCAGACGCATGCGAGTTGCATGGGAACTGATTTCAAGTGGGCTGTGGTTTGAGCTTGGGACTTGGGTCCCCCGGAAAGACACCACACGAATATTTCTGCGATGATTTCTGGAGGTATCTGGAGGATTGGATACACTATCGATCTGAGCTGCGATTGGACATGTTTGTGCTCTGCAACCAGTTCATCTAGATGCGCTCGAAGCATTCTGATTTCAACCTCGAGCTGTTTGGAGCGTACACGGAGAGTGGGTGATGGTGGAGGCGGCCTGGAGGGCATAGTCGGAGTGTAAGTAGATGACTGACTTGGGAGACGATGACCGTGGATCCGATCACACATCAAGGGCAATCTTTGATCCGGAACCGGAGTCTTCCGGAGTGCGTCAACGGTTTTGACGCTCCTCCTCCTCCTCCTCCTCTCCCAACCTGATGGCGGACGGCGTACCAGACGAAATTTGGGCGGAAATATTGGGCCCTGCGCTGAGGGTGTCTGACGCTGCGTTTTCCGACACATCAGAGGACATCTTCATGTCATTCGCCGAGTCCAGCTCTGCCCTGCTACTCGTATCCAAAGCTTGGCTCCGAGTGGCTACTCCACTTCTCTATAATGTCGTGGTACTGCGGTCCAAGGCTCAAGCCCAAGCATTAGCCGCTACCCTCAAGTCCAATCCCGACCTGGGCAGGTTCATCAAGAAGCTACGCGTGGAGGGCGGATTCGCCATTTCCATGCACAAAATCC
Source organism: Mycena rosella (assembly GCA_029378255.1). NCBI lineage: Eukaryota > Fungi > Basidiomycota > Agaricomycetes > Agaricales > Mycenaceae > Mycena > Mycena rosella. The sequence goes on along the minus strand of JARKIE010000037.1, from coordinate 366,520 downwards.
TGCAGACATCCACAAATATTACCCACCTCTTCCTGTCTTTAAACATCGTGTCCGACAACGCGTGCGGTCTGTGCCGAGGCTTGCCTTTGATCGATCCAGGCCATGTCATTCTTCACAGTCCGCGTCACTATGGACTTTCTGTAGCAGCATACAAACTGTTGGAGACCGTCGAAAAGTGCATTACGACCTGGAAAACCCTGGTACCTGGTCTCTTTCGCTTCACCTTGTTATTCCGCTTAGACGATCGGTTAGGCCGTGGTTGACATTCCAAATGCGCTGGCCATTGGCGCGATGCTCAGTCTAGCTGAAGCATTGAGCAAGGCCCCAAATCTTACCGCCCTGGTCATTTCGGACCCCCATCGCAATATATCAGCGATACCCTCCTACGTTCGAGAAATTGCTTCAAACCCATCGCTAAAATGTATTCGACTCAAGCCCCCCTTGTCCTTGGGGCGAAGGTTGATTGATGCCGTCGTGAAAGACCCGAAGATGAAGGCACTCTTTGAGCTGCCAAACGATAGGTGACTGACCCCTCCTCCTCCCGCTATTCATCTAACCATAGATCAACCCAGGGATTTGTCGATGGAGAAGGATGTGCCTCTGCCCAGCGGCTCAGTGCGTCCCGTGCAGCTCTCTGCTGATATGGTGCTGGATGATTCCATCTGGAGCCGCGTGCTATATTTCGCCTTGTATCGGACCGCGCGAGTGCGTTATTGGTACCACCAAAATAAGCCTCCCTCTACTTATTTAGCGCCGCTCCTGGTGTCCAAGACCTTCGCAGTAAGCCACCCCCAATAGCACCCGGTCAGCATTTCTCACCTCAATTAGCGACTCGGAATCCCCCACCTCTACGAACGTCCCTTTCTGGAAACACCATTCGTGGTGGGCTCGTTTGCATCCCAACTTGCCGAGAATCCCCCTCTCCGCCAACACGTTCGTTACCTGACAATCGCGCACTCGGGCGATTTGGCTGTGTTCAAAAGCATCATTTCCCATACACCGGCGTTGGTTGAGTTGAACGGTGGCCACAATTGCTCGCCTGTGACCTGGAAGGCATTCAACGATTTGGGCGGCTTCACCGGCTCTACCCTCCTTTCCTTCCAAGCGATACCAATTTCAAAGGCCAGCGAGGCCGTGAACACAGCTGTATTTTCGCGCTTTTCGCAGCTGCGGAGCTTCTGGTGGAGCTCCAGGACTGTGTTCAAAACCGCACCCAAACTGATTCCGGCCAACACCTTTGATAATCTTGTGGATCTCACGGTCAACAACTGTGATGCCTCATTTCTTGCCGTACTGTCGCACATGGAGTGCGTCGCAAACTTCAATATCGATAGCCATTTTATCTGATCACCCCGCACAAGGTTACCTTCGCTCCGCACCACCACTTTCTCAGCCGTAACCGCTGGTGGAAAATCGTTCTTCCAAAAACACGGGTACAAACTGCAGGAGTTGACGGTATCTATCTCGCAAATCGGGAGTGCAGACGTTGCCATCTTTAACAATTGTCCCTCGTTGACCTTTCTCGGTATTTCCTGCGACGACAAGGTGCGCGCGACAGACCTTGCCGGTGCCAAGTCGCTCAGGACTGCTCTTAGACATTCCTAAACCTATCCGGCCTGAAAGCCTCCGATACTCACGCACGTCTCGAGCGCATCGTGTTCAAACTGCCAAGTTACAGGTGGGCCATCTACCCAGTGCTCGCACCCAAACTCAATCTCTTTAATAGAATGAAGCAGAACCAACGGGGATCTTGCGGTCGTTTCTTATTGTCCTTGGACGGCAAAGCGTTTCCCGCCTTGCGGGAGATCGAACATCCTCATTGCTCCTGGCCAACTACAGAGTACGTTCCTCATTTTGTTACCGAAGGCATACACCTCGGCTTAGCGTCACCATTTACAGCCCCGAAATATCCAAAAGCCACTTCGTGCGATGGGCAGAAGCCCTCCAGGATCACAACATCCAGTTGGTCGGTAAGACAGGCGTCCAATGGCGGCGGAGATTAAAGTATATGCCAAAAAAGACCGCCAAGAACGCCTGAGGTCGTTATAATTGTACCGAGCATCCACCATATATGTACCCAGGGATCGCGTTTCCATGTCGGCAACTTCGTCGACTCGTGTCAGTGATCCAATCATCAATCATTGTTGCCCAAAATCCCGACGCTTGCCCGACGCACACGCTGCAAGATAAAAAATATGGGTCCAGTTGCAAGCCGAAAATGAATAAGACATCTGGCCAAACCAACGACAGATTTCACATTGCTCTACCGCCCGAGTAACCCAAAGGTCCTGCCGATGAGGTCCTGCAACCCTTCTTGAACTCCGACGTAGTCGTGCCCGCCAGCCAGAGTCTGCACGAAAACGATCTTCCTGCCAGACTCGGTAAACTCGTGCACTGTACCGGAATTACGGAGCTCAACACTGCGCACGATCGCCGCGCGCACCTCTTTGCGCTTGGCGAGCTGGGACGCGAATGCGGATCGTTGGTCCTCGGTCAAAGAGACGGCGTCGGAGGGCGGTGGGATGGGCGGAAGGAGAGGGTCGAGGAACGTGTTAAAGAGAGCTTCGGAGTGGCTGTACGGGATGTCCCATCGTTCTCTAATAACGGTACTTAAGACCACGGGTACAGAAAGCAACAGGGGGACTCGCCTGCGTGGGCGATGAGGACTGGTCCCTTGATTCTCTATTATGAAAGGTCAGCGTTTCGGCGTACGCCAGAAGTCGGACGCCTACAGGGACCAGGGTGTCCGTCGCGAATGGATGTATGATAGCGTGTTTGACGAGATCTATTCGTTATTACTAGGCGCGAGCCACGAGAAGAAACAAGAACGCACTGTCAGCTAGGGAATCATCGCTAAAGGCCGCAAGAGGGGAACGACACCGAGAATTTTGCAGGTCTCCAGAACCTTGGATAAGCTGGAGAAGGGCGACAAGAGAACAACGCCTCTTGCAGTAATCCCCTCGTCAGAAAGCTTAGCGGTGAGGAGCGCAGACGCGCCCGTCCCGAGGCTGTGCCCGACAATGAGAATCTGGTCCGCAGTCGCTCCGTTTGCGATTAACCAATTCCAGGCAGCTCTAGCATCGCGCGCGAGCCCAGCCTCGGTGGGCGTCCCGGTGCTGTCGTCAAATCCGTGGTAGTCTATGGCGAGGGCATTTGCGGAAAGACGCGACGAGAAAGCGGTATAGTGTTGGACGCGGGCACTAAACGCGCGGTGGCGGCGTTCCCGTGGAAGAAGAGAATTGTGGGTAGATTTTCAGCGCGGCAGGGATATGGTCTGTCGGCTGAGACGGGATTGCGGGCAGGGAATGGTAGAACGGGTCGGACAGGACAAACCATGCTCCCAGAGATTCACCGTCGGCTGTGGTTATCCTCAGATTTCTCGTTTTATTGGGCCAGTCCGTACCTCTCAGGCACGTCATAATTCGAGGACCAGGGTATCCTCACCGCGTGGAGGAACTATAAATGTAACTCAAAAAGCGACGCCAGAATCCGAGTACTACTGACGAGCAGGCTTCAAGCGTTGGAGTGAGCGAACATTGTGAGGTGTAGACCTGGACTGACTGAGTCTGGATGTATGCAATTTTCAAGGGGAGCAACGTGGCAGCGTACAGCCCCCCCAAAACAGCGGACACCGTCCGAGCAACAGGGAAAAAGGCTTCGGGCATGAGTGCACTCCGATGAAGTGAGAAGATCTAGCGAGTTTACATTGTGGTCCGCAGCAAAATTGATCACCGCATGACGTCGATTACACACCTCCCTGAGGACCTCAGGCCTCAGGCCTCAGATCTAAAGCCATGGAATGATCAATGTAGTCTCTCCGACTCAAAGGCATATTATTACTAGAGGTGTTAGATTAAGCACTACAATACGTATGAGGCGACGATAACTCAAGAGGCAGAAGGGGTCCCCTTCTCCCCGACAGTCGAAAGAAACCGCTCAATAACAGATTTACCCTTCCGCAAGTTGTCGAGCGAGATCCGCTCGTTGGGCAAATGTGCCTGGTCGGAGCTCTGCCCCATCGGAAGATGCAGCGCATGACACCTAAACTCCTTCTCCAGAAACGGAACGGACGGAATCGACTAAATGGCGCGTTAGCCCAGCGGCAAGATCCCAAGTGTGTGTAGTGTGCAGCTCACCCCGCCTTCTCGTATCCGCAACGGTTCCATGCCCCATTCTTGTTGGACGGCGCTTTCGAGCGCCTTGAACCAGAAATCATCGAGCTCCCCCAGCCACCAGTTGGCGGTGTGCTCGACGTCGACCTGGGAGTGGGTCAGCCAGATCGTCAAGCATAAAAGGAGGAACAGACATGAAGTTCGTTGGGCGATTTCAGGTCTTTAAACGAATTTTCTAGATGCAGGCACAACGACTTCGCAATGGTGTCTAGGTCCTGATCTGGCACGATGCGCACGGAGACCTGTGTCTTCACCGTGCCTGGGATAACAGTAGCGTCTATGAAAAGAAGCCAGTCAGTAAAAGAACCGCGGTAGACCAAAGGACGGACTTTTGGGTCCAGAGATTTCGATCGAATGGACCGTCAGAGACGGCTCTCGCCACCGGGAGGACAGCGAAGAAGCCGGCCGGCCAGTGATAGTCGCGAGCCGCTTGTACAAGTCCTTCTCTGCATCTGTTTGTTGACGCACCCGGTCGTCTGAGGGGCAATGGCGGTCAAAAAACGTAAATGCCTGCAGAAAGATCGCACAACGCACAAAAGCCGGGTATGCGGACTTGGTGCTGTCCGTCGGTCAACGTAGCAAGCAGATGCACCCTGCGGGTAGTGTGAGCTCCAGAGGGACAAACAATATAGGATTAGAATTACATGTCGAGCAGCGGTTCCACGACGGCTCCACCTTCGATACCGGAGTGCAGGTCAGGAAGGCTGCTCGAGATCTGTGGAAGCGTAAGCGTGAGAGGTCGTTCTGGCATGGATCAACGAACCTCAAGAGCACAGTGCACCACCCCGCGGAGTCCATAGGTGATGCAGGGGGTGTCTTCTGCGATCCACGTCGAGTTGCTAAACGACATCGATCAGGACGGAGCGGGAGAAACAACGAGCAGCGCATACCTCACGAGGATAGCATCGATGTGCCCAATGAGATCCTGGCAAACACCTCAGCTTGGCAGGGGAGGCGGGGAAGGCTGCTGTCTACCTTGTGTTTCCGAACAGCGTCACCGAAGCCCGTGCTCCCGCACTCTTCCTCTCCTTCGATTAGAAATACGACGTCGACGCCGAGCGCTCGGGTAGCGAGCAGATGGGCGACAGCGCATGCTACCGCCAGAATTGGGCCTTTGTTGTCGGTCACCCCGCGTCCGTATAGGTATCCATTGCGGCCAGTCATGTGGAAGGGGTCGGAGTCCCAGCCTTCGGGCGGAGCTGAGATGACGTCGTAATGGCTGCAATATCCATCGTAAGGCTACCGCCACGAAAAGTATACCATAACCTACCCGTAGAAAAGCACACGAGGTTTTGGCTGCTTGCTCTTGAGCGTCGTTCCACTGAATGTGCCGAGGACGAGGGGATTTAAGCCCTCGCCAATCGGCAGCTATGTCTGCGTTTAATATGGTCCAGCACAACGGCGAGAACGAGACTCACCAAAGACGCTTCGGCGCCCAGTTGGATCAAGCACTTCTTAAGCCAGATAGCCGCCTGCCGGCAGTCTTCTCTCCGCGAGGGATTGCAGCTTATACTGGCGATAGAAACAAACTTGGAGAGCGCGTAGGTTAGAGTATCTTTTCGTTGGCGTAGTGAGGACGGGATCTGGAATCCAAAGAGGGGAGGGCACAGACCAGAGGTGTGAGAATCGATGGCCGGTACGTCATTTTGGCTCTCTCCCGTGCCACTGGCGGGGGACTTTTCCGGCGAGGTGAGCTCCCAGACCTGGAGACGGTCAATTATAGTCCGAATGGGAGCAGCCTCGAGCGGACCTTGATGTGGTCGTCGTTTCCTCCAGTAAGGAGGCACATGTGATCCTTCGAATTGCCGTGGGTGATGATGGAGGAGAGGACGATGCCGTCGTGTGCGTGCCAGGACGCGGTGCAGTCGAAGGACGCGGAAAATCTCTGCACAAGCCCATTCGCGGAGCATGTGTACAAATCAGAGTTGATCATCGACATTGAGAGCACGTCAATTCCCTGAAAATATTGTTGAGCTCGATTCAGAGATGGGTAACGCGGCACGAACCTCCTGCACAATTATGTTCCGCACCAGTGTCTTGGTCTCTAAATCCAAAACTTTGACGGACCCATCTTGGCACCCAGCATACACGGTGTCGTCTTTGACGACGAGCGAGAATATGGCCCCGTTGTCGCATTCAAATGCATGAAGCTCCGTCGGGTTCCCGAGCAGTCCCAAATCTACTCTTCTCTCAGTCGAGTTGCGACTATAATAAATAGACGCACCTTGACAAACTCGTCTCCGCTCCCCGTCACAAGCTTGACGCCGGCCTCGCTGTCTTGAAGCAGCGCCATGCAGTAGATGTACCCGTAATGCGCCGAGTCGATTACATTCTCCGCAGGAATGTTGAGGAAGGCTCTGGGTGCCGGCGCCGCGCTACGGTCGGAATGCGGGGAAATGTCGCGGCTGGATCCGTTGTTCGCGAAAATGTCGGCAGGTTTTCGCTCATGTGCGGATAGCTGTCAAAGAACTTGTGCGCCTTGCGTGGGGTAGACGTTCCCGATGGCGCCGCCTGGATGCCGCCGGACTGGGCACTGGCTGCACTGACGGGATGCTGTTCAGAGTTGAAGTCGTACCACTGAACGGACGTGTTTTGGCAGCCGACATAGATAGTCTGCAACGAGCGCGACCAGGCCAGGGAGAAGAGGTCGCCTGCGCCCGTATCCAGGTACGGGGAGAGGACGTATATTGGTGTTAGGGTCGATGTCGACCAGATCTATGGAATAAAAGTTGAGAATAAGCCGCGCACAAAGCTTATCATGGCGTACTCTGACGGTGCTGTCGCCCGATGCACTGAACAGGAACTCCTTTTCCTCGGCGTATTCCAAGGCTAGAACGGCGCCGGTGTGACCCACGAGGCTGTCCTTGAGACGGAAAGTCTGCTTATCCCAAACCTCCACAATCATTAGCGACCATGACTCCGAGTCCCTCCTGGTGGCAAACTTACTGGGATATCCTGGCTCTGACTCCCGCAGAAGATATACAAATCACTTGCGGCGAGACTGAGTACTGAACGGACTTCCCGAAGGGCATGCAATTCCCGCGGGATTCCAGTCGACGCGTCCGACTGCCACAGATCGCGACTGAGAGACGCTGCAGCACCAGTCTCTGCTGTGAGCACGGACATGAAAGGGCGACTAGTGATGGGCGCGCACGGTGTGGGGCCATTTAAATCCCTGACTCGAGGATTGCTGTCCTGATTGCCCTTTCGGTATCTTTAAATTTGGTCCGACGACCCTGCAAGCAAAAGCCGACACGATCCGTCCGTGTTTACGTCGTCGTCGAGTACTCGGCGCCGAGTTTCAGCGGGGTTCGCCGTAGGATGCTACCGACCCAAAAAGACGCGATGGTTGCGTGCAATGACGTTGTACCCCGGATGGGGTCGCGGGGTTTGACTCAAACGGCGATAGCACTGAGTTTAGGCGCTGGTCAAGACTCAAGTACATTCTATGCTCTTCGTCTGCGTGGAAGCCTAAAGCCGAGTTCTCGTTGATTTGCTTGCTCCTTGAGCTCAGGTTTTCCTCCTTCCAAAAATATATATTTACGACGAATCGTTTCGCAGAATACAGAACACTTTAATAGCGAATGTTACTCATCATACAACAACCTACCAGCGATTTGGGTCAGATTGGAACACTCCTGAACCTTAAAAACGACCGGCCATCCACTGGAGAAATCCAGCAAGTTGATTCCCAACTATAGAACTCAGTTTCTCCACAATCAAGTCGGTTATGATAGGACTCACGAAAGTTCCGGCGGAGGTGTAGTAGTCTGAAAGACGGTTAGAATTAGGACCCGTCCTGAAAGAAATAGGCCGAACGTACGGTAGACCATAACCGTCCCGTCAGTATCTGTGTATAAATCTTGTCCCCCGGGACCAATAACCTACAGGTATTCGGTTAGAATGGCGGCAACAGCGGAGAAAGGAAAACGTACGTTATCGTGGGTCGACAGGACCAAAGTCCCACCGCCATTGAGCAGCGAGACGCCAGATTGATCGACGTACGGACCGCTCACGCTCGACGAGCGCCCAACGCGGATGTTGTACGTGCTAGAGGTGCCGTCGCAGCATATGTCCCACGAGCTGAACAGATAGTAGAAGGACCCGAATTTGTAAATGACGCTGGCTTCGATGGCACCACTGTCAGCCGTGCGCGTAGCAAGCGAGGTGACGGCGCTGCTAGATGGTTTTCCTGTGGACGAGGCGAGCCTACGCCAAGTAAATGTCTAGACTGCGAAGAGATGATTAATCGCGAACGTTTCGAGTTTGATGCCGGTCCAGAAACTGCCCAGAGAAAGGTACCAGTTGCTGCCATCTAAATGAAATTAATTAGGGTCCACAACGATAGAAAAGATGCTCACCTATGAACAGGCTATGGAGGGATTCACCGTCATTCCACCATACAAAAGATGATGTACATACTTGGGATCGATCGCCTATCCGTTTCTCAGTAAGGAACTCGATAAAAATGGGATTCACTGACATTATAAGTACTGCCGGTGGCGGTAGACGTCACTAGACCCTCGTTGGTCCAGCTCCCAGGCATTCCCGTAGTTGATTTGGCGAAGAAGATGGCCGACTGTGGAATGGTGCATTCAATACAAGATCCAATAAATTGCGGAAGACATACGTTTTGGGACCCGAACGACGATGCAGCATAGTAGAGCTGGAATATAGATGAGCTGGCATCCTACAGAAGGTATTTATCTTACATAGAATGTGCCATCTATGACCTGTGAGGGGAACATCATTAGAAAGGTAGTTAATGAATGAGTGAACACAAGACCGTGCAGTCGGGAGCCCACAGGTTACTGGGATAATTAATAATAGGTATACAGCGTATGGGTGGATATTTACCCATTAGTGGTACCGGTGTATTCGTCAGTCCAACTAGCACCGTTGGGCCAGACTTCTCCGACTAGAGTCCATGCTGTCCTGTCCGGGGACGTGCGGATCTGGATTCCCGGTGCGGTAGCTAGGTATCGATGGGCGCCTTCATCAAGGCGGAGGAGTGAAGACGCTGCTCACAGAAAACAAAATACAATCCAGACGCAGATCGACAGAGAGTGGGGTCGGCGACCGGGTTGACATTTCCCGTCACGACGCCCGGGCCCACCACAGCACGGGATAGAGTTGCCAACGCAAGTATGGGAGCAATGGAGAGCAGACGCATCATGGGGAAAGAGCCTGAACCCAGTGAGGTCCATCCGCGCAGTTTATGTAGGCGGAAAAATGAGAAGCATTAGGGACCGGTGGATGGTAGTAAAGTGGTCTTGTGGCTAGTGGGACCGGAAAATCATGCAGCAGCCCAGGTTGGTTGGCTACTTGAAAAAGCCACGAGAGCAACACGAGAGTGAAAGTTTGGAACTAAGTTTGGAAAGATGTCCCGCTAAAAATAGCTGGTGGCAACTAGGCGGCCCGAAGAAACCACGTGCTGTGGTTGAAAATGTCAGGTGAGCACGTGTTGCGGAACTTTCCGCCGGAGTGTCGACCCGCCGGAACCGGGCCCGGGATGCCAGTGAGCGCTCTTCCCGGAATCCCAGCAACAGCAGAATGGCCACACCAGTAAAGACGATGAAGGCGATCCGCTGGTACCCTCCTTCGTTTGACATTCGGGTCGAAGACATCCCTGTTCCCCAGTGAGTTGACAGAGCAGTCGAGCGACCGCCGACTGCATCCGAAACGTACTTGATCCATAGAATTCAAGACGGCGACGACGCTATTGTCAAAGTTACGGTACGTTCCCTGCATTATTATTGAGCAAAAAAGTAATCATCTAGTATTTACAAGCTTGCAGCGCTTTGCGGTAACTTGAACAATCTCGAACGACATTCGAGCTTATTGTTGCCGTTCAGGAAGTGATTTGCACGTATACAGAGGCCACGCAGGAGTAGAGAAGATGTAAGCATTTTTGTACAGTCAATGGCATATCTAACGTCGAGTTCACCCCAAAGCCACACCTCTGGTCATGAATTTATCGGAGAGGTCGTAGAACTCGGCTCAAACTACGGTGTTCATTCTCAAGGACGACCCGAATTATATGCGACATTGAAGGTCGGAGATAAGGTGCTCCCTAACCTTGTGAATGTTGCGAAAACCATATAAACGTGTGATTCAGGTGGTTTCGCCCTTTACCGTCAATTGCGGAGAATGCAAGTGAGTAGAGATCCCTTCTCATAGAATGATCCCTCACCCAGTTGTCAAAGTGTTTGCCGACTGGGTTACACATGCCGATGCCCTTTCGGGGCCCTTTTTGGGAGTCCCGCGCTGGAGGGCGGTCAAGCGCAGTACGTTCGGATCCCTAAAGCAGGCGGAACCCTATTCAACTTGAGCGATTCAAAATCGTGGTCGTCCGCACTCTCCGACGAGGCGAAAACGAAAGCTCTCGCGGGGATCGCGGACAGCTCTTTACTCATGCTCGCAGACATCTTGCCCACCGGCGTGTTTGCGGCTCTGCAAGCGATGAACCACCCCAAGATCCTTCCGGCGCTTTCAGGGCGGCCGTGGCCTGCCAGCTTCTTCCCCGGGGATGCCAGCGTCACGATGTTACCCGAGGACAGAGTGTTAACCTTCGCCATCATCGGCCTCGGCCCAGTCGGTTTATGCGCCTGCGTCAGCCTGCTGGATATGCTCTCCGCGCAACCGTTACCGTTCCAGATTGTAGCGATTGACCCGGTGGAAAGCAGGCGGGAGAAGGCTCTGGCCGTGTATTCTAAGATCGATGAGGCAGGCAAGGGTTCCGGCAAGTTTGTGGCGGAAAGCATCGACAACGCCAAGAAGACCGTACAAGATTGGACTGGCGGAGTTGGTTGTACGGCCGTATTGGAGGTCAACGCGTTTGTTCGGGGACAGGCGCGAAAACTCAATAATAAAATTAGATCGTTGGAAACCCAAGCGCGATATCTCTCGCATACGACCTCGTCCGGCCTTTCGGAGCGATCATTTCCGTTGGCGTCCATGGGGAGCCGCAGATGCCCTTCACAGGCAGGCAGCTTTACAACAAGAATGTTTCTTTCGACTTTGGGTACGGCGTTTTCGCTCTGCCCGTCAGCATTCGTTGAATAACTGTCCAGACGCTGTCCGGCGCGAGCTATGTTCCCGATGGCGTTCGATTTACTAGGTGAGCGCTTCTTCCGTCGTTACTTTCCGTCGTTATGTATTCTCTTTTAGTAAAGCGGCAAGACGTCTTTGGCGGGGTCGGAGGACCGGACTGCCTTGTGGATCAGATTGTTGGACCTAATGAAGCCCCGGAAATCTACGCGGCGTTGACCAATCGAAGATAGGCAAAGTCATTTTTGATATGTGGAAGTGAGCCTTGGACAAGGACTTTGTACATGAATTACTGTGACTTGTAAACTTGTAAAATATGTGATTTGGGTGGTCTACGGGGGAATTCGGGGCATGAATAAATCCCAGGACTCCGTTCAACTCGGAAAGTCAACAGGTTCAACCCGGTTTTGACCGGCAGCCGGGTTGCCGCCGGCGCTCTTCTACATACCGTCATCCCAACGCGATGCCGATCCTCCCAGTGCTCCCAGAAGCTATCGCTGCTGCTAGAGCTCTGTGGCTGGAAAATGGAATGCCTGCTGCATTCTTATCTCGCTTGAACTTTTCCAGTCACCCCGGCTCAGCCATAAATTCCTCCTTCAAGCTCGGAAATGTTGCACAGGTACCTCAAGCGATTCTGTCTAGTTCTTTACCACTGGATTCAATTTTGACCCCTCAGACGACCATTGGCCTCGCTGGCCTCTCCGCCGCACAGTTCTATCTGCTTAGGACCGGGGTTGACCAGGAGGTCACGGTGGATGCGCGACACGCGGTACTCGAATTCCGTCAGAGAATAGGGATTTGAGGCTTTCAACTGCACTAATTATCCAGCAGATAGTGAAGCTTTGTACACTATTGACGACCGGCTACCTGGCGGCATCTGGGACAGTATTGCCGGATTATACAAGACAAAGGATCACAGCTTCGTTCGCATACATACCAATTTTCCTCAGTAAGGAATTCCCAGGGCCGTAATCTCTCCCTGACTTCTTCGTAGTCATCGAACAGGCATTCTCTCGATTTGGGTGTCCCAGACTTGCCCGAAACTTCCAGAGACGTGGTTCAATCGGCTCTTGAGAAGTGGGACGCTGTCGAATTCGAAACGGAGGCCGCTGCTCGTGGCATGTGTGCAACGGCTATGCGACCTTTAGCAGAGTGGAGTCTCCATTCTCAAGCAAGAGAGCTGGAAGGTGTTCCTCCCCTCCAGATAATCAAAATTGGAGACGCACCCAAAAGAGAAATATCGGGCAAATTTACACAGCCTCTGAACGGTATCCGTGTGTTGGATTTAAGCCGTGTATTGGCGGGGCCCGTGGCCGGTCGAACACTTGCTGGTTTGTTCACCAGTTCATCTTGGTACGGCTGCTGATCCTTAATAATCTCAGCTCACGGAGCAGACGTCCTACTGGTCACATCTCCGAATCTTCCTTCCCTTCCAAACATTGATGTTGAAACTTCTCGCGGAAAACGCACAACCCAACTCGATCTTACTCTTTCTGCAGACCGCGAGAAGCTCAAGGAACTAGCTTCATCCGCTGATGTGTTTTTACAGGCCTATCGGCCTGGCGGGCTGGAATTAAAAGGGTTTGGGAGTTCGCAATTAGCCTCCCTAAGGCCAGGAATTGTCGTTGCAAATCTGACGGCGTGGGGTTGGCAGGGGCCGTGGAAGGATCGGCGCGGTGTATGGATCTTTATTGGCTCATTTGGCGAATCGCATGGCTAATGTCGAGCAGTTCGATTCTTTGGTTCAAACTGCGTCAGGGTTCAACATTGCTGAAGCACAAGCATACGCTGAATTTACGGGCGGCGGGGGTTCCCTGCAGCCCCGTCCACTTCCCATGCAAGCGCTCGACCATGCCGCCGGATATCTTCTCGCCTTTGGAATAAATGCGGCCCTCTGCAAAACAATCACAGTAGGTACAGATTGAAGTTGACGTTCATCCTCGCTTCACTCTATCCAGGAGGGAGGGTCGTGGGAAGTCCGCGTCTCTCTGGCCGCTGTAGGCCAGTGGATCAAATCTCTGGGCCAACTTTCACCAGAGGAGGCGTTTGGACCCTCAGCAAAGCCATTCCCTCCGAAAGCGCTACCATTGGATCCCGAAATTGCCGCCTTGAGTCTCCAGTGGAGTTCGGCTGGAGGGCGTACAATGACAGCACTCCGGCATGCCGCTGTTCTTACGCGGACTCCGGTGAAGGAGGGACATACCAGCCAGGCGCCCATGGCTTTGGATGTCCACTCCGCGGAGTGGCTTTCTTCGAAGTAGCAAAGTTGAATTTCTGCTGGTGAATATGCGACGACTTGCTTCAAATGCAAGCTTGGAATCGCTTTCTATGTGAATTCTATGCATATTCCATGAATTGCTCATAGAAAGAAATGGAACATGTTGTAACGGGGTCAACTGCGTCTTTTCACCTTTTCTTTGCTTTTCCTCCGGCAAAGTCCGTGGCTGGCACGTGCCGTGCCATTTCTCTCTCGAGTCTTCACGACTATCGCGTTCCAACCGAGTGCTTAGCTGCTTGGAATTCCCGTCTTGCAATGAACTTGAAGGTGCTCAGCTACCTACCCTTCCTTTACTCCTCGTAATCCCAGTCACAACCAGACGCCCGTCGAAATCGTCGACGCTTTTGCCGGCACCAACGACCCACCTTCAGATGTAGATCGTGTACACATCTCCCAACTCGTTGGTGAAGAGAGAATGGCCGTTGCATCTCTTGACCTCAAAATCGGCCAGCTACACGCTCAGATCGTGGAGCTACGTTTGCTGCGCAAGAAACGAATGAAAACTATTAAGAAGCTTTGTGCCATAACATCCCCTCTACGCCACTGCCTCCCGAGATTTTATCCCTCATCTTCATGCAATGTCCTCGTGCTGGAGATCAGGATCAAGTTCTGCGAAATCCGGATCCCCACATTGCACCCCTTCTCCTGGTACGCATATGTGCGAGATGGAGACACATTGCGCTGGCCACTCCCATGCTATGGACAGAGATGCAGCTCATATTGGCTAATTCAAATTGGCTGGACGGTAAGGGAGTGCCGTGGAAACTGGTCTTGATGAACAACTGGGTCGTGAATGCGTCACCTCTGCCCATTTCCTTCGCAGCGAGATGTGATTCCTACGAGGTCCTCACGCGGGCTTTATCCGTTACCAACCGGTTCAAGGCACTTCACCTTCGACTCTCCGCACAATCCATTCGTGCTCTCCGTGGCCGCATCCCTCGTACGCGTCTCGACGCCGAAAGTCTGCAGATCGATATCGCAGATTCTGCATTCCGCGAACCCCACTTGTACTCCTCTTTCAAAAATTCTGCATCATTACGCAGCTTCACCCTCATCTCCGCCACACCCGGGGTGCAGTCCGCCCTGCTCCAATTTTCGCTCCCATGGGCTCAACTGACACATATGAGCATCGACGAGCCCCTCTTCTTCGCGTCCATGACGGTGTTGGTGCAGTGCATCAACCTGGTTAACTGCACATTTGGGACGCTAGCTCCTTTCGACGACGAAGACGATGTTGCGCTTCAGGGCGAAAATACCTTGCCCTTCCTTACCGACGCCAATTTCACTTTTGATGATTTGGATTGGGTCACCGCCGAGCACTTTCTAAAGCCCCTCATCCTTCCCACGTTGAAGAAACTCGTACTCAAAGTTGCTTACCCGCCGGTGCAGTGGTCGGCCACCGCGTTCAGTCATTTCCAAATGCGGTCGGCCTTCAATCTCGAAATGTTGGAGTTGGACATGTTAATCGCCACCGAAGATCTCCGCGGACTCCTTGGAAGCCTTCCGTCTCTGAAGAATTTTACATCAACACAAATAAGTGACGCCGTAGCCCTGTTCTCTCTCCTCACATTCAATGGTCCCAATGGTTTACTGCCTCAGTTAGAGTGCTTAAAATTCAACTTCATCCAATCGGACATCTCGCTCGAAGCCTTTATCGCCATGATTAGGTCTAGACGGAAACGGTTGCGAGCCCCCGCTCCAGGGACACTCATGTCGCGGCTGGAACACCTCCATATAATCTCGGCCAAAGGCACTCTCCCCCTTGACCGCTGGTGGTGGCCGTTGAAGCTGGAATTAGTGTTTCCAAAGCTGGAGCTGGAGTTTGAATGCACAGGAACTCTGTAAGGGGAGAAATCCGCCTGCATGTATCTTGTATATGCTATACTTGCGAAGAATCGTGATGGTTTGTTTCTCCCATTCGCGAAGGAACATGAAAAAGTAAAAAAGAGCGGAAATGTTCAACGTGTGTTTAGTTAGCGCACGCGAATGGCGGGAAACGCCAAATGCACGCGCACTAAGCCTGGGACCCGCGGCAAGAAACGCCGAGAGTACGAGGATGCATAGCTCTCAGTTGCTCCTCTGGAAATCGTTCGGCACCCCTGCACACACTTGCTAGTACTGGTCCACCTCTCCGTGACTTCGTCCAATCCTCCCCCCGCTCTCTTCGTGCCCACTTCTCTGTGGCCTCGGGAAATCACCTACATGGGGTGCCGAGCACTGATACAAATCGGAACACAAGAGATTGGATGGCCGCGGAATACACGGGGAAGAAGAGCCAACCGACCGATCGGGCGTCTTCGGTCCCTATCTTGATGAATTGAGGCAGGGTCCCACAGAGGTCGCGGGTCTTGAAAATCTTGACCTCGAAGCGGGTCTTGGTTCCTGCGCGAGGCCTGAGCATCGAAGGTGTCCGCACGAGGTCTTGAACTTGAGGATGTCTTGAACTCGGAGCGTCTTGACTAGGTTTGAGCGGACCCGAAGACCTTGAAGGAATGTTGACACATGATTCTTTTGCGAGCTTGAATGTCTTCATTGATACGGGTCTTGAGAGTCTTGATTAGTGTCCCGCTGAGGTCTTGAGGATTTTGGTTGACTCTTGCGTCAAGGATCTTGAAGCTTGCAGCGAGACTCGAACCTTGAACGAACGAGTCTTGAGTTTTTAGTCAGCCTCTCACTACCGAGGTCTTGCACCAGAATGGAACTCGTCGCCGCGGGGAGTCGTTTCCCAAGGTATTTTTTCTAAGCTCGGAGAGACTCGAGCGTGGTCTCGAGGGAAGGGAAGAAAGGCTGTAGCTACGCTTGAATATGATTATTGTCAGCCGCCTTGATGGCTGACTAGGATGCACACGTATGGATGCATCAGCGACACACGAAACCATAACCTACCATAACTCGGAACGAGGGGCGAACAGCTAGGAGCGTGCAAAAGGCGGGATCATTCGAGAGGAGTATTGGGTGTGAATTCGGTGCACCGCGAGGACCATGGAACGTGTCGATGTCAGTACTAGTATGCTGGAGGGCAAAGGGAACGGGCCGCTTCTAACGGTTGAACACGAATTAATGATCAACAGCGCTATGTCTTTGGGCGGGAAGGAAGGAAGAGGGGAAGAATACGAGGTGGTGGCTGGATGGAAGAGAGGATGTGGCTAACAGGTTTGTTTTGACGGTACATATTTGTCGCCAGTCCAGAAATAAATCTCTTCCCCTTCTTTTCGTTCCTTTGGGCCTTCCATATCAGCTCGCTTTCCGGAGAAGAGGGTGGATTAGTCTGATGAGGCAAAGCCAAATCATGTGACCGCGATTCTCGGCGTCGGACCGTATCGCAACTTGATCGCAATTGGATCGCAACGGCCAACTTCCAACGCTCACAAAATGCAGGCAAGTACAGTTCGTGCATCCGTCACGGTCGTTTCTAAGTAATACAATTTTCTAGACTGCCGTCGAAATCACCAAGGCGTACTCTGGCAGCAACGACCCACCATCGGATTTCGACCGCACACACATTTCTCAGCTGCTTATCGAAGAAACCATCGCTCTTGCATCCATCGACGCCGAGATTTCCGAACTGGAAATCCGACTCACGGCGCTCACCTCGTTGCGTGAAGAACGGGAGGGAATCGTCAAGAAACTGCGTGCCATCACATCGCCGCTCCGCCTCTTGCCTCCGGAGATTTTATCTCTCATATTCATAAACTGCCCTCGGGATGAGGTGGGCCGCACCATCAAGAACCCTACCCATCTGCTAGCGCCTCTCCTCCTCATGCATGTATGCTCGCGATGGAGGTACATTGCAATGGACACTTCCGCGATATGGACCGAGCTCCAGCTCGTCTTGTCCAAGACCAATGTGCCCCGGGATACGGCGATGGCAACACAATGGGCGGAAAATGCGTCCCCGCTACCTGTGTCTCTGGCTGTGGAGTGTGCCGAGTGTCATTGCCCCGAGGTGCTTCAGCGCGGCTTAACCCAGATAAGCCGATTGAAATCACTTCACCTTCGGCTGTTCCCCGCATCCTTGTGCGTTCTTGGAGCCCAAAGCTCTGACGCGCTGAACGTGGAAAGTTTACAGGTCGACATTACCGATCTTCGTTATCCCTTGAACCCCGCGACCCTATCCCAGTCGTACTCTGTGTTCGCAAATTGCCCTTCTTTGCGCAGTTTCACCCTTCTATCCCACACACGCTATACCTCAACACTCCAATTTTCCATTCCCTGGTCGCAGTTGACAAAACTGCACCTTTCAGAATCTCACCTGAGCTTCTCGTGCATGGCCGTCTTCATACAGTGCACGAATCTCGTTGACATCACCTTTGGGATACTGGAAGATGTCGGCGACAACCTCCCGCTTCCTGACCTCCCTATCACCTTCCCATTCCTCGCCGACGCGCGTTTCATTTTCAAGCACTTTGACCCCAGTACGATGGAGGAATTCCTTCGTCCTCTCATCTCTCCTTCCCTGAAACGTCTCGCCCTCGAATACACTGATGAGGCAAGAGAATGGCCGCAACTCGCATTCGGCGCATTCCAGCTTCGATCGTCCCTTAATCTGGAAACACTGCAGTTGGACGGGATGCTCCTCGAACTTATCGACCTCAGAGAGGCCTTCGAAAGCCTTCCCTCGTTGAAGAGCTTCACGTTGACGTTTATTGGAGAGCGCCGTGAGGGCATTGAGCTTTTCCAGGTCTTGACCTGGGACGGCATGCACTCATTGCTCCCTCAGCTGGAGCGGCTGAAGATAGGGCTTTTCATGTCCGATCTTTCACTCAAGTATTGTATCGCAATGCTTAAGTCAAGGCTAGGTCGGGAGGGAGGCCCAGCTTCCCAGCTCCAGCTCCTGTGGCTCGAAGCAGATGAATACACTTTGCCTCTTGACTGGTGGTGGTGGCAATGGAAACTTCCGCTGGTCTTCCCGACGGTAGAGTGCAAGTTTACCAGTCTCAATGTCGATGTCGATGTCGATGTCGAGACGGAGTAATCATCTCCAGCTTATTTAAATTGGAAATCTCAGCAGAAGGTAGTATGTACATCCATATGTATCGCGTTTTATTCTTGTAGTTGTACGCACCAATTCACGCGCTCCCCGTTAACTGGAACTTGGCAATGCTCCCCAGGAAGCCATCCCCCCCAACCTGCGCCACCGGCGCCTCGACCGCGATGGGCTGCCACTCGAAACTGGCCCCGTTGATCCCCAAGACTGCCAAGAACTGCATCTCTGGCGCGCCCCCCGCGCGCAGGAAGGTAGCATTTCCGCGCCCGATCAGCGCCACGTCCGTCCACACGTCGCGCGGGAGCGTGTAGTTGAGCGCATAGGCCTGGTTCCCCGATACCAGCGCGAGGCTCGGGAGCGTGCCGTTCCCCAGAACGAGCGCCGAGTCGGGGCCGGAAAGGATGGAGGCGCCGATGGGTGTGTGGGAGGAAGGGTTGATGGAGAAGGACAGCGTGTAGTTGCGGCCTTTGGAAGAGAGCGGCGTCGTGAGGCGGCTACTGTGCGACGACAGGGAAGCTACACCGTTGCCGATGGAGCAGCCTGTGCAACTCCCATCGTATCCGTTCCCTGAAGAATCTGTTATTGTGCTCCCGTTTACCGCAGCGAAATCGTAGCGCAGGATAACATCCGTCTTCGACGCGATCGCGCGGTCCAGATTCTGCCCCGGAATAACAGAATGCAGCTCCTCGAAAACAGCGTCGTACTGCGCACGCGTCAAAACGCCGCCCCACTGCTTGTCTGCGAGTGCGGGCAGCCCGTTGCGCCACGAGTAGTACGCCTCGCTGACGGTGGTCGCGTTCGGGCCGTAGTCGTTCCACTGGGCAGCAATGTGTCCGGGCACGCTCGGATCGCTGCGCGGCGGATTATTCGTCGCGTTGTTCGTATCGAACACATACGGCGCCCACGCGCCGCCGGCGGGGTTGCCCTCGAATATGCGGGTGATGTTGAGCTGCTGCGGGTAGCTGCCGGACCACTTCCCCACGATGTAGAAGCCGTCGTCCGAGTTGAGAAGAGTGTAGCCCTCCTTGATCAGATCGAACGGATTGTCCTCGAAGAACTCCCAGTGCTGGATGGTGATGTTACGGCTGACGGCGGAGTTGTTCGACGGCTCGTTGGTGCCCCAGATGCGGATGTCCTTGCCGGACGAGGAGCCGATGAAGGAGGACATGGTGTTGACGAAGAGGATGTAGTCGTCTGCAAGCGCGCTGTCGTATTCGTCCGCACCGATGTGCACCGTTTTCGAGTGGAACCACGGCAAAAAGGTACGCCAGATGGCTTCCATCGTCGGGATCGTATCGGGGTGACTGGGCAGACGCGTCAGCTTCGGAGGGCGGGGTTATGAGCAAGGATGGGCACCTAATATTGAGGAGGCTGAGATCAGCGAGCCCGAGCTCCGGCTTCCACTGCACAATCACCAGTGCATGGCCGGGAGCTTCAATCTCAGGGATTATCGTCACGCCTCTGGCGGCACAGGACGACTGGATCTCGTCAAAGGTCTCGCGCGTGTAGCTCTCGTTGAATCGGTAAGGCCGCACAAGCCCTGCGACCACGGGGTCGTCCGAGTTGAGCCGAAACGCGGCGTAGAGGTCGAGCGAGCGTTCGCGCGAGTATATGTCGACGTTGTTGAAGAGGTTGTCGCTGAGGTGCAGATGGAAGGTGTTTTGCTTGAAGAACGAGAGGTATGCGCAGATTTCGGTAAGAAACTCGGGCGGGTAGTAGTGCCGTCCGGCATCGAGCTGTAAAATTGTTGGCACTTATAAGTCGATGCATCGGAACGCGTACCATGACACCCCGTGTTCCCCACCCGGGCGCGTCGCTGCCAGACCCGATGGGCAGCTCCAACGCTCCGAGCTTGGCCTGCTGGATGAGGGTCCGCGTCCCCCAGAACGCGCCCAACGGGCTCGCTCCCGCAATGACGACACCTTGTGCCCCGACAGTCAATGTATACCCTTCAGAGGTGTTCCGACTCGCCGCATCGCAAAAGACATCGGGGGATATCGTGAGGAAGACAGAGCCAGGCTGCGCAGAGCCCGCGACCTCGACGGGAACGTGTAGCCCTAGCTCGAGGAGGTCGGCGGCAAACGTCCGCCCAAATGCAAGCAACGTCGGCGGAATCAACGTCTTCCCGTCCAAATCGACGACATCCTGATACTTCTCGTCCACAAGCACACGGGTGACGCTGGAGAGCGGGAACTGGGCCGCAGAAGTGACGTTAAACTCGACAGTAGGGATTCCGACGAGGGTTTTCGCAAAGAGACCCACGACCGAGGCAGCGAATGCAACTGCAGCAAAAAGCATTGGGTGGAGAGGACACGGCTCGAGCCTGGTGGCGTCGGCATATCCATGTCCAGCGGCGGCATATTGGAGGAGAACTTCGAAGTTCTTCAACTTCTTGAAAACGATCACCAGGTCGTTAGCGCGGGCCGGTTGCTCCAATGAACCACAAAAATTTGCTCAAGACCAGGAGGAGCAGTCGACCCTTGAATTCAACGGGAAACGAGGTCGTGGATGCATTGTACAGCGGTCGGGGTCGTAGTTGAGGTCAAAGGTCTCGATCACCACGCGTGACGTCCTCCCTTCTCACCGACGAACCACATCCTCGCGTCTTGGTCGACTACAACTAGGGAAATGACTCTTGAAACAGACCCATATCCCGAGCTACTTGTGGCAAAATTCCACCGGCCCAGTCCTATCCAATCGGGCGTACACAAGAAAATCTTCCAAGTACACTAAATGCTGTTTTATGGTCCTTGGTGAGGCACCCAGGCAACAGAGAAAGCCAAAACTCCCCAACCAACCCCTTCTCACACCCTCCCATCCCATAACTCTTCGACTGGACCCAAAAAAACTACGCGCCTATCTGTTTTGTCCCCACAACCCCGACCGTCGCAACCGTGCCGCCCGAAGGACCACAAGAAAGGACAAGACCATCTACCGGAGCCCTCGGCATGTCTCTCCGTACGTGTGTACCCCAGCTTCACCCCCTCATTGACCCAAGGAGCTTAACCATTCTGATATTCTCCGGCAGACATTCGTGGCTACCAACACGCAAGTCGGCCGCACCGACGCGAAGGGAAGGTTACCCGCGACACCAGCATGGCCACAAGCGCATAACCGAGCCATTGAACGCGACCGTTAGCGCTCCCCGCACTTCGCAATCCGCAGCCACCGACGATCCAAGCGGACTCGGACACACGCTACATCCGAACGTGACACAGGCGCGGCGGCGGTTCCCAGCAACTCGTTCGAGCTATCGAGGTTCCGAGGAAACAGCAATGCCCACCACCCAAGTCGCCCGCCGACGCGAAGGGACGGCTGCCCGCGACACCAGCATGGCCACGAGCACATAACCCAGCCATCGAAGGTACCCGCTAGCCCTCGCAATTCTTTAGTGCTCCTCGCCAAATCCAAATCCAAGCCAGACCCGAAGACGCCCCATCCGAACACACCAAACGACCCGTCTCTCGGACCCATCCTCGGCTACTCCGCAACCGGAACGAGACGCAGCGACCCGTTCGAGTCCGAGGAAACAGTAGTGCCCCCCACCCAACTCGCCCCCGCCCCACCACTCAAACCAACCCCGCACCGACGCGAAGCGAAGGCTCCCCCCCGCGATCAGCGCTCAGCATCCAACCGACCTCCGCCGCCGTCCGCGAACTTTGGTCCAGACCTCGACGAGGCTGTCGTCCCACCCCGCAATTCGCGGCCACCTCTACAGACGTGCTGCGTGCGAACGCGACAACCCCGCCAGCCGCCCTTTACGATCCAATGCGTCGTTGACGCCAGCGTGAAGAGACCAGCGTGGACCAGAGTCGTATCTCGACGGCGCTTCGGTCTACGGGGCGAGGAGCAGGATGGGCGTACATTCGCCTTCGCTGCATGTAGACCATACGCTCAGGCTGTGAATTATGACCACTCTTTGCACCGCGCTTGCTTTTCGTCCTTGCGCACAATCCAGCAAATGCGAGTCGCTTATCTCAATTCGAATCTCAGATTCTTACGAGTCGCTCGCTCATCGTCGCTCAAAGTGCACAGGAAAGAACGCTCAAGACCATGTATTCACGAAGCCCAATGATAGAGACAGACCGAAAGGCTGGTAATACAAAACGAAAATATCGAGAAGGAATGGTAAAAGTACAGTATGGGCCGTGAACTAGTAGTTGTGCTCGTGGACGTGCGTGTGCGAGTGCGAGTGGTGCTCCGGGTGGTGGTGGTGGTGGTGGTTCCAGTAGTGGTCCCTCTTGGTCTCCTCGTGCTCGTGATAAGCTTCGCCGACGACGGGTGCCTCGATGACCTGGTCGCTGCTGCGCTTGACATCGGCGGACATGTGGTGCGCGTGGTGTACGTCGGGCGACACTTCCTCCTCATACTCGTCGTCGTCCTCCTGCCTCCGCTGAGTCTCCGTGTGCTTGTGCACAATCCCGCCGGCGATCTCCATGTCCTCGAGCTTCTTGCCGCTTGAAAGGGTCTCAGCGTGGTCGTGGAGGGTCTGGCCCTTGGAGGCGGGAGTCGTCCCAGCGAGAGCGAAGTCGGTTGACTTGTAGCCATCCTGATGGTCTTGCTCGTTGGTCTGAGCGAGAGGGGCGGGATTCTTGTCGGCAAGCTTCACAAGATCGGGCGGGTTGATGACCGTGTCCTTGGATCCCGTCTGGTCATTTCCAACGTTCTCTCCGGTCTCTGAGTTCCAGACAGTGTCGATTACATCCGTGGCGGGCGCGAGGGCGGACGTGAGACTGCGAGAGAAATGCGGGCGGATGACGGGAGCGTGCTCTACCGGCTCAGGAATGTCGTCGGAGCGTGGAACCTTGGAAAAGAGGACGGCTGGATCGGTCTCGTCGCGCTTGGGGAGAGGGAGCTTGACAGGAAGGGCGGGTGCGGCGGGAACGTCGCGAACAGGGAGCTTGGGAAGAGAGGGCAGGGCGGGCGCAGCGGGAAGAGCAGGTGCGCCAGGAGTGTCGCGCTTGTTCGGAACAGGGAGCTTGGGAAGAGCGGGCAGGGCGGGCGTAGCGGGAAGAGCGGGTACGGCAGGAGCGCCGCGCTTGTCCTTGAGCGAGACCGGTACCAGGTCGGATTTGGATTCCACGTGAGGAGTCGGAGCAAGGCCGGCGCGCTTGACCATCTTCTGTGAACAGCGAGGTGAGTAGTATGAAGGACACGCTTAGCGAGACTTACGGGAGGGAGCGAAGGGACCTTGGGGACCTCGGGGAGGGCGGGACCCGCGCGCGGTTTGACGTGGGCGTGCTAAGCGAGGAAAATGAGCAAAGGCGAGCAACGCTAAGAGGCGATAGACACTCACGTCGTTGGCGGGGAAGGCGCCGGCGCCGGGTGCGACATGGACGGTCTGGGCGAGGTAAATGAGCCACGGCGAGCAACTGTACACGGCGAGACTCACGTCTTGGGCGGAGGGGAGGGAGACGGCGGTGGAGGAGGCGACGAGGCAGAGGCCAAGGAGGAGGAGGAAGCGGGGCTGGAGTGCGAGCATGTTGAGGACGGGTAGGGATGAAAGAACGAGTAGAGATGGTGGTGGTCGGGAGCAAGAACCGATTGTCCAAAACGGGACGGGCCCCAGGAATTTATACCTGGCGAGGTGGCTGACGGCCGAGACGGCCGGCTGCAAGCTGGTTTGTCCAAATCGGGCAGTTGCAGTTGGTGGCCAAATCGAGACTCGGGCACCGCCACACCCGACTCTGCAATGGACACGGCGTTCCGCAAGATCGACATCGACGTATACGACGAGGACGTCCTCCAGGAGGAAGAGCTCTTCGACGCCGACCCCCGCGACCCCAATCAGGTCCTCGACGATGCCAAGCAGCGCCAGGGCGCAGTCCGGAGCGCCCTCGCAAGGTGGCCACCGACCACTTTCCATCTGGCCGCGCTAACGGATACCCAGGAGCGACGTCGTCGGCGCACTCAACATCGTCCTGGAGAATGCGCCCTACGGCCCCAACGTCGAAGAGGCAAAGGTACGCACGCGCGCGCAAACTGTGTCTGCGCAGCAACCCACCGCGCCCGCAGACCGTCACGCTCCAGACCCTCCTCACGATCCTCAACACCACCAAATCCACCGAAATTCCCGCCGTCATCAAGGAGCTGTCCCAGGACGGCCAGGACACCCTCATGAAGTACCTCTACAAGGGCATGGCCATGCCGGGCTGGGGCGATATCAGCGGGAGCGTCCTATTGGGGTGGCACGAGAAGGTCCGCCTTCGCTCGTTCGTTTTTTCTACCCGTGCTAACGCGCGTCTGGGTAGTTGACGGAGGTCGCCGGCACGGGATGTATCGTACGAACCATGACAGACAGAAGAACCGTTTGACTGTAGACGCCAATATATTGTACAACTTGCACGGCCGCTGGATTCGTTTCGCACTTTCTGTGTGCCTGCTCTGTCGATCGCACCATGTCTACCCCACACCTTGAACGCCGACCGAAAACAGTGCATCGATTGGAGCTATGAGGCGTTGTGGACTGACTGGCCCGGATCTAGGTGCATGCCTGTCCTGTTCATATCATCCAGTGATATCCCCCCGACTCTGAACAAGCTCCAACGGGATTTTAATGCATGCTCGTCCGAGTCCTCGCGCGCGGAACGCCCACCAGGTATCTGATACGCCCATCGCGCCCGTCCACCGTGCGCCGTCTCGTCTCATGCCCGCCCACGAAGATGACGGCGCGCCTGCCAGATACTAGTATCGGTGCGCCGACGCACAGTGGGCCCTGCGGGGCTCCTCTGCGCGGCTGGAGACGCGACATACGGACATATGCCCCTCGTCGCAGCATGTCGGAAATATGTATCCTTTCCTCGACCTCTAGCACACACATCCGCACCAACCCAAAAATTGCAAGATCGCGGACATACATCCCGCGCGCGGCGTACCTGCGCAATCGCGCGCGATCGGGCGCGGGCGCTAAAGGCTATGGACGCGGCCGGAATACATGCCCGTGTGGTGGCCCATGCGACAGCCCCACGCCTGCCACCGGGCTGGGACGAGCGGCAGCGTCGTAATGCCAGCCTCTCCTCTATCCCGTTCTATCCCGTTCTCTCGCCCCGTGCCCATGTCTGATTGTACCGTACGAACTATAACTATCATGCAGCTCTCAAGAATCGATACAAATCGCGCGCGTGTATGTATAATTCTACTAAATTACACGCTACACCACCGAATTAACGTTACACCTCCCCTAGCCCTAGCCCTCGTTCACCTCCTCAAGCTCAAGCCGCCGCACACACAGCCGCGCCCCCGCCTCCCCGTCCTGCAGTATGCGGAATCATCATGCACGACCGCTCGTCCCCTACCATTGCCACCAACCCGCCGCTGCATGAACCGTACTTTCGCTGGTGTTCGCCTTCGCCGAATACACCGACTTGCCGATTGCGTCCCCCCGGCACTTCCGCACGCAAACGCGGCACGGGCATTCCCGCCGACGCACGGCGACGCGTTTGCAGCGCGCGGATGTACGAGGCGGCGACACCCAGCCGGTACAGCTCTGCAGTCCGTCGGGCTCCATTCGGTAGCGCGCGCCCCGCCCGACGGGCGCGCAGTTCGCGCCGGACCTGTATCTGGCGGACCAGCACGAAGTGCGCGCGGTTTAGGCAGGTGGGCGGGCGTCACCTCCCCTAGCCCTACCCCTCGTTCACCTCCTCAAGCTCAAGCCGCCGCACACACAGCCGCGCCACCGCCTCCCCGTCCAGCGGGATGCGGAATCAACACGCACGACCGCTCGTCCACGGCCATTGTCACTAACCCGCCGCTCGTCGTCTCCGGCATGAACCGTACGTTCGCTGGTATTCGCCTTCGACGAATACACCGACTTGCAAACTGCGTCCGCTCGGCCCTCCCGCACGCAAACGCGGCACGGGCATTCCCGCCAACGCACGCAGCGCGCGGACGGATGAGAGGCGGCGACGCCCAGCCGGTACAGCTCCGCAGCTCGTCGGCCTCCATTCGGTAGCGCGCGCCCCGCCCGACGAGCGCGCAGCTCGCGCCGGACCAGTATCTGGCGGACCAGCACGAAGTGCGCGTGGTTCGCGCAGGTGGGCGATATCGCTTGTGGCGTGCTGCTTCGGGACTCGGGCGCGTCTCGAGACTTGCTGCCGTCAGCGAAGAAAAGGAGGAGTATGAGGCGACTCGGATGAAGGGAAGATGGGGAAAGATAGGCCCAGAAGTTGAAGCGCATAAAGAAAAAGGACCCCCACCTCAGGCTGCGGGCTTGACGATCTCCCTCCCCCGTCGCAACCCTCAAATCTCCAAATTCCGCGACGTATTCGCGCTCGCAATGGCCAGAAACCGGGGCAGCGTCGCCCGCGAGAACAAGACTGTCTTCATTTGGAGTCACTGACGTCTACATCTACACACTATGAATGCTCGAATGCCGCCACCGGGCGCGAAAAGTTAAGAACGAAGGGAAAGTCAGGGGCCATCTCCATGAGAGCCTCTTGGACGTCGGACGCAAAGTCGGATTTGGCGAGGGCACGGCACACGTCGCTCGCTGTCCAAGTGCCCTCGACCACGTACAGTATTTTAGAACATCGGTCCCGTCGGACCTGTCCGGCACGGGCGACGTAGTTGGGGATCCAGGGGTTCTCGGCCAGCACCTCGTCCCACAGCGCCGCGACGTGCGGCGGCACGACCACGGTCTCTTTGCTAGTGCGAAACTCTGTGGACGGCAAGGGAGAGGAATGCAAAATCTGTCCGTAGATTCAGATCCCAGAAAGAAAGAAAGGGAGAAGAAATATACTCGAGCTGAGAAACGGTAGGCCGTGCAAAACCTTTCTGAAGCGTTTAAGTTCGTCGGCCTCCGGGTCGCTACGATCCAACTGCAAAAGCCTGTCCAAAATAGCTCCACTGTACATCCCCTGGAGGAAGTCGCTGGTCTCATCCATGACGGTATGCAAGATCGCGGAGTCTCCCACGACGTATTCGGGAACGAGAATAGATTTGTCGTTTTCGGTCTGTAACAAATTAGAGCGCTCAGCGTGCGCATCAGCTAGGCGCATAATAAATACCTCGGCAACTCGTTGACATGCGGGGCCTTCGGTGGGTACTAGAGCGACTACGCTCCCATCGAAAGGTTTGACAATCCGGTGGTGATATAACTGGGATAGCTTCAGTACGCCGCCAGAAGCCAGAATCAGGAAACTTGCAGTGGTGATGGTGGACCCCTATCAATGACTCTCATATCGGACCGGCGATGTGGCCGGGGCCGGCTGGGCCGGTGCTCCCGGCGCGGTATTCCCTTCCTTTTAAGTTGCTTTTACTTAAGTTGTGGTCTTTTTGCGCATTGCGTCGTCTTCCTCAACCCAGACACCGAAATTATTGTCAACCCGGGTATGTCTATTCAAATCTCTCTCCGGATTATTTACTCACAGCTGTGCGTGATACAACGAGCGAGGAACGAGCGTGTTTACGTTGTAGCGTCTGTCTAGAGAGACAAGCGTGATATGTTGACTGACTATTTTTCAAACGGTCGCAGTGCCCTGCCCCGTTACCTTCGTTCTGCTGCTATCGTCTTGTAATCTGTGCATATATAGGGGCTGCGTCTTCCATTACACAAATACCGCTGCGCGGTGGTCCACCCGGGGATGTCAACGGTTACGAGCATGATTCCAGTTTATGCTCACCAACTAGCCGTCTCGAATCCTTCCGCGAATCCTCTAGAATTGATCTACTTAGTAGTGTACATACAATATACGTGGCAGCGCGCCAATTATTTTCTACTGTCCGTCCGTGAGGTGTAAGTTACAGCAGCTCATGTGCGTCTAATTGTCCCAACCATCGACACTGCGTCTAATCAATCATCGACCTCGAACGACAGCGTGAGCCGGTCGAAGCACAGCCGCCCGACGGCGTCTGCGTCTATCGGGATTTCGCTCCCTTGGAAGCCGTCGGGGTACGCGTTGACGGGCGTGTTGGGGCTCGTGAAGGAGCTGTGGGGGTTCAGTTAGGGTAAGTTAGAAGAGGGAGAGATCCAAGAACCAAGAACAAAGAATAGAAATAGGAAGGAAAGACGCACGACTGCCCCCAGAACCCGTAGTGCGCGATGCCGAGCGCGCGCGCGGTGTACTCGTAGTCGTGCGCGAAGCCGCCGGGGAAGAAGAACTCGAGCACGGTCGTGCGGGGCGTGGGGCGCATCCAGATGAGGTTCGTCAGCCCGTTGCCGTGCACGCCCATCATGATCTGGGCGGCGAGGTCAGCCAGCAGCAGCACGAAGACGAGAGGGGGGACGCACGGTGGTGCGCACGGCGAGCCGGATCTGCTCGTCCCGGCTCATCTTCTCCATGAGCACGACGTTGACCTCCCAGCCGTGCGCGTCGCGCAGGCGATAGAGCTCCTTCACGAGCCGGTCGTGGTCCTCCGCGAGCAGGATGCGGCGGCCCCACGCCTGGCGCGAGATGTACGTGATGACGGGGCGGCCGGTGGTCGAGCTCCCATCATCGAGGTCCATGCCCGCGAGCTGCACGACGGTGTTGCGGATCGTCATCCACCAGTTGACGGAGCCGGGGAGCGCGAACGGCACGGCGGCGGTGCGCTGGTAGCGCTGGTAGTTGTGCGCGCGCATCGCGGCGGAGCGGTCCGCGAGCACGGCGCGCTCGAAGACGAAGGGGACGGCCATCTTGGCGCGGTCGGCCCAGTCGTCGATGAATTCCATCGTCACGCCGGGGAAGGACGAGCGGAGGACGAGCTGGTTCATGTCGGTGGGGTCGCGCCACCGGAAGGCGTCGAGACGGTTGAAGAACATGTGGCGCGGCGGGGGGAGCGTCGTGTTGCCGTCCGCGGGGATGGAGGGGTCGAGCGAGGAGTAAGTGCGCCAGAAGCCGAAGTAGAGCTCCGCGGACCAGTGGTAGTAGTGCCGGATGCTGTGAGAGTTCAGTGGCAGCCGATTTACTTGCGCGTGACTTACAATTGCGGGTGGTCGTTCACAAAGTACTGCGGTGCATGTCAGTCAGAGTGGATCGAAAACGCAGCCCACTGACCGTAACACCGTCAATTACGGACGCGCCGGTGCCAAAGAGCTGCTTTGCATCGGCGGTGTTAATTATCCGGATGTCCTCGTCTCCAGGTAGCCGCGAGTCCTCCGCGTCCTTGCCCGGGAAGATCTCCATGCCCTTCGAATACATGCTTGCAACATCGGGGACCGTATCGGGGTCGTCTGACACCACGTACACGACGCCCTTGAAGATGTACAGTCTATCGATGATGGACCACCCTGCGACAGTGTCAGCGTCGCGAATGACATTACAGCGATGCGTACCTGGTACGTTCGCGAGCACTTTCGTCTCTGGCACGGCATCTTGGCCCCAGGATAGACGGGTGTCGTAAACCTGCGGATTCTTGTCCTGGAGCGTGCTAACTTGGGACGGCTGGGACGAGGGTGGTGATACCGCAGTGGGGATGAGGTATTTGTGTGCCCGGGAGTTTGAGAAATAGAGGATGGAGAGAAGGAACGCGAGTACAACGAGGAATTCACGTCGGGTCGGCGGCGCTGGCGCCATTCTCGATCTGCGGTGTCCCAGAGAATAGATGGCGCAAGCTTTCGTGGTATCAGAACAACGAATATCCCGAGAAAAGCTCAAAGGACGCGAGACGAGCGGGCAACAGGCGGGGGCGAGCGCAAGGCGGCGAGCGGACCAAGCGATATCGATCACGTGCGATTTTTAATTGAAACATCATTCCTGCCTTCAACCTACAGGGACTGGCTTGCTCTGGCGCGACGGAGTTAAGGGACGCGCACTGGACTGACCCACCTCTTTTTTCACTGGTTTTTGGGCTGACATTTTTAAGCCTGCCACTGTTGCTGCCATCCATCTGTCTTTCATGCTGCCTTTATAGGCCTTTATAGCCTCTGCGCCTGATTCTTCACACGTCGGACGAAAAGATTACGAGAGCTCCTACCTGCTATCTTCAGACGCGGGCATAACTCGGTGGTAATGTGCTTCCACTTGGGTATGTCTCGGCGCACCCTTTATAGCTTTCTCGACATATATCAAGTCGTTTATTTAATCTCCCCCACCTCGTTGCGTCATTATGGGGTTCGCCCCTCCGACTCGACGCGAGATTCTCCTGCTCTGCCTACTCTTTGTTGGTCTCTACGTGATTTTCCCGCCTACGCATCATGAGTTCGTTTCTGTCCCTGCGCCGGCAGTCCCGAGTGCGCCCCAGCGCCGCCCGAAAGCCCCCAACGTCTCCGTGGTGGTGGAAGAACATATATATGAAACTAGACTAACCTGGGGCACTTCCGAGGTCCCACAAACGAAGATCATCGCCCATGTGCCGGGTGAGCTTATCTATTATACCACCAAAAGCTTATTAGTATTTATACGCGTAGGCTGGTCCATTATCGACCGGCTGTACATCTACAAGGGCGTGGTGTACATCGTGTCGGACGAGCCACAGAAAATCCCCGACCGCGCCGCGATGTACTCGAAGGGCGTGGACATAGAGCTCGGGGCGGAGGCGGAGCGGGCGCGGTTACCTGATGATAAGGATATGCGGATCGTGAGCACCAAGGAGGCGCGAGCGCTGTTTGGGACGGGGGCGCAGATTCTGGATGGGGTCACGGTTCGTCTTTGCCGTAAATTGCATCCCGAACTCAGATACACCTCGCGCAGTACTTCGTGAACGACCCCCCGCAATTGTGAGCCGCCGCCGGTTGTCCCCGGTTCCAGCAGCCTGACTTCCTCCTCTTCGCAGCGTCCGCCACTACTACCACTGGGCCGCCGAGCTCTGGTTCGGCCTCTGGCGCACCTACTCGTCGCTGGACCCGTCCATCTCCGCATCAGGCAACACCACGCTCCCCCCGCCCCGCCGGATGCTCTTCAACCGCCTCGACGCCTTCCGCTGGCGCGACTACTCGACGATGAACCAGTGGGCCACGCGCGCGTCCTTCCCTTCTCTCACGATGGAGTTCCTCGACGACTGGGACGACCGCGCGCATATGCAGGTCCCGTTTGTCTTCGAGCGGGTGGTGCTCGCGGACCGCTCGGCGGCGATGCCCGCGCTCAACTACCAGCGCTACCAGCGCACCGCGGGCGCGGCGTTCGGCCTGCCCGGGGCCGCGCACTGGTGGCTGCCCATCCGGGACAACGTCGTGCGGTTTGCGGGGGTCGGGAGCGCGGAGGGCGCGGGGACGCGTGGGCGGCCGGTGATCACGTACATCTCGCGCCAGGCTTGGGGCCGGCGGATGCTCGTGCCGGCGGACCACGAGCGGCTCGTGCGCGCACTGCGGCGGCTCGAGAAGACGCATGGGTATGAGGTAAACATCGTCGTGCCGGAGAAGATGACGCGGCTGGAGCAGCTGCAGCTTGCTGCGCGGACTACAGTGCGTCTCCTCCCTCTCCTTTTACGCTGATGCATTTACTTACGGAGGGCCGCAGATACTCATGGGCGTGCACGGAAACGGGCTGACAAGCCTGCTGTGGATGAAACCGACCGCGCGCTCGACGGTGATGGAGTTCTTCTACCCCGGCGGGTTCGCGCACGACTACGAGTGGACGACGCGCGCGCTGGGCATGACGCATTACGGATTCTGGGGGGCCGAGTGCGTTTTTTCTCTATTTTGTCGAGCGTGGGTTTCGCTGAGACGGTTTTGTTTTGTTTTTGCAGTGCGTTCACGAGCCCAAACATCCCGCTGCCAGCGTACCCCGAGGGGTTCCAAGGTGCGTCGCTTCGTATTATTGCAGTGGTACGTGCTCATTCCGCAGGCAACTCGATCCCGCTGGACGGGGAGGTGGTGGCGCGGCTGTGTGTCCAACGGCTTGAGCTTGAGGAGGAAGTGGACGAGGGGTAGGGGAGAGGTGTAAATTTAATTCGGTGGAGAGGTGAACTGTAATTCATAGAATATACACGCGCAAGACATCTTTTCTAATTGCTAGTAACTGCTCGTAACGGTTAACCGTTGACATTCCCCGTGCAAAACGTGCGGGGCGGTATTATGCAGCTTTGCTACGACCGGCTTACGCTGTCGCTCGAGGTCGATAATTGATTAGACGTAACGTCGATGGTTGGGACGATTAGACGCACACGAGTTGCAGTAATTTACACCTTACACCCCACGGACGGACAGCAGAAAATAATTAGCGCGCTGCCGCGTATATTTTATGTACATTACTAAATCAATTCTAGAGGATTCGAGGAAGGATTTTATATTTCGTCTAAAATCTACCAAAAAAAACAAGTGAACTCCGAATTGAGCATACTCACGAGCCCGCGAAAAGAAAAATGGATTCAACAAAAGCGCCACATCACCGATTTCAAACTCCGAGGCAGTTCCTACTCGCCTGTGCTCGTAAACTCCAGCCTCTACATTATACGTGATCTGAACGACTGTCTTCAGATTTCACGTCAGGCAGACTATAGAGACTGAAACGAGCGTACAAGCAACGCAGAAAAGAAAAAAAGGCCGCGCCGGAAGTACCGGCCACATCGCCGGTCCGACATGAGAATGACGTCATTGAATGTCTTGTCTGACCAATCTCGTTCTTTCTTTCTACCACCACCATGTCTGTTACGGAGACAGAAGTAGAAGCACCGGCAAGTTTCCTGGTTCTGGCTCCTGAATACCATCTACCCATCGCCCACGTCGTGGGAGATTCTGCAATTTTACGTGCCGTCATAGACGAGACCGGCACCCTCCTTCAGGGGATATACACTGGAGCTATCTTGGACAGACTTCTGAAGTTGAATCGTACTAGTGACCCAGAGGCCGACGAACTTTTCCGCTTCAGAAAGGTTTTGCGCAACCTACCGTTTAGCACCTCGAGTATATATCCTCTCCCTTTCTTTCTTCCTATCTGAATCTATGAACAGATTCCGCACTCCTCTCTCTTGCCGTCCAGGGAGCGTTTCGCAACAGCGCAGTGGCCGTGGTGGTCCCACCGTGCGTCGCAGTGTTGTGGGACGATGTGCTGGCCGAGAACCCGTGGATCCCCAACTATGTCGCCCAAGCCGGAGAAGTCTGGAGTCAATGTTCAAAGATGCTCCACGCCGTTGACGTTAGTGGGAAGAGAGCGACGTGTGCACCGCTCTCGCCAAGTCTAACTTCACCTCGGACGTTCAAGAGGCTCTTAGGAAGATGGCCCCTAGCTTCCACTTCATTAAATAAGCACTATATCTTCTTTCACGGACGTCGAGCATCCGTAGTGTATATATGTAGACTTTAGTCGTTCCAAATGAAGACGGTCTTGTTGCGGGTAACGCTGCCGCGGTGTCTGGCCATCACGAGCGCGAATACGTCGTGGAATGTGGAGACTTGAGGGTTGCTACTGCCAGTAAAGAGGGAGATTGTCAAGCCCGCAGGTGGGTGTCCATGCGCTTCAACTTCTGGGCCCTTGCTTCTCCACCACTACCTTTCCCCATCTTCCCTTCACCCGAGTTGCCTCATACCCACCCTTTCCTTCGCTGATGGCAGCAAGTCGCGCTACGCGCCCGAGTCCCGAAGCAGCACGCCCGGGCCACAAGCGATACCCGCCCACCTGCCTGAACCGCGCGCACTTCGTGCTAGTCCGCCAGATATAGGTCCGGCGCGATGACATCCCCGTGCTAACGTGCGGTGCGGATTACCCCGCGCAGCGTTATTCTGGGCGCAGCCCGTATATATGTACATCGATACAATATTGTTTACAGATTACAAGACAACTAGCTAGGCATACGCAACAACAGCGGCAGAGCGAAGGGTAACGGGGCAGGGCAGACGGCACGGTACACTAGTCCGGATACAGCAGCTCCCCAAAGTCGCTCGCGTCGGACAGCTCCTCCACATGCTTGACAGGCGGGAGGGACGCAACGTACAGGCTGAGCGGCGAAACGCCGGGGGTGGGCGACGCGCCAAGGGTGGGTGACGCGCCGAGGGTCGAGTCGCTGGAGGGGGAGAGGGGCGGGGTGTACCCGAACGAGGCCTGGGCCTGCGTGGACGCGGTTTCGGGCTGGGAGGGCTTGGTCTGCGGGGGAGGGGGCGGCGGCGGGGCGGCAAACGAAATACGATGGCGTGGAGGTAATCGCGCGTCCGCCTCGAGCATTGTCCGATGCGAAATGGCGTATGTAGGACGCGGTGGGGGATCACTCGAAGGCTGTAATCGCGCGTCGGCCACCCGAACGTCCGCCTCGACGAGGGGCCGGTCTTCTGTGGGACGCGTCGGGGTCGGGGCACCAATCGAAGGCGCAGGCCGCAATTGTGCGTCGTCTATCCGAACGTCCGCCTCCGATTCGAGTGCTGTCTCGGGGCCATGGCTTGTGTGGGATGTGGTGGGGGACCATTTGACCCAGATGGCAATTGCGCGTCGTCCATCCGAACGTCTGCCTCCGGCTCGAGCACTGTGGGGGGAATGTCTTCTGTCGGACGCGGCGGGCGATCAATTGTAGGCCCAGGCGGCGGTTGCGCCTCGTCCATCCGTGCATCCACCTCGGACGACTGGGCGGCGTGATTCACCACTTGCTGCACCTCTTCCTCCGTTTTAACTGCAGCCAAGGCGCTCATCTTCCCATCCCGGGCTCCTCGTACTCCCGCGTCCCCGGCTCTCCTCACCGACGCATGTCCTCCTGAGTTCAGCGGCCTGTTGGTGCGCTGAGCCTGCACCGCCTCCGGTGGCGAGCTAGCGGCTACAGCGCGGGCACGCCCGCGCTGTTGCATCAGGTTATACGCGACCAGTTGACGGATGTAAAATGCAGTTGTGGGCAACGGCCCGGGAATTGGGGGCGTTGGTGAGCTGGTCCCCAGCGAGGGGGCCGAAATTGAAACGCGAGGCGGCGTCAGCGAAGGAGGAATGACCGGAAGAATCGGTGATGCATGAGTAGCGGGAGACGCGGCTGAAATTGAAGCGCGGAGCGGCGTGGGTGATCGGCAAGTGGGCGGGGGAATCGGTGATCTATGGGTGATGGAAGATGCGGCTGAAATTGAGGGATGAGGGGGCGTGGGCGAGAGACGAGTGGACGCGAGAATGGGGGATACGTGGGCGGCGGGAGAGGGGGCTGAAGAAGAGGCGCGAGGGGCTGGCGCTGGAATCAGAGATATTTGTGGGACGGGAGAGTGCGTTGAAGGAGAGCGAGGCGGCGTGGATGGCCGACGAGTAGGTACTGGAACCGGAGGTACAGGCGTAACTGGACCAGCAGGAAGGGGCGAAGACGGAATGCCAGGGCCGCGGAGGGAAGCAGGAGCTTCCACGGTAGCGCTTCAGCAGATGCCGTAGAGTGCGCCGTGTCCTTGGAGGAGTCAGGCGCCGAGTTATTCGCATTTTCCAGCGCGACAAGGGCCAGCGCTTCGTCGAAAAATCGCTTGGCCGCAAGACGGTCCTCTGTCTCCGGGGGTGTGTCGAACCGGCCGGTCGGCATAGGATTCAAGGGATGGGATATATTATAGGTGTCGACGACGATCTCCGCCTCGCGCTGGGGCTCGGCGGTAATCGCTTCTTCCTCCATCCGATCTTGCGCGAGCGGGCCCGTATCATCGAGAGCAAGATCTTCGACCATCTCCATGTCGATGCCGCCACCGTTATCCAAGAGGTCCTCTGCGTCTGTGAGCGGCGGCGTCCCAGGTCTGTCGGCCGTCGTCCGGACTCATGTCGAGCCCGATGATCGACCCTGAACGCGCGCGTTTCCGGGCCGGGAGGTGGTTTTCGTGTGTGGTACGCTTTCGTTTGAGCAGCGGGCGGCGCGTCGAGGAGAACTGCTCGTCGTTTCCGGGCACGTTGTCCTCCTCTGCGGTCGTCGTCTCCAGCTCTATCACAGGGCCAGAAGGCTGCGAGGGTTGGCTTGCCGAACATTTGCGTTTGCGTGGCGGGGGGCGTTTCGACATGCGCTCTTCGTCGGTCGAACAGATCTCGATGACCTCTCCTAAAAAGCCATGAGATGCGATGAAAGCCACAATAATTGCTGAGCATACCAGGTGGCGGAGGCGGGTAAGGTTGACAGTTGATATCCAACACTTCTTGGCCATGAGCCCGGGGGCGACGTTCTGCGAAACATCAGCACTCGAAAAAAAAACAGAGGTAAAATCCTTACTTCGACGCTCCGCTTGTCGAAGTTCTGTGCATCCTGTCAGTATACGAGGAGTTACCACGACGATAGACAACCATACCGCGGGCCTCGCGCTCTTTACGCTCTCTTTCCAGCTTCACTGGACTTTTCCACGGACGAACCGTTAAGTCCGCCATTTTCTTGCTCATTTCTTTCCTGCGGGCCGGTGACGCCGTTGGGTCGTACACGGGGAGTATCCTTTCGGGGAAGTCTTCTGACTCCGCTTCGCTGTACACGCGCGAAACAGGCGCGAGTTCGGGCGGAGGAACCGAAGGTCGTGCGGCGCGGTGTCTGGTGCGCGCGGAACGGGGCGCGCGCGGTGTAAATAGTGGAGTGGCTCCGCGGGACGGAACTGAAGCTAGCACGCGATAAACGGTGAGTCTGAATGAGGGTTGGAATCATCGTACCTGGAGAGGGCGCGCGCGCAGTAGCGCTTGTCGAGGCAGTCGGAGGGTGACGGGGAGTGCGCGGAGTACGGGACGCATCTGGGACTCAGTCAGTATATATTGCGACGAACCAATAGGGTGAGCCTACTTTGGCTCCCTCCGGCGCCGGTTGACGATGGTTGGGCTATATACGCCAGTAAAATTTCTGAAAAAAAGAGGAAAACTGAGAGATAGAGGGATTTACCTGCGCGCCGGGTTCGGGCTGACCTTCGAGCCGATGAAGGAGCCCCCTCGCCGCGATTTGGAGTCGATGGCGGCCTTTCCTCGTCGTCCATGGCGGTCCGGGTCGAGGTCAATCTGCGCCGAATGGGGTTCAAACATGACCAAATCGGGTCCCGCTTCCGACGTTGCCGGATTGGGCTATCGGAATTTTGCTGGAAGAGTCATAGGAAAGTGTTTCTTGCGAGTCTTTTCGAACCCAAAAGGCCTGTCTTTTATTCTACCTTTTTCATTTTTATCTAACCACCCATCGCGTTTGACGCAACCTCTCCTGTCCTTGGACTCCGGGCCGATCATGTTCAACTTCGACTTGATGAAGTTGATCATGGATTCTGAACCGCACGGAGATGGAAGACGCATGGGCATTGGGCTGCACATATTACGTCTTCGTCTTCAGACTCGCAGGTCTAAATATTTTGAATGGCAAGCACATTGGGTATCGAGAATTTCAACTATATTTTAAGTGCATAATGCATCTCCCTGGCTGTCAGGCGAGGTTGAAAGAATGCGGTCCTCGCCGCCCTTTAACAATCGTATGGTACAATAGAAGACGACTTGGTCGTATTTTCGAATGATCCGTATCTACGGTGACGAAAGAGTACTAGGCTGTACTACTTCTAATGCCATCTGTTCCACTTAACTATATTTTAAGCCGCACTCTATTTCGCTATCTCCTCGATAATCCACTCCTCGCATTTGCTCCCATTTCCCTACCGCCCAAGAGAACGGTGAGAAAAATCTGTCAGTTTTAACGCCCAATTCGCGCGGTTCCCCTTCTGTGTACTGCCGACGACCGTCGGCTGATCTTCCGAACTTCCTGGAATTTTTGTGATTACGCCGCGCAACTACCAAACCGCGACGCCTTCGCTCTGTTCCTGCTCATCTACATTTGCAGCGCTTCTCAGCACGCAGGGCACGAATTGTCATTCTCACAAAAGCCGCCCCAGAAACCCACATCAGTGTAAAATTCAACTTTTCAACATTTACCGTCTCGTCTGCTTCTCGGACTCCCTAGTTTACGATTGGTGAAGATATTCCGAGAATGGGGGCCCGTCATATGGGAAAAAAAAACCGCCCCTCCTAGAAACCCATATCAGTGTAAAATTCAACTCGTGAACATTCACCGTCTCGTCTGCTTCTCGGACTCCCTACTGCTCCCTACCAAGCTTCCAAATTTCCCTGGGCCCTCCTGCTTTCCCCATATATTACAGGAGGCGGGCAACATTTACAACAAGGCATCATCCCCATTCTCGATTTGGAATGCAGCGGAGTCAGGGTTGTAGTAAGTAACTTCTTTGAGATATAGAACCAACCCCGAAACTTAAACCAAGTGTTCACTGATGAAATCTCCCGACACACCTGCTGTCTCACACGAGTTTCAAGACCGAACCAGTCGCTGAAATTGATAAAACATTGAACGGCCCTGGCAAAACACATGGATATAGAATTAGGTGCACTTCACTTCTTCAGTCTGCGTCTCCAGCCGACACCGTCGCCATCAATGAGCTTCACGTTCCTGTCCAAAAGGGCCTCTGCCCATTTCACCCACAGACTCTTCGATATGTCGTGTCTAACCAACACCAACATTCAGAACCGAATCAAGCGGAATAAGGACGAAGCACCCACTCGTTCGTCGGCCATTTAATACAAGTCACGGTGATTTGCCGCAGAGAGGGGAACGTTGTGATGTTGAGACTCTTGAAGAACGGCCCCCACTTTTTTTCGGTCCCACGGCTGACGAAAAAGAAAGAGAGATGAGTATCGCGTCAAATAGGGATAGTTGAACCTACTTCCGGATACCGGTCTTGAATGTTATCGTCTCGAGGGCCATGCGAGGCGAGGCGGAAGTAAAGCTGCTCGGGTCCGGGATCTGTTGATGGATGGATGGATGAGTCGCGCAGCGGATCCACGGCGAAAGGTACCAACGCCGCTGGCACAGTGCACCGTAAGGTCGACCATCACCGTGCAAAGATCGAAGACGCCGACGCGGCGTATGCAATCGACGGATACTGTTATAGTCAGAAGCTTGTCGCCGTGTTTACCAAAGAATGAGGCCAGGCCCGCGTGCCCAGTCGGAAAAGCAGCATGGCGAAGAGAATTCAAGCTTGGAGCGGGTCAGCGGAGGAACAGTGAGTATGTGCAAATAGTGCGCACTCCATGTGAGAAAGAACAGTTATGAGAGATTCGTCGAAGCTTGGAAGCGTGAGCTGCTCCAGAGTGGCTAGGGCGCCGGCAGGAATCGAGGCGGGAGTTTCATCGAACGGGGCTTTGAATGTCGCGGATAGGGAACGGAGGTTGAGGAAGGGGGAAAAGAGAGACGGTTTCTCGCGCTTGGTCGCTTTCGTGATGTGAACTCCCTCCAACCGAACAAGAGTGGCGCCAGCGGATTTGCCCAAGCCGCTAAACACCGTTGGCGTGATAACGAAAGGACTCAAACCTATTATGTTAACCAGTTTGGTCCTCGGAAGAATCGCTCGTAGGTCGGCGTGGCCGACGGCCTCCAGATACAGGGTCTTCACTTGAGGGCCGAGCGACGGGGTTTGATTCGATTCCATTACAAATTTATTGAATGTGTAAGCGCCTCGGAAAAAGAGGGTTTCATTGAGATACGGCAGCGCAAGTCTCTGGATTACATTAAAATTAATCAGTCGCGCCAAAGAACTGTGAAGAACATTACTGCAAACGTCTTCGACACCAGAATTATTCCAAGTCGAGATCCAATTTTCACTGTCGGCTTGGAATGTTCAAAATCCAACATCATGGCGAAGTACAAGACGCGTTTCCAAACCTTCTCCGGTACTGCCGCGGTAGAAAACTGTATAGACTTCGGGGAGGGTTTCGGACCCGATGAAGTATCTGGGAGGAGTGTCGTACTGCAAGTATGAGCATGTTTGGGCATAGGAAACCGGGAAATTTACTCGTCGTCGGGAAGTGTGACGAGCCCTCGCAGGCCCGGATGATTTATTACTGAGAGATTTGCATGAATATTCAGTAAAGCTGCGCGAGAGACCGGTTGTTTAAATCTGATGCTTTTCAGTGTGGGATTTTTTGCCACCAACTGGAGGCGTTCGGGCGGCTCTTGGCCGTAAAAATTAGTGGCCGGGATTACGAGAATCTTGAGGTTAGGAGCCTCCTTCAAAGCTGATGAAACAGATAACGCGATATTGTTGTAAGCGTAGACATTCCAATATGGCAACTCGAAGACATTCTAAATTCACGATTATTCACGTTCGAGTAGACGCAAAGTCGACATACAAGATTTTTCCACTGCTTTATGCACTGAATGAGAGTAGCGAGGAGAGTGTCGGAATTCTTATTGGAGCGGCGACGTTGAAGATCATATAAAACCACGCGCGTTGGATTCATCAAAGGCAGGCCGCGACAAAGTCCGGAGACATTGTCCGCAGACCAAATGTTGATGGAAAGGAACAGGTCGGTGACGTTCGGAGCCGATTTAACGATTTTAAGCATGGACGCGCCATACCCTCCCTCGACACGTAGCTTCTTGATGAATCGGCCTAGCTCGGGGTTTGTGCTGAGCGCGATATCGAGCGCGAGGGCTTGCGCCTTGGACCGAAGGACGACGACGTGATAGAGCAGGGGAGTGGCAACGCGTAGCCACGCCTTTGAAACGAGTAGGAAAGCGGAACTCGATTCAGAGTACACAGCGAAGGGCGACTTTTCCGAGGTATCGGCAAACTCTTCGTCGGGAACTTTCAGCGCCGGGGACAATATTTCGGACAAAATCTCGTCAGGGAGGTGGCTGTCCATGGTACCTAAGGCCCATGATGAGTGACTGGTCTCTTGTCGGACGAAAAGAGAGGTTTGCCTTTCGGTCGCGTGGTGTCGGGAATAGCCTTAGGAGAGTTTGTTTGGTCGAGGAAACAAATGTGGCACTGCCACTTGATGATGGTAAACTTCCCCCAAATCTCAAACTCCCGCGTCACAGGCAATCGGGATGGCTGCAGCTAGTATGAGGGGTCCTCTCCGCCTCTCCACCTCCTTACCACCGAAACGGCGGCCCACGCTCTCTACAACCCTAGGCTCAAATACCGCGGGGTACGCGATCACGAACGAATCCAGCGTTTCTGCCCTTACCGCTTTCCTGGTTCTAGTAAGGATATGATCCGATGCGCGCCGGGCGAACTTGAACAGTACCGAAAGAGCGACGACGAGCTCAAGGCTATCAAGAAACGCGGTGTCCGTGAATTTTACCAACGCCAGAGTCAGATTATTTCGTACATCTATATTCTCCCAGTCCGAATTTCTTTTCTAGATGAAATTC
The DNA here is from genome assembly GCA_029378255.1 of Mycena rosella. Classification (NCBI taxonomy): domain Eukaryota; kingdom Fungi; phylum Basidiomycota; class Agaricomycetes; order Agaricales; family Mycenaceae; genus Mycena; species Mycena rosella. The sequence goes on along the minus strand of JARKIE010000037.1, from coordinate 325,077 downwards.
TGGACGGTTTCCTCGAGGTCGAGGAGGTTTTGACCTCGACGCTTCCGGCCAATGTCCTTGGCACTTTTGCCCGGCGCCCCATCTCGGATGCTCTAGCCGTAATGTCGCCGGTCGACGGGGACCAAGCCGAACGCCAGCCCTTATTACCCGATCCCGAAACGAGAGAAGAGAAGAGGGAACGGGCGGACAAGATTGCATTGAATGGTGTGTGGAATGTGAGCTGCCGGCTCCGGAAACTAACCCCTTCCCCTAGTGAACATTCTTGTGAACATTATACTGCTCTGTTCCAAAGGCGCTGCGGTCCTATTTTCAAACTCAGTATCGCTCTTGGCATCTTTCGTCGACTCGGCCCTCGACTTTCTATCCACACTAATCATCTGGGGCGCTGATTTCGCCGCGAAAAGAGAGGACCGCAGCTCGAAATACCCCACTGGCAAGAAACGCTTCGAGCCCCTTGGAGTTCTCATCTTCTCCGTCTGCATGATCGCCTCTTTCTCGCAAGTTCTGATCGAATCGATCAAGAAACTTTTTGGGGAAGAGACCGGCGAAATCGGGACAGTGTCGTTGTTCGGCAAGGCGTAAGCCTCAGCTCGAATCTTCCTTTGGACATCATCTAAACGTCATTTCGCCAGCACTATGGGTGCGACTATTGTCATCAAAAGCGTAATCTGGGTTTGGTGCTCTCGGTTCCAGTCCACCGCTATCCAGGCGCTAGCCCAGGTCCGCACTTCAGACGCTGTTTGCGAATTTTAAAGTAACACATTTTCCAGGACGCCAAAGTTGACGTGCTTTTCAACGTCTTCTCCTTGATAATACCGGTGCGTGCGCTGCCCGGTCGTACTTCAGACTTCCTCATTGCAGAGCGCAGTGGGTCGGAGAAATCTTAGCCATCAGACAGCTGGATCCCCTGGGTGGTGCGCTCCTCAGTATTTACGGTCAGTCGGCTCGCGCTTTTGCCCTTCCAGAACCCACATTGGCGCAACACAGTTATAATCGAGTGGATCCAGACGTTGCTGGAGAACTTCGTCAAGCTTTCGGGGCGGATCGCCAGCAGCGACCATCACTTCCGCATCCTCTATCTCATCTCAAGATTCAAGCCCGTGCTGGAGGTGTCTTACCTTGAAGTCTAGTAAGTCGACACTACGCTATTCTCGTCGAGCTCAGCTATAACTATGAACAGCCACGTCGGTGACGAGCTGATCGTGGAAGTCGATGTGATGTATGTGCAGACCCAGTCTATCGCACATTAACCAACTGCTTCCTAGTCTTCCATTAGACACCAGTCTTGCCTTCGCCCACGACGTCGGAGAGACTATCCAAGCCTCTATCGAGGCACTTGACTTGGTTTCCCGCGCTTAGTGAGTTCCCTGCGCTCGATCGAGCCGTCAAAGGTTAACGGGCCGTTCCAGCGTTCACTTGGACTACACCAGCGAAAACCCTGCGCAGCATGGCGGCGTACCAAGAACGTCCAGGGCCAACGGTTCGGCATAAAGGGACATAACTTATCATTCACATATATTCACGGAGATGTACATTAGAGCGTTGGATGGGCGTAGATACTCATGCCATCACGCTCTTCATTGCGACAGAGCTTGTAACAATGCTGTCCACTACCGCATGCTCGCGCTCCAGGTCGTTCTTTGCATCGCGGACGGCAGCCTCGTTGCCCAACTTATGATACTGTCCGCACGCTTTGAGGTTTTTGCGAACCCACGGAGCGTAAACACACACCTTCTTGACGGCCGCCCAATCGGTGAGGGCTGGCAACGCAGAGAACGACGCCTTGGTGCCCTTGATTACGGCGTCCATATCGCCCTCCACACTCGTAGCCAACACCTCCGGCCCAGCAATCCGCACTGCAATAAGGGCAGTCGTCGTATCGGAAACCCCATACCGGCGCATGGCCTCGGATATCTGCCAACATGAGTCTCGGAATGCGCCAACGGTCATCAGGGAAGCGCTACGTTGTTCGTCGGGTTAAGCGCCCATATGATCTCGGAGTGGACCGTCTTAGTGCGCAGGCTGTCCTGCGATGCCGCGAGGAGGGCCTGGTAAACCGCCGTCCGCATATGGTTCACGCTCGTTATCTGTGCCGATTCGTCAGGGACGCGCGTCCCGCAGATACAGAAAACAGCCAGACGAGCCGAGCTTCGATGAAGGAGAAATTGAGCGCGTCCCGTTCCCGTTCGCCATCGACTCCCTCAGCCGTCGACGCGGTGATGAGGCGCTTTCTCAGGAGGTCGGCATCGGAGACGTCCGTGTACAGCGCTGCGTGGACGCAGGACAGATGGGCTGGAAACTGAGGCAATTGGTACGACTCCATCCGATTGGGCGTGGGAAGAGAGAAATCGCGGTCACGTGGATCGCCTTGGTCGAAGCAACTTCAACTTGAACAGCTGAACAGGCGATTATACTATACCTGCTCATACAATTTACGCGGCACAAATACACATATTGACAAGGATGTACTTAACCAAGAGTATGGATGGGATTTTTTGGAAGGAATTTCAAGTAAATACGAGATCTGCACGGAGGAAGAGAGGGGCTAGCACAAGGGTGCAGACCACCTCATCCCGATGGCAGTTTTTGAATATGAGAGACAAAATCTCAGGGGATAAGAGGTGGAGCGGTGATGTGATGGCAGTTTTTAGTTTTTTTGACGATTCCCTCCCTTTTTCACGCAACGAGGTACTAAGCCCCGCGAGTCGAGTTTGTAGCTCGGAAATCTCGGCAGCGATGCTTGCAAGAGCAGTGGTTCCTTCACTGAACAGCTGAGAAATGTGGGTGCGGTCGAACTCTCGATGACTTCGACGGTACTCTAGAAAGATGGATAAGGAACAATCCCGACTGCAGGGAGGTAATAAACTGTTCGAGTACTTACCTGCATTTTTTTGAACGTTGGACGTTGCGATGTGGGAGTAACTGCAGCGTACGAATATGTATATGCCACTCGTCCTCAAACTCCGGGCTTTCTGAATGTAAATCATCGCGAGATTCTCGGAGAATATTAGCCGTCCTCAACCGGGGCGGGGCTGGTCTTGGGCCGAAGAGTTTCTACCTACACCAGGGCACGCGTCCCTGTACGACAGGAATGGCTGCCGGAGAGGCCGTCGCAAACTTTCGAACTGCGAAGTTTCCAGAGCGCCAACTGCGAGTGAATATTAGAAAGTTAGTCGGTCAATACCTAGTTGGACGGAACGCTTGCGCTTGGGAGCTGTGAAGAAGATACACATATAATGTGGTAGCTCTGAGCGTCCGATTCTGAAATTGGCCCATTTGCCGTTCGCGGAACGCACCGCATGCTCCCGCTGGCAGTGCATTTAATGATACTGTATGGCCGTAAAACATAGGCAGTTTACTGCTGGACGTGTGACATTTGGAAGATGAGCCGCCTTTGTCTCAGAAAAGTAAAATTTACAGGCCAATGTAATGTGCGTAGCCCACAATCCCCTCAAATTCGTACTCGTAGCCATCGGGGATGTTCTCCATATCAACCCGGAACCACATTGGGGCCTGTTGCACCCCTTTCGCGTTGCCGAAGCACTCCCTAGCCGCAGTGCGTATTGCATCGTCCGAGATAACTGACTTGATCTTCTGTTGCGAGCCATTGGTGGCAATAATTACAAGGACAGCTTCTGCTCGTTTTTCATGGAGGGCTCTGAGTCGAGGGCGTGCAGCTACGCTGGAAAATAATGATCGTCGAGGAATGCGCTATGCGCTGAACGGTGGCACGGACCCGTATTTTTCCGCATATCCGAGCACCTCCCAGATCTTCATGACTGGGCCGACAAGGGTATCCATATACTCTCCAATGACTTTCTCCGTTCCGTCCAGCAGCTGCTGGTAGGAGACAATCCATCCATATGCGTACGGAGGGGTGCGTAGCCCGCGGGAATCGATACGTCCTATTGGTTGAGGCGGGGCGCTGTCGGTGCAGGTTAACGGGAATTGTTTACTGGAGGAAGTTGGGTAGGATCGTCTGAAACGAGAGACAAATGCACAATTCACGTCGCGCGGCCATCGCAGTCTGAGTAGTAGTGACCAAAGGTCACAAGAAGATCACGGTAAACTTGAATTGATCGGCCCGGCGGTGTCAGCACCATTGCCCTTTTTGGAAGTGAAGTCCCACTTGTATGGCAACAGGGACTTGGCAGCTCCGGTTTTCAAGAACATACCGGTGATTGGCGATCCCGGCCAGTCGGCACACCACCCAGGACCCCTGGGACACCTTTAATTTCATCTTGTCGTAGTCTACCACTCAGCAAACTCCGCTTATGTAAACATCTTGAGACTCCGTCGACGTTGTCGGCGTCGAGGCACTTCAAGGTCGCAAATCCCACCGCAACGACACTGCGCAACGGCAGTCATTCCTTCGCCCCAAAACAATCTCAAGCTCTTTTCCAACGGAGCTCCAGCTGGGTCAAAACAACTCAAGTAACTTGGACTGTAGACTGTTATGTTCGGACTCGGATTGCGCTCCCCAAATTCTTCCCCGGTGGTTCCGCATGTGTGGGCGCGTCTCACTGTATCGTTTGCACCAACATTTACTCAGCCTTAAGTTCACTATCATCCTTGTATCTGCACCCTCCTCCGCCGTTCGCGTCGATCCCCTCTACTTCCACGGCCGTCAACTCGCTCGCCTACTATAGCTGTTTTCTCTCAGCCCGCGGTATTCCGCTTTCGCCCCACACCTGCATGCTGCATAGGTGCGTTCCTACCAACTGGTCCTTCATGTCCTTCTAAATTCCATCCGTAGCACCCGTGCACATCGATCCCCCCGCGCCCTCGCCCTCCACTACCTCCCTGAGCACATCAACATCCGAACGGCGCCGCGCCTGCGTCAAGCCCCGCTGCGCGCGCCTGCTCCAAATTCTGCCAGTGCATGCGTGTGCCCGCACCCGCACCCGTGCTGTCAATCCAAGACACGTATAACGATAGGCGCGGGCGTCTGCATTTGCACGGACACCTCGGACGCGCACGCAGCCCGAGGCACATCCAATCTACGGCTGTTCAAAGTCCTTGCAGCACGTACGAGTAAAGTTGATACGGGTCCTGCATGAGCACGCCGCCAAGGCAAATTCCGCGGGGGGCGTCGCCCAAAGAGCTCCGTGCACACATTCGGCGCTGAAGACAGAAGCAACCGCCAAGTCCCGGCCGTGCGCGTGGCAGAGTTGTCCGCCGACGTAGCTGCTCCGCTGCGCCGCGCTGTTTGATGCGTACATCACAATGTCGAGCGTGCCCGCTCGCTTTTGGTGTGAAGACGTATTCGGTGTGCGGTGCATTCGCTCTAATGCGCCCGCAAGTCCCCAAACTCTGCGCTCGGCGCTGCACTTTGCGCGCAGAGTCGGCGGGACGTGCAGTTCGAGCGTGCCTTAACATCAGGGTGGCGGCGGTGAGCAGGCATTTCTGCGGGGAGATATGGTGGCTCCGAATCCGCGCCACGTCTCCTCTGCGTCAGTTTGATTCGGACGAAGAGGTGGACTCGAAAACGGCCGGGTGATGTTTTGCTGTAAATATAATGTCGAACCTAATGCCCATTGAATGCATATTCACCGTGTCGGCTGGAATTTCAAGGTCGAGATTCAATCGCCTCAAGCAAGATTATATTATAGCTGTATAAGTAAAAAAAAGCAGTCGGTGGGTAATAGGTCAAAAGGTGGGTGGGTAGAAGGACGGGAAAGATGAGTCAAGGACAGACAGTAGTTGGTGTATTGGATACGGAGACGGGACACAAGGGCGTGGGTATAATGACATTGGATCTGATTCAAAGAGTGTAATGCGCAGGACGGTACATGAGCAGGGGGAAAAAGGATGGTAAGGACAGTGAATGAGACCGGTTTTTAACCGGACATTGTGGTGGTCGACAACGCCATGTCCATAGATCCTCCGGTGTTGAACAGGGGACCACTCAAATGAGCCTTTGAAGAGCCTGGCTCGGATGGCGAAGATTTGGAGAGGCGGGAACCCGACTCAATGGGCCAATCCGCGTAGTCGGTTCTGAGATCGAAGAATTTGCAGAATTCGTTGCAGACATGGTCTCGCTCAAAGCTTTGATAGCCCGACGAAACATTTCCCTCCGCAAAAATATTCCCAAGCTCGCTGTGGTGCAATCAATAAGAGAAAGGATGGAGGTTTAGCTTTAGTTAAAAGTACCTGGACGACAACACTTGAGGATCTGTCAGAAGTCCCTTGCCCCCTGTAAAGTTATTGTTACTACTAGTAGTGTCGACACTGAATTGTTTTTACGCACCTTGGTAATCTGAGATGAAAAACAGCTTGAGCGTCATCCAGTACTGCAGGTGCTGTGTGAAAGCCAGGAAGCGTCCCAGTACTGCATCGTCCGGGTCCGGGAGAGCAATAGGAATCCCGTTTCGGTTGTTCATGAACTTGCGGAAAGGTCCATGGAGTGTCGGACGAATGCTTTCCTCGATGAGAAAGACCTTGGTTCCGTCCTCGGAAAGACCCAGTCCAGCTTGGACAAATCGCATTTGAGGGATATCAAATGACGGCTGTCCATGGGTCCGAATGTAACGTGCCATCCATTTGTAGCAGCCGTTGAGAGCGGCGGTTCCAAATGCGAGCAGACACATTTCCATCACAAGCAGTTTTGCTTGGAACGGGGTGTCGTGAATCACGGTCTGCATGAGCTGAACTCCTGCGGACTGAGTGGGCTCGGTGTAGAACGCCTGTTTGACACAGATTTCGTAGTTGGTTCGGTCATTGAAAAGCAGGGTGACAGATTCGCCAAACATGGCTTGCTTGAAGGCCCCTTTTTTGGCGTTCTTCGCGTCAAAGTTGATGACTAATTCAGCGCCAAATGCAGGGGAGCAGAAGCTCTCCCAGTTTGTCGTGGACATGAGGTCGCTGACATTGGAGAATGGCTTGACCGGGTGCAAGAGCACTCGGATGGCCCGGGTTTTCACTGTAGACGAGTCAGACATTTTTTAATCATAATATGCAAGTAACTCACGGAGGTTTCCGATTTCCCGCTTCGTTGGAAGCTTCTGCTGTCCTAGCACTGCTTCAAGAGCACCTCTGACCACCTCAGGTGATTGAGGCGACACAGGCGTGAGGTGAAGACACTTTGACGGCGGCGTTGATGGTGGACTTATTGTAGGGGCTCTGGGCGATGAAAAAGACTAAAAAGAAAGCAGTCGTTAGTATACAGAAGATTGCTCATAAATGAAAGGCTTGCAGCTACTGTCAGTTTTGGCGAGACCTGCATAAAGGTCATGCCCCCAGTAAGGCCCGAGCTGGCGTCAAAGCTCGCAGCGGTGGTATTCACAAAGCCGGGGGTCACATCATTCAAGGTAGGAACGGTCGATGTATCCCTCTGCTTCCTTTTTTTAGTGGCTTTCGATGGTTTGTCGGACACAGGTTTGCCGGTTTGAGGGGTGTTATAAGAAACGTCCTGAGACTTGTGCTTAATCAGAATACAGATCATAATGATAAATGTGTCTTACATGAAAACCAGATTCTTCTGCCTCCCGAGCAGCGTCCAGATAAGCTTGCGAAGCGGCGTACACATCATTTTCCAGTTCCAGCCAAAGTTTGATCTGCTTCGGTCGGAACTGCAGAGCAGCATTTGCACTGGATGTCCCTTTGTTTCCGGTAGGTGCTTTCATAAAACGCATCGCTATCACATCCTTGTCAGGAGTTCTGACATGAATCAACGACCAGTTCTCCTCGCGCAAGGTGACATGACCGAGAGAGATCTGAAAGCCACGGGCAGTTCGGTCCCACAAAGGCTTGATCGTTTCAAAGCAAATTTTTTTGAGATCCACGGCACCAACGTGCAGAGGGACATCGGAAGCTATCTCCATCTGCAATAATATGTTAACGCCTGCTTGCTCTTGAAGATAGATAGCTTACACAAATCACTTTAGATCTAACGGCTCCGAGTGGGAGATAGCACAAGAGCACTTAGTTAGGCACAACGTAGGCTTGATGGGCGGAATAAGCCAGGCTAGCACGCTTGATGCGCTCAGCCATATAGCTGTTATGGAATATTACAATTCACAGTGTATTTGAATTAATTCCTATTCCTTCCGGTTCATACCTTCTCTCTTTGGTTCTAGAGTGAAGACACACTTCTAAACATTATCTGAGGCTGAGAATTTTACCCAGACTGAGTCTAAATGGCTTAAACTCAAGTACCTTCACATCCATCAATATTGATCAGAACCATCCGAGTTTGATTTGAACTCGTACCCACGCGGAAACCATGTGCCACATGTTTCCATATTAATTAAGTACTAGCCCCTATGGTTTAGTGCATGGCCAATTTATGTAGATGCTTCTTTACTTACACAGCACCTATGAGATCCTCGGAGTATTATCCTGTTCTCACTGGAATATTCTAGAACATTCACACAACACATTCCTTAATCATTTGAAAGAACATTCTAGTGCACCACAAGAATGTTCCAATGCTATGTAGAATGTTCTAGCAACCACACTCCTTAGCTATATAATGAGAGCCTGTCCTCATGTGACAGCACCACCACACCTTTACTTCAATCTACCACGTAGCATCTACTCTCAACCTCCGAATAAGCTAGCCATAGTGCCTATAGCCATTTCAAATAGCATCCTCCCCTGAAGGATGTTATCCTCGCCTTGTATCTAGACCCGGATCCAAGGCCACGATTGTAGTGCAGCTGTTTGACTGATTTAAGTTTGAGTCACTCGTATTGAGAATTAACGAATCTTGCTATCTGATATATCCAGATACGCGCTAACGACTTACGACAAACTAAGCCTATTCCAAAACATCACTCACGACATCAGTAATCTATTACTGACTTACGCTCGCAATACGCTAAATCCTAACAATAGCCCGCATGCTCATTTGTGTATCCAATGGCAGGGGATGGTGGAGCCAAGGGGTTTTGAGCATAAGATGATGAGAACGATTGAGGGAAGGACAGTGGAAAGGCAGGTGGAGGTTTATAATGGCTATTGGGTAGAAGAACCGTCGGACCAAAAGCAGCCTGGCTCGGCTGGCCATAATGCCCAGTGCCGGCTGCTAGCGCGGCTACAGGGGGATGCAAACTGTCTGAAGAGCCATTAAATTACAAATTTTGCCTCAGCAGATAAAATACGACAACTTACCTCCTCGCTGTCCTCTGGCTATGTCCTTGCGAATGTTTTCTACGTCGGCATCAGGTGTTGGTGGAGGAATGTAATAGTTCGATGAGGACGACTGGGGAGCAGCAATCAAATCTACAAGGCAAGTACCGTTTAAGAAATTAGAATGACATGCTTGTAATATAAACCTACCACTCCTTTTGACGGTTGTAGTCTTGTTGCGATAGTATTCAAGACAATCTCCGCATGCAAATTTTCCGGCCCTCGTAGGATCATGGCTGGAAATGAACTGGAGAACAGTTCCAACAGGGAATTGCGGCGACAACGAAAACAACTGGGGGGCCGCCCAGTAGGTGTGATGTCTGCAGACAGACCGGAGTCCATTGTGCGGTCAAGAAGGAAAAAAGCTGGCGCCAGCCGATGAAAAAGATGAGAGCAAGGATCAATGGAATCTCTTCCGAATATTTCCGAATATTTCAAATGTATCTAGTCTGTAACGCGTCATCGAGACATTGCACTGTTGCATACGGGCAATATATAGATGTACACGAGCGTACCAAATATATATACCTAGAACAGTTCTAGCTAATGTCAGTGCTTGAAGAAGCAATAGCCGCCAGTTTGCTTACATTCATTCATCAAGACCATCTTCGGATTCGGATTCGGATTCAGTGAAATCAGCATAAATCCGAGGAGCAGGAGCGACAGTTTCAGTATCGTCTGGAGGCAAGTTGGGAGTGGGAGGATTGGCCAGGCCACCAGCATACACAAACCCGGGTACTACATTCACACCGTTGCGAAGCTCTTTTTGACCGGCCAGTAACTCCATTTCAAACTCGAATTCAGCGTCTGCTGCTTCCATTTGAGCCTTCATAGCGTCATCGAGAGCTTCCACTTTGAAAGCTTCCAGGAGTTGCACGTAGACCTCCCAAAAAGTTGAGGATGAGACGGGTGGAGAACCTAAAGTAGTATAGAGAGCGGATGCCTAAATAACCGGTCAGATTTTTTCAGTAATGTATATATATACATCATGCCTTATCCCCGAAATTGGGCGGGACCAACTGGAAGACTTGGTCAGTCGTTGGTGCCCATTTGGCCTGCATTTCATCAAATAACGGCGGTGGAATGATGACCTATCCAGAATCGGAATCAGCATAGTTGAACAATGACGAACAGCCTTATTACCTTGTAGTCATGAACTCCGAACATATGTGGTTTGGCCGCTATGAGATCCGGGATTTGGTTGGGAAGTATTTTGCCCCTATCTGCACGGCGTTTACTCGAATTGAAGCGCTTGACCCAGGAGTCCAGCTCCAGTTGGAGCCAAGGAATCGCCAACCATCTGAACACCAATCTGGCTAATTTAGCAAGGGCCATCCGAGTTCGATAGACACTCACTTTTCCAGGGGATCCGTAGACTTGTATAGGCCGTTGTTGAGCCCAAAATCCAGAACGGTTTCGAACCCGGGCGTCCACTGGTGGCGGAGCAACGACCAAGCTATTTCGGGCTTGACATTGGAACCGTGGCCCTGCATCCATTTGTGTTGCAATGATCCTTCAAGAGTAGGGTCTAAGCGCTGTCGCGTAACCGTGTGGCAATTGGCTATGCCGTAGTTCTCTGAGCCGGGATCACTCTGAGTTATGAGCGGAATCCCTGCTAGGCAGTCAGGAACGAGAGCAGAATAAAAAGTAACGGAAGGCTCGCCTCCTTTTTTACGGGCAGCTTCAAGATAATAGCTTGTTATAAGCTTTGGATTGCGATTTGTCCACCAGATCTTTAGCCACAGAATTTGACCTGTGAAAGGATCGAGGCCGACGTGCTTCCAGAGACCGAAGCGTTTCCATTTGTCATGCTGATCAAAAGCCCATATATCGCCAATACCAGCACACCAATAAATTTTACGCTTGAATTTTTTCCTTTTGCGTTTCTCTACATCTTCACGCTCAACAATGTTCAAGAACTGGGAAATGAAGTGCCTGGAAAACCGATTAGTGCCTAACATTTGAACAGGTGTGCGCATCTCACTCGGATACTTTAATGCTGTGATCTTGACGGATAGTCGTAACCATTTGTCTGGCCCCCATCGTAGGGAATCTTGCTCGGATAGTTTGGTACAATGGCTCAATCATTTCCCAGGTAGCAGCTTTCTGTCTGGTTCCTTTCAGTCCCATAGCCTTGCGACGTCGCTTGATAGTCCACAGACTCATAAAACGTAAGATTATAATAACCAAGCAAAAAACGGTATTACCTGAGCCCATACACCGTCTTGTCAAAGTGGTCCATGCAATGGTCTGTAACTTGCTGATCTGTCAGCCCAAGGTGCCAGTAATAGGATATCAGAGGCTGCAGGTCCTCATCGGGCGCTGCTTCGAGATTAAGACATAAGGTTTAATTGCTTAAACGGCAAGCTTACGTGCAGGTCGATGCTGATTCTTCTTCTTTTTATTGCTCTTCACAGTGGTGTCCACAGCGAGGGTGGTCATACCCTCACTGTCCATGGTTCGAGTTGACAAACTGGGCAATAGAGATCAATGATGAGAATGCAGATTTGATTTGATTGACTTGTCGCCTCCTCTCTCTCCAATTCCGAGCATGCGGAATTTTCCACAAGAGTTGGTGGACCACACATTAGACACTCTATAGTGTGGCGAGACCGAGACACTGAAAGCCTGCTCATTGGTCGAAGCGCTTTGGGTAGTCCCATCCCAGCACAATCTCATGATGGCCGTCAATATTCGCAACCGAAAAGTAGCAGATAGATTCAGCATACTGCTCCAGAACCCGAGATTCTGGCTATACACCAAACAGCTTTCTATAACCCTGCAATCCAAGGCACTGACTCACCGTGAACACGCACTGGCCATGGTCCCCATTCTACGGGTTCTTACCAATCTGGAGCACATCGTTTTGCACCCAGCTGCACACAGCATAGGCGAGGCTTTATTCGGAATGCTGCCCCCCATTTTTGTAGATGCGGTTGCAGCCGCCTTCAGTGAGCCACTTTCGTTTCATTTGTGACGCCAATCTAATTGATTTATCTGGTCTTTTAGACCGGAACTACATGCAGACATTAGGAGGGGTTCTCCCATTGGGAAATTGGGATTTGGCGGGGACATCGTGCCTGCCCCGAGTGAGCAAGCTCCAAGCGATGTCCTTCATCAGCTGCCGACTGCGATGCCGACATCGGGAACGTCTATGTATAATAGACAACCTCCAGCGGCAATGACGATCAAGGACCTTTATATCGGTCCTTTTGATGGCATGGAGCTACTTCAACAATGGCTGGCATCCCCCGACGTTTTTGTGGAGACGCTGGAGATCCACGGGGCCACAAGCATTGCACTGCTCAAATTGGATAAATTGCACGTTCGCAATTTGAGACTGGAATATAATGCGGGTAAGCTATTCTCTCTATAATAATCAGCTTGCGTTGCTTAAGCTGCTTAGGTCAGGACTTCACGCTGCCATCTGGTTTGGAGGACACACTCACCAGCCACATCACTATAACCATTCCATCCGGATGGCAGGCTGAGCACCTTCAACATTGGCTTGCGTTGGTACAAATCTCGGTGAATGCCACCTTGGTTTTGATGGTTATTGGGGGAAAAGAGCTGGTATGCCTTCGATGGATCCCGCGTACATCTTGAAGCAGATAGACGGAAATAGTGCAATACGCTTACAAAAAATGGAGGCAGGCGAGTGCCCTTGGGGTTCTAAATTCTTAGAGTTCACTGTAGTTGCACAGTAGTAGTTGCACAGTAATAGTACTAGTAGCGGGTTTCATTTATTTGACTCGGAATATGCTTATACGTGCCTGCTAGTAATTGTCCCTTATGCTTGCCAATTGACCGTGAGGACATGGGTATCTTGGCGACTGGTACCATTGCTCTAACACTCTATACGCCAAGGGAAATCGGCTGGGAATTGGCTGAGCGTGTTGGAATTCTGTCTGAGGCAGGACAAATGATCGCAGTGATCGCAGAGCGTGGAGGATCAACGCGACACGTATAAAATCTGTGCTTTTTGTTTGTGTAAACTTTGGCGCGGCTGGTCTTGAACCACCACCTCGCCCCCCGCTCACCGGCCTCGCTTGCAATTGTTGCCTGGCCGGAGTCTTCTGTCAGGCTTCGGCCAGGACGTTGCAAAGCGCGGTGGTATCCCTTCCTTTTGTTTTGTTATTCAGGCATATACAACATACGCTTCCCACTCTCGTGGCATAGCTCGAAGCCCCGCCACGCGCCCCGCCACACACCCTTTCCTGACACGGCGTCTTCAAACATGATGAACCCGAACACGCTGACCGAACACGCCCGAATACGCCGAATAACATGCTCCAACACCGAGGCTGTCCATATGAGAACACGACAATCGCGCTGGACCCGCTCAGCGCGTCTGCACGCGTCTGCGCGCGTCTTGGGAGCACAGAGCGCTAACCCACAGCAGCTTCGGACGCCTTCGGCCGATCGAGTCCGACGGTGCAAACAACACCCTACAAGAGTGCTGCTGCTTCCTCCTCGCAGCGCCAGTCTCCCCTGCGTCCCAACAACGATCCTGCACACGAATGTGAACCCGGACGACGTCTGGAGCTGCCCCACCCCCCATTCTGCTTCCACGCCTCGCCGTACGATCCGCCTTGTCCGACACACAGTCCTCGTCTGTGCTCGTCCCCAGTCCCGCGCTTGCAAGTCAACAGGAGCGGCGCCGCTGCGAGCCCCCCCCACGTCTGTGTTGCACTCTGTGTCACCAGCGACGCCCACGACGTCCGTCGCCCCACCCTCGTCCCACGACGAGCGGCCCCGCACGAACGAGCCGCGTCGCCGTGTCGTAGGTGTCCCAGGACGAGCCCCATGTCTGCGCCGCCCTCTGCGTCCCCGGCGACAACCCCGACGTCCGCCGCCACACCATTTCGTGCCGCTCTCGGCGCCACGCTGACGCCGCAGCCCCGCCCTCACTTCCCCGGACAACATCCAGCTCCGGCGGCTAGACGGCGGTGCGCTAGGCCTCGAGCTAGTCAGCGCGCCGTCTCACAGCGGATATGGCCCTCAGATGGGCCACCCACCTCCCCGTGCTTACAATGAGTACTTGAGGCATACAGTGTCGCGATGCTCCCCGGCAGAGAACACCTAAATATCTCCTACGGCGGAAAGAGTATGCGGAAAGAGTACACGTCCTCTCGTTCTCAAAGTCATTTCTATTGTCTCATGACGCTTTGCAGTCATCATGCTCTGTCCGCTCTTGCCAATCTCACGGCGCTGGATCTCCCCTCGCCCGTCTTTCCTCAGCACCAGCGCGTCCCAAACCCGGACGCCAACGCCGCTGCCGACCCACCCGAGCGCAGACGCCGAGGACGTCCGGCGCCGCTCTCTGCGTCACTGGACGCGGACCGAGCGCCCCCATGTCTGTCCCACCCTCGTTACTGGCGCGGAAGACGCCCACAACGTCTACCGCCCCCCGTCCACGACGAGCCCCCACGTCCGCGCCCCCCTCGGCGTCACCCTCTGAGTCCTCGGCAACGGCCACAACGTCCGCCGCCACGCCGTCGTCCCACGACGAGCCCCCCATCCACGTCCACGCCGCTCTCTGCGTCACCAGCGATGCCCACGACGTTTGTCCCACCCTCGTCCCACGACGAGCACCCCCGCACACCGTCTGCCGGTGCGCCCATTTCCTCTGCGCCCACCCTGCCGCTCGGGTCCCACTCGCGCCGAGGTTCGCGGCGCCGACGCCTGCCCCTACCTCACGCCGCAGTCCTGCCTTGCCTCCCCCGGACGACATCCAGCACCGGCGCCTCGTCGTCACGACGTCCGCCGCCACACCCTCGTCCCACGACGAACCCCCCACGCCACGTTCGCGCCGCTCTCGGCGCCGCGCTGACACCGCAACAAGTTGCGGGAAGCCACTGCTGCGTCGTAGCGGAAATTCCCTCCAATGCGCGCGGCGCAACGTTGCGAACCAGCTGCGCTCGTCCCTGCGCATCTGCGGCGACTCGTAGCTCGCAAGTCCAGGTCCGCGTGCGACGCCGCATAGATCATAGATTGTTTTGCGGGCAGCCCTCGCACAGCCGCGACAAGGATTCCCGGCCCTCGGAGATCGCCACGCAGCACACTCGGGGGTGCGGAACACGGTCCATATCGCGTGAGTGCACCGCCGCCGACGTCCAGCTCGAGGGGGCGCTTCGCGGGAAGCCGCGCTGCCGCTGCTTCGAACTCCCGCGCCGACGACCCGGCCGTGCAGACGCCGGGAGACAGCGAGATGGAGACGTGGAGTGGCGCACGCTGCCGCTCAGACACCAACGTGGGCTTGAAAGTGCCCGGGGCGCCTCAGACTCGTATGCGGACCTTGTGCGCGGGCGATGTCGTCGTTGGCAGGGTGTGGAGAGATTAAGGCGTGGAGCGCGTCTTGAGCGCGCGGGCGCCGGCTCGAAGCGTGCGTGCGGGAGTGAGTTTGAAGCGTGTCCGCAACGAACTTGTACGCCCACTCGATCTGCTGGCGGGTGGATCAGCGGAGAAGAAAAGGAGGCGATTGCGCACCGGGCTTTCTGTCCATCTGGACGCTTTCTTCTCTCCATACATACTGTTTCCGTATTCCGTGTTCTGTATTCCGTATTCGGTCCTTGCTATCCCTGCGGTTTGCTATTTGATACCTACTGTACCTGATAAAGAATGTGTATACAGCTCTGAGACTCTGAGATTGAATTGAATATGCTGATTTCGCATCCATTCCGCATCCATTCCGCATATTCTGCGTCAGCAAATTCCTCCACCAATTCCCACCAAGCCTACGCTGGACACATTTCCTCGGAGCAAATCTGTTGAAGCAAATCGTTTCGAGGACTTGGTTGGTCCTGAATAGGCAATTGATTCTTGCATGCCTCCCACACACTCCGAGCTCAAACTATGGACTCCGCGACTGCATCCATACCCGGAAGATGCAAAAATATGGGCTATGGAACCTATCAAGACCGCATTTGGCTTACGCCTGCACGGCACAACCTCAACTCGTACTCGCGGGCAACAAGCATGGGACTGGACTGCCTTGCAAACGCTACTCACCGAACCATACTGGGTATGATTCACTATCCGTTGCAGAAGGGGTGTTTGACGCTGGATCTCAGGTTGAATTTTCATCTGACTGGCTTACTTTCTCTATCGGCGGCGAAGTCACTGCTAAGATGCCAGCCGACGCTCTTTTGCGGAGCTGGGATATCATCCTCGGTGTCCTATACTTGCGCTTCTCCCATCTTGGAAGCGTAGATGGGGATGAACTTGCAGGAGCCCTGCTTCTGCAGAGCCAGATGAAGAACTTTCGCACCTATGTCAGTTCTCACCGGAATGATGTTTCTTTCGGGCTCTGAATTTGCAGTAGGTCGACATCCCCGCAGATTTTTGTTTCATGGACAACGTGGACGACCGGGACAACTCTGACGGCGACTCCGAGGGCGACTTGGATACGGACAGCACCACCGATGCCAACTTTGTTTTTCCAAATGTCGATAATGATGAAGACGACGAAGCATTCATGTACATCGACGACAACAGCAGTGACTATGACGAGGAAATGCCGGGCAGCGACCATGACGAATATATTCCAGACTTCACTCAAACCACACCCATATCACGTCCAGCTGCACTTCCCGGCAGGTTGCCGGGAGCCTGCAACAATCTCGTCGAACTGCCTGAGATAATGAAAATCTGGTGCACCCATATGCAGGTCTTTTTCTACCCAGTGGTGAGACCTGGAAACGTACGCATCATCTTTACTTTATTTTTGTGATATGCGTGTAATTAAATATGCTTGACAGAAATACCGCCGCTCTAAGCAAGACATCGTGGATGACTTGGTAGACATGCGCAAGCTTCGGCCAAAGATTTGGAGAACGCCCGAGTTTCAGACGGCTCTAGAGGTTAGTCATATTTGTCTGTCTCGCAATTAAAATCTTGAAAACTCTGTCAGGAGTCGGGGCTGCTCAACATGATGTACAAGATCAGTAAGCCAGGAAACCTACTGGAAACCACCCACCCAGATGTTGAGCAAAGCTTCCGGTTCCACAACTGGAAGCGGAGCTATCCTCTACTGATTTGTCGGTGGACACGACCGACAATTACGGTCGAGGAATGTGACACCGTATGTGATTGCGCAGTGATTGAGAGCTGCGTTGACCAAGTTGCAGGCTAAGCCAAAAGCGGATCCTAACTACAAGTTTGGCCCAGGCGACGCACTAGATCTTTTGGTATTCATCAGCTCTCACAGAGAGATGCACCCGTGGGTTTACGACCCTATGGCTGTTTTTTTCCTGCTGTCGCGCGACAGCTTTGTCTATAACTCAGAGCTCTGGCTTGCTCCGGCCCTCGAGACGCTTGATTACCCGGTGTGTGGTCTTGTTCCGAGACCATTTTGACTTACTGACAACAAATAGCGCATCCAGGGCTGGGACCCTATCAAAGTTTATCGTACAATTATGCAGCTCCCTCTGCTCATGGATGCAAAGTCTGTGTCATCCATAACCTTCCTGGCGGCTTTGAAGGACAGGAAGCTGGCTCTGGTCGTTTCCGAGACATATGCTCATCGGAAATTGATACGAGAAGTCCGGCAGCAGGTCTGGCGTTCGGATTACCCGTCTGATGCGGAAGCCTCAGCAGAGCTGGCAACCTCCATCGCACCCGACGCACCTGACACTACCAGCCCATCGAAAACAAAAGCTCAGAAACGACACGAGAAGCAAAAGAAGAGAAAGCACGAGGAGGAGAAAGCGAGAAAGGAGGAGGAGGAGAAGCAGCGGAAGGAGGAGATTCATGTTGAGGCAGAGTCGTTGGGTGTGGATCCCAGGCCCGAGGTGCTCAACTACAATTGCCCAAACTGCAAGAATGAAGACGCGGATGATCGCTGCTTACGTGAAATCCAGGTATTCGAGCGTCCGGATGCGGAGAGCCTCATTGGTGCGGCTTTGACTTGTGCTCCCCCGGAAGACCGTCTGAAACCGTCTCGTCCCACGGTACCGCCTCTGTCTTCTCGCACATGTGGTGTTGACTCCTGTCTTAGACGAAAACTCGCACATCCAAGAAATACCAGGTCCGCTACGTGAACCCGGAAACCAAAGGTTTTAAATGGGTGAAGCCTCGCGAGCAGACTCAGAAGCGATGTGGTAGAGACATTAACCGTTTCTTCTACGTCCATGATAATGGCGAAGTAGAATGGGTGTGTTATCATTCTGCTATTCGTCGGATTGGGACTGATTAATATGCGGGTTCAGCTGGGCGGTGTCCGATATAAAGTCATGCAGCAGAAGCTGTTGGATCTCTTGATTGACAACCACTGAAGAGTCAAAGTCTGTGGCGTTCACCGCCGGGAATCTATGCAAGCCTGGTCGCATGAGGGCTCAATGACTGCTACTGGAACTCGTCAAGCCCAGGGTGGTCTTCAAGGCGATGTTTATGGCCCATATACCTGCCACAAAGGGGATACTGAAGATGATATCAAGGCGCTTTTTCGGCACGCAACGGTGTGATTATCGCTTTCTTGTCGGATTTCACTGATGTATTTTTGAAGGATGCCGATGTTCTTGTAGAGATTGGTACCACAATCATGCCCACAATGCGCTCTGACATTTCTGCTGTCACCAACTCGGCAGCGGTCGGGCGGCTGGGTCGCCATGGGCTGACCAGCTTTTATTGCACTAATTATATCAGCGCCGTCCACCGTGACTTCGATGTTGGTAGGCGGGACATTAAACCGGACGATATGAAGGGGAAGGGCAGGGAAAAGGGAGAGGATCTTGGCGGGTGCTACCCTTGTGTCCAGCTTGTCCAGACTGGAACCGACAAGTCTTTGCATGAGTGGGACTTTGCCATGGTCCGATGGGGCATTGTAATTGAAACTCATTCAAATACTGTGTGGTATGTGTCTACACTTCTCCCTAACTATGCTCAGACAATCTATGTGTAGGTGCTTCAACGGCCGTCATGAGCATGGTTCGGTCATACCCAGCCGTAGCTCCTATGAGGCCAACGCTGCCTCAAGCGGCTATCACCCGACTGACCGCAAACTGGACGTCGAGCGCGCTGAAGTGTTTAAGCAGGTTCGTTTGGGAATGCAACTTAGACCACGTCCATAGTGTAGCTGTATTGTAATATTTTTATCGTTTTGATATCACATCGTCCCAACCACACTTGTCTCTGGGGTCCGACCATCTATGCCGAGCAGCCGTGCCCATCAAGATCTGATGGATTGCCCGATTGGGACGATATGTGAGCTGCCTAGTGCCTGTTGCCATAGCACTTGCCGTCGGTCAAGCGAGGTCAAGCGTTGGTGCCATCGTCGACTTCAGTTTGACTTCAGCACGCTCTCGGCGACTTACAGATGCGACAACGAGAGAAGAACCCCACTGTCTTGATCGACCACCCCCTGGTGAACGGGCTCCCTAGCTGGTTCCCTTTAGGCCGCGGACTACCCATGGTCTGTCTTGAACGGGCTCCGCAGGTCTTCTTCATCCGCTCCGACGGTCTTGTGTATCTTGAAAGTCTTGAACATTTGGTTTCGCGAGCTTGACCGGGTCTAGATTTTGGTCCGAGGCTCAAATCCTAAAGTGCGTCTTGAAGCGAGCCTTTAGTGTCTTTGAAGCCTCGCTGGCGGGTCTTGATATTGTTCTTGCTCAATAGCTTGAATTACGAGCTCCCGCAGAGGTCTTCGTATTGAACTTGAAGCAGGTCTTGATGCCAGTGACTCCAAGTTCTACGAGGTCTTGACTCGTCTTGAAGCAGCGGGTCTTGATTCTTGAACAGGATCCCACCGACATCGAGGGTGTCCGCCCGAGGCCTTCAAATTGGAATGTCTTGCAGCGCCTTGATTAGGTTTGCGCGGACTCAGATCTTGAAGCCCGAGTATTTATTTCAGGGCTTGAAATCGTAGTTATTAATCTTGAAAGCGTCTAGATGATTCTTGCACACTTGGCCGCCTCCCGAAGTCTTGAACTTGAAGGATTCTTGATTCTTTGCGAGGTCTACCGTTTTGAGCGGTTAATGTCGGTCTTGAGAGACCAGTGACCCGCTGGGGGTTTGAGGATCCGGGTTGGTCTTGACTCTTGTGGCAGGGGCTTGAGGCCTGATGCATGAACAACTCTTGAGCTCTTGAACAGTCAGGCTCCAACTGAGGTTTTGTACCAAATCGGAGCGGCCGCCGCGAGTCGTTGCCCTAGGTCTTTCCCCAAGCTCGGAGAGAGTCTTGGGTGTTGTGTTGCGCCATTTCTTGAGGGATGGGAGCCAATTATCGTCAGCCGCCTTGGAAAGAGCATAGTCGCATCAGAGACACACGAAACCCATGGAGCCATAACTTGAAACAGTGGGCGAACAAGCAAGGGCCTGCAACAGGCAGATGGGATTATTCGAGGTGCACCGCGACCATGGAACGTGCGATATCAGTATGCCTGAGTGCAAAGGAAACGAACCGCTTCTAACGGTCGACCACGAAACAATGATTAACGACACTATGCTTTTGAGCGGGACGGAAGGAAGAGGGGAAGAATACGAAGTGGTGGCAGAATGGAAAGAAGAGAGGACTGGGGGAGTGACTAACAGGTTTCTTTTGACGGTATTTCTGGTCAGCCCAGAAATAAATATCTTCCTCTTCTTTTCGTCTCTTTGGACTCCTTCCATAACCGTCAGCTTGCTTTCGATTGCGAGGTCTCCAACTAGCAGGCTAGCAGCACATAGAAGACATTTTTTCTTGCTCTCATATACTAAAATCACTCCCAAATACTTTAATGGACCTTATTATAATTGCATATGTACATATCTCTTCTGTGAAGAACCTGAGAAGGTACAAATCATGCACGATTCCCAGCTCTCAGCCTCGGCAAAGCCCAATCATGTGACCGCGATTCTCGGACCGTATCCGGATCGCAACTTGATCGCAACGTCCAAGGCTCACAAAATGCAGGCAAGTATAGAACAGTTCTTGCATCCGTCGCGAGCGTTTCTAAGTAACCCATTTTTATAGACTGCCGTCGAAATCACCGAGGCGTACTCCGGTAGCAACGACCCACCGTCGGACTTCGACCGCACACATTTCTCAGCTGCTTATCGAAGAAACCATCGCTCTTGCATCCATCGACACCGAGATTTCCGAACTGAAAATCCGACTCGCAGCGCTCACCTCGTTGCGTGAAGAACGGGAGGGAATCGTCAACAAATTGCGTGCCATCACATCGCCGCTCCGCCTCTTGCCTCCGGAGATTTTATCTCTTATATTCACAAACTGCCCTCGGGATGAGGTGGGCCGCACTATCAAGAACCCTAGCCCTCTGCTAGCGCCTCTCCTCCTCGTGCAGATATGCTCCCGATGGAGGCACGTTGCAATGGACACTCCCGCGATATGGACAGAGCTCCCGCTTGTCTTGTTCCGGGACAATGTGTCACGGGATAGGGCAATGCTGACGAAATGGGTGGATAATGTGTCCTCATTACCTGTCTCTATGGCTGTGGAGTGTCGTTGCCCCAATGTACTTCAGCACGCATTGACCCAGATACGCCAATTCAAAACCCTTCGTCTTCAATTGCACCGCGCCTCCTTATGCGTTCTCGGACCCCACAGCCATAGCGGACTGGACGTGGAAAATTTACAGGTCGACATCACCGATCGCCTGAACGACGCCGCCATATCCCAGCCATACTCTGCGTTCGCAGATTCCCCTTCTTTGCGCAGCTTCACGCTTGTATCATCCACCCGGTATACCTCAACCATCAAATTTTCGCTTCCTTGGTGGCAGTTGACAAAACTGGAGATTTCAGAGCCTCGCTTGAGCTGCTCGTGCATGGCCGTGTTCATGGGCTGTACGAATCTCGTCCACCTCGCCCTTGGGATGCTCGAAGATTTCGACTACGACATCGCGCCTCCTTTCCCCAGTACATTCCCATTCCTTACCGACGCATCCTTCCTTTTCGAAGACTATGATTCCATGACCATGCAGGAATTTTTTCGCCCTCTCACTTTTCCTTCCCTGAAACATCTCATTCTTGAATACGCCGACGAGGCCTGGGAATGGCCGCAAGTCGAATTTGCCGCGTTCCAGCTTCGGTCGTCCTTTAATTTGGAAACACTGCAATTGGAAGGGATCCTCCTCGACGTCGCGGACCTCAGAGGGGCCTTCGAAAGCCTTCCCTCGCTAAAGAGCTTCACAATAATGTTTGTCGGAGACCGCCGTGATGCCTGCGAGGTGTTTGAGGCCTTGACTTGGGACGGCGTGCACTCGTTGCTGCCTCAGCTGGAACGCCTGAAGGTAAGGCTTTTCATGTGCGACGACTCGCTCAGATATTGTATCGCAATGCTCAAGTCAAGGCTGGGTCGGGAGGGAGGCCCGGCTTCCCAGCTCCAGTTCCTGTGGCTAGAAGCAGATGAGTACAGTCGTACGAGAGAAATAGACTGGTGGTGGTGGCAGTGGAAACTTCCGCTGGTCTTCCCGACATTGGAGTGGAAGTTCACCAAGCAGAGACTCATTGACGACGAGGATTAATTATCGGGTTAAGCACAATTCAAAAGGTAGTACATCCATACGTATCAGGTTTTTATACTTGCAGACACCCAATTCACGCACTTGCGGTCAACCGGAACTTGGCAATGCTCCCAAAAAGCCATCTCCCCCAGTCTGCGCCAGCGGGGCCTCCACTGCGATACGCCTCCGGATTCAATGCGACAGTGCCTGCCCTTAGGATAGTCAAAGTGGATTGGATTGACGTCGGTGTGTCGTACAGAATGGAAGAAGGTACAATACATTGCGAAAGCGCCTGCCTCAGTCTCGTCCTCAGGCGTCGCGCGACCTCGCATTTCCCCACCGTTCGTCATCGCGCGGTCTGGAGGACGCATCTCGTGTATTATACCCGCGCGCGTCTGGCGAACGCCGGCGCGGGGAGCGACTGCGGCTGTGCTGGCGCCTCGACTCGGGAGGGGGGCTTCGTGATGCAGATCTTGGACGGCGGCCGAGTGTATTTAGCAGCTCTTCCACGCCGCGCATGCCCTCCGACGCCTTCTTGGTCTTGGCCTTGCGCGCCTTCTTCTCCGCCTTACGTGCCTTGCGCGCGCGCTTTTCTTCGGGCGTCTCGTCCTTGCGCTTTGCCTTTTTCGCCTTTTTGAGCGTCTTGGCTTCGCGGCGCTGGGCGAGGAGGTACTCGCGCATGGGGTCTTCGGGGTCGATGGCGGCTCCGGAGGAGGCGGAAGAGTCCGAGTCGGCGGCATCGTCGTCTGCGCCAATTAGCGGTATAATATAAAGGAAGAGAGACAGCGCACCCATGATCAATTGCGGCTTCGCATTGAGACTCTGCTCATCGGGCTCGACCCACTCGCCGTCCTCCCCCTTGGCCTTAGGCTGCTTGTAGTCCTTGACGTGGTCGACACGCAACGTCTTTTCTAGAACGACCGCGCCGTTGAGGTTGTCCACGGCGAGCACGGTCGAGCGCTGGTCCTCGTACATGAGGAAGGCAAAGCCGCGTCGCTTGCCTGTCTCCTTGTCGCGCGGCATGTTCAGGTCCATGACCTCGCCGTATCTGTAGATAATGAGCGGTCGTGCGGGATATTCAGATCGGCCTCACTGTGAGAATATCGTTATAACGTCGCCTTCTGTGAGATCGAACGGAATACCGCCTACGAAGACATAGGCCGAATCCCGGTATTCGTCGTGCCAGGACGCGCCGCTGACGCCGAGGTCTAGTTCGAGCTGATTGATTTTGTTGATTTCCTTAACGACGCTGCCTGCAGAGTCAGTGAATGCCCGTAGACGCGACGATTGAAGGTGTACTTCATGACGGTAAACCGTGGGTTGATCGACGGGCTAACGACGGCCCGCTAGATGGCAACAATGATTGAGATGATTAAATCATAAAACAAGTCAACGCCCGCTGCCAAAAAGAGGAGCAATGTAGAATTTCAAGGCAACATTCGTTCTCGAACACATCGTGGTACGGGAAAGGCATCACGTACAGACGATATATAGTCACGGGGATGCGAGACGCGACGCGTTTGTTGTTCAACAAACGCGTCCGAGTCGCGCGACCCAACAGGGCGCAGCATGGCCCAACACGGAAAACATATATAAGGCGGCTGAAATTCCCCTCGTAAGTCCCTGATCCCTCTCTTCTCTTTCGCACGTCCCTCATCCATCCTCCCTCAAGCTCGTCTTCCTCAAGCTCCGTCGTCAATTCGCACACTTCAGGTGTGTACTCCGTTTTATTTCTATCGGGTCCTTATGCGGGGTCGAACGTGTGTTTTGGGCCGATCGCTACGAGGTGTGCGCGCCACAACGACGGAGCCTGTTATTCTAAGCGCCGCCGTCGCCCACCGGGATGGCTTGCTGATGGGTTCCGTTCGTGCTCCCCCTCAGGTCGTTTTTGCCCTCCCCGTTCGCTTTATGCTTGGTCCACACCGTCCCTCCACATCACGGTACTCCTGGACAGGGTAGTAGGGCGTGTGGGAGTAGCCGTCCTGGATCACGGAATACCTGGGAATCTACCCACTGGATCGTGCAGTGTTCTGGTCGGCCATATACTGACATGAGCATTCTTTCCAGGTCGCACATCCTTCCCCAAGCCCGTCTTCTTCAATCCACCTCTCATACTCTAGGTGCGTAGATGCTTTATTTCTATTGGGTCCTATGGAGTTTCGAACGTGTGTGTTGGGCCGGCCGCTACGTTCCGCGCATGTCACCACGACAGAACTCGTGAACCCAGGGCGCGGGCCGTCGGGCGCGTACCCCCACGAGCTTTGTTTGTGCGCCGCATCAGGTCCATTTGCCATCCCCGCTCGCATTTATGCCACTTGGTCCACACCGTTCACCTTTGTTCTCCTACCCTTGGGCAAGGTACTGAGCATCGGAACTAGCTCACATGGATCACGGAATATTGGGTTTACCTTCTGGCTCGTGCAGTGTCTTGATCGGCCATATACTGACACGAGCTTTTTTTTCCAGGTTGCACTTCAAGTTCTCGGCTTCCTTTCCCCGCCCGCCGCCGCCTTGAAGCTTCAATTTCCGTCTCAACACATTCCTTAGGTGGGTCACTCGCTTATTTCTGTCGGGGTTTCGTTGGGTCTAGAACTATAAATGTGCGGCCGGCTCGCCATGTCCAAATCTCCAGGGCAGCAGACAGCAGCGCTCGCGACCCTGGGGCTGCTGCGGCCCTCAAGCCACGGCAGCCCCTCGCGCGCGTCGCTTGTACGTGCACATCCGAGTCGAGTTTGTGTTTCAGATCCTGTATTCACTCGTTCATATGTGCAGTTTGAATAATATTTTGTTGCCTACATGCGCATTCTCATGTTCCTGCTTTTACCGCAAAGCTGTCGAGTGACGGCAAGACAAGATAAGACTTGCATACTCTGGTGGCAGGTCCGTTCAGTAAAGCGCGGGTACGGCGTTGCTGAGATACACACATATATATACACGCTCTATGAGATCTACAGAATACCAGTTGAGGCCAAGGCCTCACATGTAGTCTATCATTCCATCTTGGCGACCTTCTTCGGGCCACTGACAGTGAACAGCAGAGTCCCCGAGAACACCATACCGGCGCCGATGCCCAGCTCCGCGTTCCATTCATTTCCGAACCACCACACGCTGAAGCAGAGGCTGATGGCCTTGCGGGCGGTGAGGACCAGATTCGTGGAAACGGAGGAGACTTGCTGTGGCGAATATGGGATCAGTGCATGTCGGGATGATGATGCCGTGGCCCACGTACCGATGAGAGCCTGTTGACACCCGAAACGCAGACGAGTTGCGAGCAGAGGTTCAAGCCAAGGATCAGCCAGGACGCCATGGCGGACGAATCTGTGGTCGGCTCAGACAGACTGCGGAGGCCTTGCTGGACATCCCGAACGAGAAACAGGAACACTGGGAGCGACAAGAAGTGCTAAGCACGGTATGAGCATTTATTTTGGGTGGAAGGTTGGAGAGTGGAAAGCCTGTACCGTATAGAATACACCTTCTTTCCAACAAGGCCCGTATCTCTTGTACGTCCGCTCTTGCAGCAGTCCGAATAGCCCAGTGAGAACCAAGGACGTGACGAGCATAGAGACGCCGATGGTGTACTTCCGTAGGTCCTCCGCAGTTTGCGGGTGGGCGGCCTGTTTTGCCGCGGCAGCGGCGGACGGTCGAGCCAGGGTCGCGAGAATGACACCAGCGGATACGACCAGCACTGAGACCTGCAAGATAATTAGCGATGGGGTGGGTGGGTCGTGTTCGGTTTCCACTAACCACTTGCATCGCTGTGTACCGTTTGCCGGCAAACAAAAATCCAAAGACCATCGACACGGCCAGTCCTACTTCACGTCAGCCAAGAGTCGGATTTCCAAGGAAAGGATTCACACCCGCGGATCGGAAGACGATAAGGATCGTCAGCGGAATATTATACGCGAAGGCCCAGTTGTTCAGAAGGGACCCGGTCGTCAGAAGAAGAACTTGGGCAGCCCAGTGCTTTATAGGGACCTGACGAGGCTTAAACCGCGGCAATCGATGGCCGGGATGGAAAACCAAGAAGGCAGGAAGGGACTGTGCAGTGATGAATAAAACTTGCGAGAAAGTCAGCGCGGAACCTGCGGGGCACAGTCAGCATTACTGGAAATGAGATACAGCGAATTTGTCACCAATTCTAGCGTTCATCATGAGCAGTTGCTCGTACGCCCAGACATTTCTGCTCGGGGTAAATATCTGGAGTACACGAGTGGGTGCAAAACTCACACACAACAGCCGCCCATGACCATAGAGAGGATAGAATAGTAGTCGAGCAAGGCAGGTGTGGCTTGGGATAGACGTACACCGGGATCGACAGAATCCCCGACAGCAGCAGAAGGAATTGGGTCCGGTACAGCATCCTTCTTCACGTCCCTTCGTCTAGACATGGCCTCGCGACGCGTTAAAATCTCGCGAATTAAACTGCGCGCGTATAAAGCACAGCGAGAGCCAGAATTGCGACACGTGGTCGATCATTTCGATTAACTTACCGGTGATGTCATCAATCTGAAAAATAGGGGCTGGCATCAAGGTTGAATTCAGGCAAAATCCAGGACGATTGGTGGGAAGGCTTCAAGAAACGGTCCGAAAAATATTTTTCGAGTTCAGGCTTCACAAGCACCGGATAGACATGTTCATGTGTCTAACGGGGCGCGATCGGGAAGGAAAGCCGTGATATGTACACCGAGACCACAGCACTCGTTCACAGAAGCACAGCCTCGAATCTGAGTCGACTGTACATCATTGCCCAATTTCCAGACGTATCCTGGCAGTCAATTCTGCACATCTCCACCACTTCGTTGATAATTTCAGTCGCTTCCTTGTCGGAAAAGTCCTTCAAGAAGGCTTTGCGGGCAAATACTTCCAGCCATCCTCGGAGACCATCTTCAAGGGGTGTGTTGCGTGGCGTGAGCGAAATTTGGAGGGTTTTAAATGATGCCGCGATTAACAGCTGAGGGTGGAAAGATTAGTCGGACGGTTGGAGTGATTATCGAGATAAAACCTGCCTTGGAATAATCCTCAACTGAAGGGAAGAACCAGGGGTCCAAGGGAGCGGGATCATGACCATGGGCACGAACTACACGGTGGAGAGCACTTCTGATGCCTGTAAGAAGTTAGACCGAAATGTGACAAACATGCAAGTTAACTGGTATACCAATGCAGTTCATCGCACCACCCATCTCTACGACCAAACGTCCACCAGGTTTCAGGATCTTCTTGACAGACTCGAGCACGCCCGCCGGATCGCGTTTGCACCAGTGCAGTGTAGCATTGCTGAATGCCGCATCGAACTTGAACTCTGGATCGTTATTGTTGAATTCGGCCATGGGTATGTCGAGGGCCTGAACATCGGACACAAATGCATGATCCAGCCCCGCTTCTTTGGCCTTCTCAATCTGCGGAGCAGTCAGAACATGATGTAGAATGCAAGGAGGGACTGCAATACCATGCTCTCACTGAAATCAACCCCAACGACCAGGCCGCCAGGGGCCTGTTTGACGATTTTGTCGAGGACCACAGTGACCTCGCCACTCCCACAGCCCAGGTCAACTATTTTCTCGCCCGGTTTGGCGGCGAGCATGTCCAGAATAGGCGCAGTGAATGCCGGGGAGTAAACAAACGCGGCGGATTTATTGTATAGGGAGGCAGACCAGCCCTGAGGGTCACGCGTGTACAAGGCTTCTGGGTCGATGGTGGTGGGTGCCATTTTTTTCAGTGTTTAATCCGCGATCTAGCTACTTATCCGTGCTTTAATACTCCTCTACGAAACGTGAGCGGTCGGCCGATTCTGAGATGTTGAACGGGAATATTCGGGATAAGCGCTCGGCCGATGGTGTCCGGGGTGTGGTCCAAGCTCGGAGAAGGCCCCGAAGAAGACCGAAGGACGTCTAACTTCAAGAGCTCGTTCAGCTCGCGGCAATTGCGCGGTTGAGTTCAATTGAGACCTAAATTTGGACCAGATCACAAGCGAGACGCGTCAAATCACGATTACGTCACACACACTTGCTTTGTCTCGACCACCACCTTGCCAGTAACAAAGGAGGCGGAATTGTGATTGTTCCAACGTTTATTAGATATCAAGTACTAAACCTAACGCGCCGCGGCAATCCGCTAGAATCCAACCAGCTCTACCTGCTCGTTCCGACGGCGCTCGCCACCTCCTCAATTAGTACGCCACGACGACAATCCTTATTGAGCCTCGAAGCCTTAATTGTGTAGCAGACATGCCCGATAAGCGCAAATCCGCGAGACATGCCATATCC
The DNA here is from genome assembly GCA_029378255.1 of Mycena rosella. Lineage (NCBI taxonomy): Eukaryota > Fungi > Basidiomycota > Agaricomycetes > Agaricales > Mycenaceae > Mycena > Mycena rosella. Next base: position 296,240 of record JARKIE010000037.1, on the reverse strand, counting down.
ATGGCACCAATAGATTCCCCGTTCTCCGGCTTTCTCGAGAACGACCGCGTGCCTGCGCTACAGGAGCGTCGAATCATCCAGGAGCTGCTCGCAGAAAAGATAGCACTTCTGGCGCAACTCAACTCCCGAGTCCCCAGGCGACACAGCGGGAAAAAAATGCCACGCCAACTGCGCGTCAAACTCGAGCATACGCGTCGTTTTATTAAATACCATCAGGCGTTGATTTCCCCCTGGCGGCGTCTTCCGGTCGAGATCATGTCGGAGATCTTCCTCTCTACATTGGTGGATACCGGGTATGAGGAGATCGACGCGTATTGGGACGACGATAGAGAAGGGACGTTGCTCGTATGCAAAATCTGCAAAACCTGGAGGGAGATCGCCATCTCAACACCAGCATTATGGAATGTTTTATCCCTCAGCCTGCACTCCGCACCGCGCCCTCTCGATTGGATTTCGACGTGGCTAGAGCGATCTCGATCTTTTCCCGTCTATCTGCAGGTGTTCTGGGGCGATACATCTTTACCAGACGTCATAAACGCAGTGATAGCTCTTTTCGCGTCCCACCTTAACCACGCAGCTGCTTATTCCGTGAATGGCCTGGATATCGATGACCCGGAGCTCGTCAACGAGTCGTATCCCCTGGCCACCTTTCCGCCCGTCCAATCCCCTACCTATGCACCCATTCTTTCTACCGTAGGCGCCGACTTGCCGCCTCGCAGCGACTGGGATTGGATTCGCGCAGCATGTCGAGCCTCACCTCGTCTATCATCCCTTACTACATCGCGGTCTGCTCTCGACTGGTTTCCAGCAACTAACAACGCCATCACAAAACTTCACTTTATTGATCCAGGTTGATTTTTGTCGGTCTTTCGTTAAATAAAATCTAACCAGCCATTGCAGTGCCCATGTCCACCTTACTTCAAGTTCTGGAGAATGCACCAGGGCTCCAGGATATTTCCGTAGATATCGAAGGGCCATCCGTGATCAGCTCCACCGGGGACGTTCTGGTTATGAACTGGGTTTCGAGATTGGAAGTGACTTCTTCCGAGGTCTTCGGCGACTTTCTCAACCAGGTTGCGTTGCCACACCTGGTAGACCTTTCAATCCACCAGATAGTTGTCTGGCCCGAGGCAGAGTTCCTGTCTTTCCTCTCCCGCTCGTCCTGCGCTCTACGCAACCTCGAGTTTTACGACGCCGAAATATCCGAACACCAACTCATCGCGTGCCTCAAACAAAAGGCGTGCGGCATGCTGGAAGACCTGGTAGTTTCGGAGTGCATCCCACCTCTGGGCGCGCTCCTCGAGCACCTCACATACCGCGACGACCAGCTCCCCAACCCACAGCTTAAAGCGATCGACCTCGGGAATGTCATCGCCAACGACGGACTTCTCGCGGCCTTCGCAGAGTCGCGTGTTCGGCCGATCGGGGAGCTGCCTTCCGGTGTGCCTGTACCCGGCCGCCTCGAAAAATTGCGAATCTCGTTTCTTGAGGGCAGGATGGCCGCGGTGGAGGACACCCATACAACTGACTGGGTGCGGCTCCTGGAGTTGGCCAAGGCGTGGCCTGAGTTTGAACTGGAGTGGCCTGAACCGGACGAATGATTTTTACGCGTTAGGACAAGTAAAGGACATGAAATTCATGCACAAGTGTATTATATAGTGACGTAGTCAATAAACTATCATGTGACCGAGTATCTCTCTTCAATGGACGTCGATGCGGTTTCTCAATCGTACACGATCCTGCGTATAAAGCGCAAAAGAAATGAAGAGCCTCTCGATGCCCTAGGCACGCCTCTATCAACTCGCTTCTCTGCCTGCTGATCGGCTCGCAGTCGTCGAGTCTCGACGGAGAAAGAAGTCTCGCGGCGGTGTGGGCGTCTTCCAGTTTGCGCAAACGGTGGAGCACGACGCATGGGAGGACGAGAAGCGCAAGCTTGATATCCAGGTGCGCGAGGGTCCCGAACCCCGCTCGAATCTCTGCATGACTCTTGATTCAAGGACCAAATTTCCCGTCTAGCGCGCGAGAGTGCGAGCAATGCCGCCGCCGCCGAGCCTAAACCGCCGATCGCGACATCGACTCGGACTTCCCCGTCTATCCCGAAGGACGACCCCGTCCGGCGGTATAAGATCATCGCGCAGCCAGAGGAGGAGGAGCCTACGAGGCGGAGACTCCCAACTAGCCCGTGCGTCTTTTTTTGTCGCCTTTCGCTCCCATTTCTCAACTCTGGCCGCGATTGTTCAGGCCCAAGGTGATTTCGGCCAAGGACCTTCCTCCGAAAACGAAGAACACCGGGTTCAAGTTGTACGATGCTGTTCTTGCCGCCGATAAAGCCCCCACTGCCGAGGCCGATGCGGATATGGAAAATTTCATGCCGATGCTAAATGAATATTTGAGACGTGCGTCAAATTCTGGTTCCCTGCAGAGTCCGTTGGGTGTTCACGAAGTCTCAAGTGAATGATATCGCTGCGTCCTCTTCGGTCACCGAAACCGCGACACCCTCAACGTCGGCGACGGACGACTATGTCTGGGATGTGTTCTACCACCGACCGGCAACGCTGGCGGAATGGAACGAGGCAGCAAATGTCGGCACACTGTACGCCGCCCATGGATTTGAGAGAAATCAGACTGAACCCGGACTAGTACTGGCCTTCCGCCCTCCATCACGGATCCGTACGATTCAGCGTCGGATTCAGAGGAAGAAGACGAGGCAGATGAGGATTCTAATGGTGATTATTCTTCCTTCGTATCCATTGCTGCGTCTGAAATATTCCAGCCGAGGAATACTACAAAAATGACTACCCAGACGAAGAAGATTCTTCTGGCGCAGGTTCTAGCGGTAACTTTCTTCCGGCCAATCTGTGTCCTTTTCTGATCAACATCACCAAGATGAATTCCATGAAGACTCTGAGAACGAAGCGCGATACGACGATGGATCCGACCATGAATGGCGATGAATATATAGTATACAGTTACACAGATACTTACTCCCATACCACCCGATAAACGGCCCCGATTCTACGCCTTCTCCGAGTTGGTCTGCAATATCATTCAGCTTGGGCACGTTTTCAAGGCACAAGGGGAAAAATTACCCGCGAATGAGTGCTCCCTGCCTTCTTGGCACGCCCCCGTCCGACGGTAAGCATTCCCAAGAACGCGAGCACCGCCAACATCGCCAGGACCACCGCAAGCGTCAACCCCGCGCCGAGGAAGCCAGCGCCAACGGGGCCGATTGGCTGGTGGTGCCCCCCACTCGCCTTGGATGCGGCAAGCGCCAGGGCACCGCAGCCGCGGTCCTGCGTATTGCTGCAAACCGTGCACCACGCGGCCGTCGAGTTGATGAGAGCGGGCTAAAGTCCAATTAGCGCTCGGATACCAGCAAGAGACCAAAGGCCCTCTTACATTAACGTGGTTTACGAGGGTTGAAAGCGGGACGTCGTCTGAGGCACCGAGGAAGTTGTATGTCACGAACTCCTCCCCGGTCCCGTTCTTGAAGTTGAGGCGCACGACGGGTTCGCCTCCCGCCAACGGTTGGCGGACTTCCAGGGCCATAGCCGCAGCGTAGGGAACTGTGATGATGATTGATCACATAAGAACATGTGCAGATCGAAGGTTTCTCGCAACTGACCGACTCCAGTCAGCAAGGGGTTCTGTTCGGCGGCACCGGTCATGTTGAAGAGGGAGAAGAAGGGCTTGTACGCAAGGGACTGGTACGCTAGCTTCAAAGGATCCGAGGCATTGGCGATACTGGCCAGCTCGGATAAGATCTGAGGGAGGATGGTTCGTCCAGCGACTGGAGCAACGCGTAAATCAGAGAATATTTCACGGCATACGAGCGAACGTACTGTTTCCAATGCCATCAAGCTGGGGAGACGTAAAGACGCCGTACTCGTGCCAGCTCGCCAACGTCAGTGCCTGCGCGAGGAACGTCGGGGGAAGTGCTTTAGAAAAAGCCTCGTTATGAATGGATTGGACGTTCATAAAGTCGTAAATCTGCAGATAAATGTCAGGGGTGCAAGATCAACTGGACGTCGTCCCGCCGCACATTCCACTACGAGATTTGTTAGGAAGGAAAACTAGCATTCACTAGTAAACTCGGCATACCATATTTTCGAGCGTAACGGGTCTGCCATCAAGAAACGGGGGTAGTTGGCTTAAGAATGCAGCGCTTTCGTTACGTTTCTGTGCGAATGCGCTCGAGTTGTAAAATGCAGTGGTCGAGGCATCGAAGGCCTGGGATCGATATCAGCGAGATCGGATATTGATTGTTCGCAATGACTTACCCCGCAGGATGTCCAGCCTTCGAGAGAGACATCGTTCGCCGGCTCCACAGATTCGACTGAGGGCAAGGATTACTCGACTTGGCTATAGAAATGTTGTTTCGCACTCACTTGGAACGTACTACGGAAAGAAAAATAAGAAACGGGGCCTTTAAAAGGGTCAAGAGCGCACCTGGTACCCGCCGAGTGCCCCAGTAACGACCGTCCCATTCGCAAGATCGGTCGTGTAGTTCGTGTCGGCAGGGAACAATCCCTGGAGCAAAGCTACGGCAGAGTCATAGATGACACCGAGCTCGCCCCCAGCGTCCGCCCGAACGTGCTGAAGGGCAGTCTCGCATTAAGCCGCTGCTCGGCTTGGTGAAGTACCACCCACGATCTGAGTCTGATCCACGAGCGTGTCGTTCACCCCGGTAATAAATGAAGGCGAGGTCGCGTTCAAGTAAAGGGAGCGCAGATGCTGGCCGAGCTGGAACTCTTGTTGCTGTGCGACACATTGTAATAAATAACCTGAGCCGTACGGTGGATCGATGGGCTCACAGCTCCCAGCGGCGTAATAACAGTGGAGGACGCCGTATAAGTGATCGGGTCCTGATAAAAGCCTGCGAAAACATCCAGTCAAGTTCTGGAGTAACAGACGCGTCCCGGACGCGACGCGTCGTCGAATGAATACCTGCTCGATCCCCGTGCCTGGTCAGGATCACAACGCCCAGGATCGTGCTATCGGAGGCTGCCATGCTGTCGAAGAACTGGAGAGGCTCAGAGACGCATGGCGCGGTGAGGTTCTCTTATACTTTTAGAAAGGCGCCATGTGATACACTGGCGGCCAGTGAGTCATTTTTAGGGCGCGCTCTGCCGTCCTTGGCGTGCTTCTGTTTTACTTCCGTCCTTTGACTTTGTTCCGCCGGAAAATCGTTGAAGCTGTCTTGCTTGTGAACATTCTCATTACAGATACAGCTAGTTCCTCTATTTACGACAAGGTCCCCCCAACCGATTCCATAGTCTAGCGTCGAAGAAAGTCAGCGAAACCGACGCGCAAAAATGAGAGCACACGGACGAAATCGGACGCCGCTGGGCCATCGAGGATCGCAAGTTCTTCTGGCGTAAAGGACAGTCGGGGGACAACGAAGACGCGCAGGGGTATGAGAAGCATGATAATCACGGGAAAGCCGATGGCAGCTGTAATTTTTCCTTCAGAATGGGTCGGTCACACGCGGAACAACACACCAGTAGTTTGCGTGACTGCGAAAGTCGCCGCAAAGCCCAGGAGTTGGACTGCGACGAAAAGCAGGATGCGGGACTTGCGGACGTTCCGGAGAGGTTCGTCCAACGGGGTCAAGTTCTTGTCGCGGAAGAAGTAGAGAATCTTTTGGGTGATGCCATTACCGCGGAGCGCATCTGCGCCCATGAACCAACTATGGGCAATCGGGTCAGTTTGAGACGGTTGAGAACGCGATATGCTCACAAGAGGCCAGCCAGTACACCTATCAGACAGTCGGATGAGGCACAGAGAAGGGGCCATAAAATACACACCTCGCGGAATGAGGTGCAGAACATGGAGAAACGGTCCGCTTAAAAGCACGAGGCAGAGCGCTCCTTGAGCTAGGTTTGACACCCGCTGCTCCACCACGGCGACAGGCCTTTCAGTATAATCCCGGGTCTGATTAGTATCCGACGATTTTCGCTCCTCCTCGTCCTTTTCTAGCCTCGTGTGTTCCATAACAAGGAGAGACGCAGTGTGAATCGGGGCTTGAGGAATGAGTCCGTTCGGAGCCGGTACGCCGATGAGGCCAGCTATGAACTAGGCATGGATAAGTTTAATCAAATGATACTGCGAGGAAAACTGACCGTGGTTACTCCAAGCAGAAAAAAGTCGTAGTGGAAACCAGGCGGCTTCCGAAGAGGGAACTCAGATCCTTGAGCCATCAACGACTGTAAACAGTCAGAGAGTCCGGGGATCTCTTAAAATGGAAACCCACTGAAACGTTGTGATCGAAGAAAAACAAGATCCAGAGGATGAATCCAAAAGGAAACGCAATCCCGACCCATTTTGCATCCAGTTCCCAAAACTTAACAAGCCAGTCGCGACCTCCTGCTGCTTGGAAGGCCCCTCCTATAGGGAGCGTCGCCGGATTCGTCGAATTGAAACGTCCCCAATACGCCATGCCAGTCGAAGCGACAAGCGAGATGGGCATTCCATAGTCCGCAAGGAAACGCCGGGCGTGCCGATGGAAGAAGTTCTGGGTCGAAAGGTGTTGAAACAAAAATGAGGTGACGAGCATTAGCAAGGCGACAATGATGGAGACGAGCGGCCCCGGGTCATTTCGAGGGTTGGCGTCGAGCTGCCTGGTGAGGACCTGCACGCCGTATTGCAAGTACACCCAGCCCACGTAGAAGCCGAACGTATCGCACGAGAAAAGGGTAACATATTTGAGAAAATTACAGACTACGGAACAAGTGAGCGGCCGGATTGTAGCATGGAGAAAAACGACGTACAGTTTAGGATCGCGGTGATCCAGTGTAAAATGGCGGCCCACAGATAGACCCAACCCACAAATTGAAGATAATTAGGAGGTGTTGCCTGACCTTCTATAATGTCGTAGATTGTCTTGTTAAAAACGGTGATTGGACCTTCAGCTCCTGTCAGAGGCATCGCAGAAACTGGGTCGCCAAGATTACGAACCAGTCACCCCGGCGATGGTCAGAGGCTGGGCCCCAAAGCAGGAGAATATAAACGCCGCCTGCGCTCCGTACGTTAAGGATAGGGATATTCAATTGAATAGCAACGTACCATGAAGGAAGAGATCAGAACCTCTGAGACACCGTACTGATTGGTGGTCTCAATGAGATCTAACGAGAAAGCAATTCCTGGTAATACACTGGGTCGGTGAGTACTACTTCTCGGTCTAGTGCTTTGAAACCCACTTCGAAAAAAAAATGAGCGCAGTGGCAGGTATTACACGATAATTCCAGGCATCCGTCCAGTCACTCAAATAGTACGGAGCGCGGGATCGTATATCATTGGAGATTCCAGATCCAAAATTCCGAATCCAGCCTAGCACAGTTCTAAATTGTTGCGGTCTACGAGGGTATATTGTAGATGGAGGAGATGTTGGGACTTCTAGTGCCGGGCGAAGAGACCCTGACCGATGGGACAGCTCAGAAGTAGACATGCTGTATGTTTCGTTATAGTCGTTGAAGCTGGGCCGGTGAAAATTGCAGCAACATAAGGACCAGCGAGGACGGCACTCTAGTGAGTTGTGGAGCAAAAGTAATCAAGAAGCCGGAGGGTGATATTTCTTCCCGACCATTTTGATCGCAAAAGCGTGTACGTTACCTCGGACCGACCTCTTACTTGAACCACAACTTGGCATGTCCCAAGGATTCTTCCCCATCGCTCGGAAGGTTTTTGCTGGGTTGGGGGTGCTGTACGGTGCGGCGATAGTGCTGTTGACAATTCCATACATCCAAACCCAGTCAGTCCAAGTCGTAAACCTCACTATGTCCGCTCACTTCAAGTATTTGAAGCGTGCTCGTCAGTAGTTGACCCGGATTCTGGCCTCATTTTCTGAGTCGTATGCGCAGTTCCTGCACGCGGTGAAGATACCATGGTTCTCCAATTACGACATGCCTGAGCGGTACGGGCTAGCACCAAATAAGACGGTAAACCTGAAGATAAACACGGCCGACAATGAATCCCTGGGGGCATGGTTTGTCCTCTCCGACCCGTTCTACCACTCTCTCCACGCAATCCCTTCTCAGCCGGCCGACCACATACCAACCGCGCTGAAATCCCACCCCACAATTCTCTTCTTCCACGGCAACGCCGCCACCCGGGCTTTTAGCGCCCGCATCCAACAATATACGGCCTATTCGTCGCGTCTGTCTGTCAATGTCCTCGCCATAGACTATCGCGGCTTTGGTGACAGCACCGGGACGCCCACCGAGGCTGGGCTCGCGCACGATGCTAGAGCTGCCTGGAATTGGTTAATCGCAAACGGGGCGACCGCGGACCAGATTCTCATCGTTGGGCACAGTCTGGGGACCGGCGTATCAGCGCTGCTCAGCGCTGAACTTTCTGACGAGGGGATTTCTCCTAGAGGCGTTGTCTTCCTGTCGCCTTTCTCGAGTATATCCAAGGTTCTGGACACCTACAGCCTCCTCCGTGTTTTCCCCCTCATGAAGCCCTTGGCCATGATTCCTTGGATTGCCAGTGCGTCCTTATTCCTTCTCATGACTTGAACCTAATCACGAGTAGATCTCGTCAAACGCGCTATAATACACAGATTCGAGACCGACACCCTAGTTCCTGTAGGCCTTTCCCCTGTATTACACCAATTCACTGATCCCTTGTAACAGAGAATCAAGGGACCCGTCCTCATTGCCCACGCTGGTGAGCCCCTTCCTGTTTGTTTTCATCTTTATCTCAACGTAAATAGAAAACGATTGGGAGATCCCGTATAGCCACTCTGAGGCTCTCTTCAACGCGTTCCTCGACCCCCTCCTTCCGGCCGTTCCGTCGCTGCCCCCCAACGCCGTCTCTTTAACCGAGGACGAATGGTCTGCATTCAGGATCCAGCTCGCCACGCGCAGGGAGCTGCGCGCGGAGATTGTCTCCAGTGTCGAGCTCTGTAATTTCGGCACAGTGCACGAGTTGACCGAGGCTGGGAGAAAGGTCATCTTCGTGCAAACCTTGGTGGGCGGGCATGATTACCTTGGGGTTCAAGAGGGAGTGCAGGACGTTATCGGCCGAACCTTTGGGTTGTTCGGGCGGTAGAGCGACGTGCGAACCGGTATGTAATTCGATAGAGTATTATATTCTTAACATGCGGACGCGCTAATTCCTTCCTCTTCATCTACATGATCCTGTGGCTCTGCTAGAGCGGTCCCGAGTAACTGAAACTCGACAGGAATGGGCTACCCCAGACCACTTACCTCAGATGCTGAGTGACTTGCACTACACAAAAACACGATCATGTGACTCCATCGGTACACAAAGTCCGATCATGACATTGAGCAGTGTCCATGACTCCGCGACGGAGAACACTGAACAGCGCCGCCGGTCTCTCTTGCGCCGGCTGAGCATGACTCAAGGTAATATTCTCCTGGTATTCGTGTGTGCATCCCCGGCATCAAGCTCCTCCGTGGCAATTACTCAGCGTCCAATGTCGTCGTGAGGGTCAGCCTGCCAGTAGGCTCCAATGAAACGGTTAACAGGCGGATGAACGGAAGAATCCAGCACTGGATGTGCCGGGGACAAACCTTGGCCGTCGGTGATTATGGGGCATCTCGGACAGAGGTGGGTTCGTCGCCCTCTCATAAGTAAGGGCGGCATCCTCTTGCTCGGCCCAACTCATCTAAACACAGATGTCTGGCCCAAGCCTCTGGAACCTCTCGACCCTTCTCCTGGTGGCGATCGCTGTTACAATTTTGTCAAGACACAGACACAGAAGACGTTGCGATTTTGTTTTCAGAAGGATGACCATCGTCGGCAAACTATCTTGAACCCGGGTCAACTTCGACACTTCATGGCGCGTATTTCCATCGTTTTTTCCTCAAGGAAATTGCAAACTGATAAACATCTACTTCATACTTAGATGTGATGCGCACATTTTGATATCAAATTCCATCCGGCCGCTCATCGCCTCTAACCAAGACCTACTCGAGAGCGTTGATCATTACGAGGCCTCAGAAGAGGTAGTAATGCACGCCGGAAGGGTAGAAGTATTGATTGTATTACCGTTGGCACGCTTGCTCGACTGTATGCATCTCCCACCATATTCCCTTTCGCCCAATCCGCGTGGTTGATTCGTACCTTTCATGTACCTATATGTCAGTGGTTCGTCGCATTAGATACTCGTCTCCCGATGTACTTTGCCTACTTGCATCGTCCTCCATCATTTTCTCTGTGAAGTGCTAATCAGTGAAACATGCACATCCGTGGCATCTTCAATCTTCATTAATCTGTGGCGGCTCGAAGTTATACTGGAATGGTACGATATGCAGGCCACTATTCCGTTTCTCCGACTGCACCCACCATCCCCGGGCTGCCAGCATTCCGCCAGGCGGCCAGGACCAGGCTAATAACGTCCTCAACCCCCGTATTCTCCTTGATGCTTGTGAATATTGTGGGACCATCACCCCGCATGAGCTTAGAGTCTCTGTCCATTACTTCCAGGGAAGCATTCACGTATGGTGCAAGATCAGTCTGCGAGCAACGAGATATATGAGATAGATGGTCGGCAAAATTTACGATTTAACTAACCTTATTTATGACCAAAAGGTCCGACTGTGAGATACCGGGGCCGCCTTTTCGTGGAATTTTGTCGCCGCCCTGAAGATATCCGGTTGATGAGAGATTTGAGGTGCGGTGGAACACAGAAACGCACCGAGACGTCAATGACATAAATGATATAATCAGCCAGTTCTCTAGAGTAATTAGCGGCAAGATTGTCGCCGCCACTTTCGACGAGGAGCATCTGACAGTTAAAGGTGGCTTGGAGTGTCTCAAGTGCACCCATATTCGCGCTAATGTCTTCACGGATCGCAGCATGAGGGCAACCCCCGGTCTCTATTGCGAGAATCCGAGACGCCGGGAGGGCACGGTTTTTGATGAGGAATTCCTGGTCTTCGCGGGTAAAGATATCATTCGTTACTGCAGCTACGCGGGGTCTCAGAGAGAAATTAGTAGATCAAGAAGGAAAATACCGAGATTATACTCCTTCCGCAGAGCCTTGCAGAGAGCAAGGGCCAAAGCCGTCTTTCCAGACCCTACCGGACTGTCATCAAGGTCCATTAGCCGGCTATCGGGTATCCAATTATTGGGACATACCCGCCGATTCCGATGGTGAAGCCTCTTTCTTCGAAGTTTCGGGCGGAGTATTCGGGCAAGTCGCGGTCGGAGAATTTGCCTGCATAATGTCAGTTTAGGATTGTGCGCATTATCTGATTCTGCAACCGGCGTGATCGAGATGCTCGTGTGTGTGTCCGTGGTCTCCGCCGTGGTCGTGAGGGGCAGCCTGGTCATGAGAATGAACGTGCTCAGACGGCACGCCGCTGGATGTCGAGGAGAGATTGTTGATAAACTGTACGTTCATGGTGAATGGGACGTCGGCTCGGCTCGGATGTTTGTTTGCCTGCTCGGCTAATTGCTCCCGGAGTGTTGTGCACGTGGCCGCGAAAGGTACTTCTCGCGACCACCACTCGGACTCCCTGTCGAATTACTCTGCTGCATTTTCGAATGAAGAGAGAGCTAGCCCTGGTCAGTTACTCCAGCTCAGAAGATTCGGAAACAGAGTCTTCGAGCCAGCCTGCGAAAAAAAGGTGCGGTGCAATGCCGCATAATTTGAGCTGCGGGTCGACGTGTTGTGCACAGAAAACTGCCCGTCCTTTCGTCTACCTTGGTTGGGCCACCACACGTAGATGACCCGTCGCTCCATCAGGGCCGAATACGTACCACGCCTCACGTTGACGGCCAATATGCAACACACATTTATGGATCTGTTCCACTTGAGCGGAGCTCGGCGCTGTTCAAGCTCCTTTGCAAAGTCATTGGTTCTGCCAAAAATGCGGTTCCTACTTTACATGATTTCTGGTCGTCTCCGAAAGACTGTAAACCCGAATTACACATCTCACTTTCCCGACCAATCTTTTTGCGATCTCACCAAAGAGAAGAGATGAAACGCGCGGTCAGGTGCATCGCAGAGAAGACTTCCCCGTATATTCCCGTCTGATCATCTTTTCTCTTCCAATTGACGAGGCGCCCGGGCAGATTCACCGCATCTTTCGCGCATGTAAGCGAACTGGTCAACGACGAAGGCACCCGAATATTTTTGGCCCTCGAAATAGGCGCGGGCCATCATGAGGTATCATCACTGTCCAGAGCTTGTAGCCTAAACTTGACTGATTCTGTCAGCTCTCAACTCTGACGACCTTGCTGACGCCTGCTCTACGGGCTATGCGCCAGCATGAATACTACGCAGCACCTCGGTTCCATGCGTCGATCGGATGGGCACTGCTCGGCGGCCGACCGAATTCTACACAGGGATCAGCATCCCACATGGACCCTCAATCTTCGATCAGGTCGGAGTCCCGCACCTCGTCCACGGCCCTTGTTCTAGATGAATACCCCACAATCACCGGATTTCCCCCTGCACTGCTTCCCGCATTGAATTCTAATTACGGATCTTCTCTGACGGGCTCTACGGTAAAAAGTTTCGAGATGGGCGAAATCAGCATAAAAATCGGGAAGGAAGTGTCTCGTTACAGGCTGAATGGTACGTGAAGCGAACCGTTACGCTTGCAGACGCGTTTGTAGACCTCCTTGTATTCTGCTTCCGATGTTGCGCTCGTTCCTGGCCCTATCAGAACCACAGCGCCACAGAATCGCCAAAACCCCGAAGCGAAACGCGTGATTACTCGCATGGAGCAAGCATCCTCTTGCAGAATAATTTGTACACGCCCACGGAATTCGGACACCGTTTATTCTCCGTGTCTCGCGGCAGCCTCGTCCACAAGGTCGTGGCGTTTGGGGGATGCACGAGTTTTTGCGGGAATCGGCGACCCGGACCGTTTTCACAAGAATTCATCGCGTTCTATAGCGCCCGGCAGGTGGGTACATGATCAACGAAACACCGTGCAAAAGCTAGGTTTATGCCTGCCAATATAAAGGATTGGCATGATCCGGCGACAACCCCACAAGGAAGGAATTCGCCTCCGTCCTATCCCATAGGCCTATCAACTGCTCTGATTAATACTGAAACGGAACTCCCTAAGTTGGCAGATCATGTCGACGAGTTGGGTACGCTGATCCCTATCTAGATTCTTACGGCAATTAGTTCCGTCCACAAGGAAGTGCATTGATCTCGTCGGCGGTCCCTTTACCATAAATACTGGCGGACTGGTTCAGTTCCGTAACAGGGATTTGCATCCGCCGCCGCCATTCCGTCATCTGGCGCTTGTGGAAATATGTGAATTCAGCAAGTCAGCTCAGGGACCGGGCGGGGCGACGACAAGCGCAATGTTTCTCCCGCTCCCTGTCGCCTGGTCAAACAGATTCACCATCTCGACCTGCATTCCCCCGGTCCCGCGGCCGCCGTTCAATTGCTCCTGCACCCACTGTGTCCGATCTATGATGATCAAACTCTCGACCAGCGGCCCAATGATGCAGCGGAGTACATGAAGCACCTCGAGCTCGCTAATCAGACCCCGTTCCCCGGCGTTTAGCTCAGCTCCAAAATCAACGCCAATCCGCCCGCCCGCGACCCGCGCGAAGGTCGCCCAGTCGGCGTATGCGGTGTTGTTAAGGCGGCCCAGCCGACGCATCACCGGGCGGTCCCCGGTGCCATCCCGCTTGGCGGGTTCCTCCTCAGCCTCCAGCGTTTTCGCGGTGAACCGGGCGCCTATAATGGCGCGCCACACGACCTTGCGCAGCGCCAGCGTCGCGTCGGCGCGGCTCTCTGCCGTCCGAAACCACTGTGCCGGGATTTGCGCAGCCATGTGATACGCGGACGAGGGTAGGGATATCGGCGGGGCTGCGGACGATATGCATTTAGAAAGCGGAAAGTCTGCAAACATGTTTCAGTATAGGTCCGCAGAAGAACCACACGAGAGAAGCCGAGCTAATCGTATACACGGACGAAATTAATTACCTTGTGGAGCTAGAAGGTTATAACAGCACCCTACAACGATCATTCCTATGGGCGTCCACAAAGGACGATCCTTCGAGGCCGCAGCCCGCTGAATGAAGAAGGTGCGTAAGATGTCGGGCGTCAGCGAGCCGCATGCGTGCAGTGCCACAAGAAGCACGGGGCGGGACCGTTTTGGGTCTCTGCGTGTGAGGGAGTGTCTTTGATCCATTCTTCGATGGATTCACACAAAGTTGCGGGCGTGATGTGTATGGTTTTCTGAGTTATCGAACCGACGATGCCTGTACGCTCTTCCCATCGTTGGGCGCCTCGGGTTTGAATTTCGGACGAGTCAAGAGCAAGGAGGTGGAGGGTTCCCAGATGCGACTGCAGCGCTCGTGTCAATATCCCTAGAGGAAGAGACGGGCGGAAAATCAGAGTTGAATAATAATTCATGTGGTTGGGAAATAAAACCAACCTGACCAGCACCGATGTCGACGATTCGGACGCCGCGAGGATCCAGCCCGAGAGAATCGAATAAGTTGGAGATGTATGCGACGCTTTGGGTAACCTACACCCTATTAGACAGAAAACGCGATTCAGGGTGTGTTGAACCTCGTGGGCCTTTTTGGGCGACAGCCCCCTTGACGAAATTTCGAGAGGCACATCTTTCGAACGTGAGAAGTCTTGAATACTCTCCGGCGCAATACGTTACCTCTTGCGATGTCGACGGGATTCCGGGGCAGCGCCAAGGCACAGACCTGGTCTATTAACTGACGGATTTCGACCGGGATATCCCACTCCTTTGCGCAGTTGTTGAATCAAAGGGGAGGAAATGCGCCTGGGACGCACTGTGCGCTGAGCCGGGTCCGTATAGTATTCGAGGAGCTGCATCCAGCGGCAACTCAAGGTATCCGTTGCCCAGGTCCACCAGGGCTCGTGGAACGGCCAGGCCGCGCGCGAGCCGAGGAGATCATTCGGGTGGGTGTACAGCAAAGCAGAGACAAGCGGGCTGGTGACAAGCTCCCGCGCTGCATTGAGGGCCTGGGTGTTGAGAATCATTTGGATTGAAGCTGATTGAAGGGTGGCGGTGCGGTTCAATCATTGATCTTCGGGCACGTGCAGCCACAGTTCACTTTCTTTCCTTCTCCTTCTCTCTTCTCTCCTTCAAGTTCTGCCGTGCTGGCTCTGGTGCCCGATTCTGTATACTTTACAGAAGCGCTATGCTTTTCTTAGCCTCTGAGTTTGACTCGTGTGTCATCCCGAGAATGCTTACCTTAGCCGTCGGCCATCCAAGTTTGCGATCGACGAGCCGCGGACACCTCAGTTAATATTACTAGTACTCTGGCTAACCGCCTCGGTTGTTTCTGGCGCCGGAATATATGTACGTCGGTCAATACTGACAACTTGCTGGCACCTCTGGCTCCAATCGCACCGCAAACCCCTCGATTGCACCCTCAAAGCTCGAATTCCTACATATCGGGCATCAACGATCAGAGACAGGAATTATTTAACAGGATAACTCCTGTTACAGACGTTTTGAAGCTCTTTCGTGCTCGTCGGTGATCTTGGGCTGACCAAATACTATGTCAGCGTTAATTCGCAATCGTAATGGAGACACGTTGCGGTGTGAGGAAAAAAGGATACTTTCTGGCTAGGAAATCAACACGATGTGGTTTAACAGGCTGCTCCGAGGGAGTAAGTAACTGAAGAACAAAAGCGAATTCCAACGCCAGTTCGGAAAAAAGAAATCCCGGCCGGGGCCCGACGCACCCCAAATCAAATTCTGCTCGGCGTACTCGGACCCTCAAGACACTTTGCCATTTGCGGGACGCCGATCGTGTGTCCTTGTGGACTGCCGTGGCTAGAATTCGAGGTGTCGTCACTGGACTCGGGCGACTCGGACAATGGCTCGTAAATTGTGTAGCAAATGTGGAGCCTCGGGCGAATGCAGTGGGTCGACAGCGGTTGGTATTAGTGTTCGTAACTTGTCATCAAAAATGAACAGAAAATGAACAACCGTAGCATTCATGGTACGCTTTAGGCATCCTATAGAAGGGTTGACGTCGAAGAGAAGACAACTCAACTGTCATTCATTTTGATGTTCCCCAGTTGGCCCGCGGCATGAAAATATTATAGTTTATTTGCCAACTTGGACCCAGATCTCTCCACAACGCCAGGCATGGCTAGCATAGATCCCCCTGCGTCGAATTTCTGGCTGAATTTTGAGACAGGCAGAGTGAGACAACGGGAAAAAAGGATCCGTGTGGTGGCCCGGAGTGTCGGACCCGACCGAGGTGGCCGAGTGATCCTGCCGATCTCCTGACGGCTAGTGATTGCAGTATATCTACAGCTGGACTGTTTAACAAGACCTCCTACCACCTCTGCAGGCAGCCGACCATGGAATTCTCAACAACCTACACTCTACTTCTAGTCCTCTCTCTAATCGTGTACCTTCTGTCAGGGTTCATCCGTCTGCTTGTCAGGCAATTCCTGTCGCCTCTCACCCGACTCCGCGGCCCCCCATGCCCCTCGTTCTTCATGGGCAATCTCATGGAGATGCATGACCAGGAAAATAACAATCTCGTCGCGGAATGGGAGGCAGCGTACGGCTCCACCTTTGTCTACCGGGGCTTCATCGGCGGCTGCAGGCTCATGACCACGGATCCGGTCGCGGTGGCTCACATTCTCGGGAACGCATACGACTATCCGAAGCCCGACTTTGTGCGCGACAGTCTAGCGACGATGGCGGCCGGGCACGATGGGTTGCTCACCGTCGAAGGCGATGCGCACAAGAGACAGGTGTGTGATTTTGCAGTGTCCCTCCCAGCCAATTCTGAATTTGTGCGTCCCCTCGCAGCGGAAAATTCTGGTGAGTTTCCTGACCTCAGTCTTATTTTCCTTGAATGCGGGTCGCCCGAATTCCTTTAAATTCACCACGGTTACGCTGCTTCCGCATTCGAACAACGCGTCTAAGCGGCACGTGCCCATTGGCCTGCTCGCCCGCTGTCCCCGACGCTTTTGATCGCCCACTGACTGGGCCCACCTATCAACAGACCCCAGCCTTTTCGGCGTCTCATATCAGATCCCTTACACCAATCTTCTGGGACAAGGCCACCAAGGTATGTGTACTGATCCGTATCGTCCTCGCGACTCGCAAGGCTGCAGTCGGTGGGTGGCGCCGCTCGGTGCCCCATCTGCTCGTTGCCTTGCCCGCGGTGGCGGAGATTGCCCCCATTCTCACTCTTGCCCCAGCTGCGCGACATTTGGCTTCATACGGCCCTTGGCTCGCAAGCCGACGAGAAGGAGACAAATGATACTAAATCTAACTCCTCGGTCCCGCCTGGCTACGCGCGCGTTGACGTGCTCATGTGGCTGGGTCGGGCGACGTTGGACGCCATTGGTCTGGCCGGTGAGAATATTCTATTTTATTTTACGTTTTCGCTTTGCTCATTAATCGGTGAAGGATTCGGGTACCACTTCAATTCACTAACGGATGATAACAACGAGCTGGCTCATGCGTTCGGCGTTATCTTTTCGACGGCGCGCAAGTTCCGTGTGATGACCATCCTCCAAGTATGGTTCCCGTTTCTCAGAAGATTCGTGAGTATTTTATTCTCTTTATTCCCGCGGCGATGGGCTATCGATATTCTACCGCGGTCTAGCACCGCGGTGGAATTGGAGCCTCTTCTTCGCCTCATGCCGGTCCTCGACTGGGCCGTCTGTTTATTGCCTCTGATGCGCACCCGACTAATCCCCGTTTTTCTCACAGCGCCGCAATAACGCGGTCATGACCCAAGCTCACGCAACCATGCGTCGCATTGGTCTGGAGTTGATCGACGAGCGGAGTCGTGCGGTGATTGAGGAACATCGTCAAGTGGTGTCCGGGAAGAGTGGCGAGATTGATGGGGACAAGACCATCCTGGGGCGGGACATACTCAGTGTTCTGAGTGAGTTGATCAGCCATCTTCCACTATTCTCGTATCTTATTTTTTTTCAGTACGTTCAAATAGTGCCTCCTCGGCCGATCAGAACATGTCGGTCAACGAAGTCCTCTGCCAAATCTCGACCTTCATAGCGGCGGGCCACGAGACGACGTCATCGGCTCTGACCTGGTGCTTATATGCGCTGGTGCAGCACCCGCTGGTGCAGAGAACCTTACGGACGGCCTTGAGGGACGTCGAGCTCGATATGCAGAGCCAGCACGCTGGACTGGAAGAGTCGGATCCAGAACTGTACCAACAGCTGCTCACCGACCGGTTATCGAAATGCGAGTACCTGGATTGGGTTATCCGGGAGACGCTGCGCCTCCACGCGCCGATAACCAGCACGATGCGCGTGTGTATGCGGGACGAGGACGAGATTCCCGTCACAGCCGACGTCGAGCGTGGGGACCCCGGGTGTCTCGACAAGAACGGGAAACGGCTCTATGGAATCCGCGTCAAGAAATGGGATATTATTACCATTCCGATACAGGCGATCAATAAGAGCCGGGCGCTGTGGGGCGAAGATACGCGGGCATTCAAGTACGGGTTTCTTCGTTTCCATAGCCTGTTTTAAGCTCTGACGCGCTCGCGAACAGACCCGAGCGTTGGGCGAATCCTCCATCAACGGCGAAAGCCATCCCCGGCCTGTACTCCAACACCCTGACCTTCCTCAATGGCAACCCGCTCGACGGGAACCGGGCGTGCATCGGCTACAAGTTCGCCTTGATCGAGTACGTCCCGTGCTGTCCCTCGCTCGTTCGACGCGGCACTGACGCAGCGTTTCCCAGGATGAAAATCTTCCTGTACACGTTGCTCAAGGACATCGAATTTCGGCAGGATCCCTCGATGGTCATCGAGAAGAAAGTCAAGTGAGTTAGCTGTTCGCGCCCTCATCGCGCGGGTGTAAAGTACCGTTTTGCTGACCCTTCGATCGCGCACGCAGTGTGGTCACCCGGCCGTTCGTCAAGTCGGAGCCCGACCTGGGGAACCAGATGCCGCTATACATCCGTCGAGCCCCTCCATCAGACGAGCCCTCGCTTCCCCGACCTGTGCCGGCATCATGAGCCCCGCTCACTAGCTCCCCATCGCATCGCATAGACCCTACACCATATACACACTATTTAACGCATATTTATTCCAACACGGAGTGTGTACCAATACGAAAAAAATCCATCACAAGTTGTTGTATCACATCCACATGCGCCCCCCTGAATTAGCAGCCCTCGCAAGTTTCGAGGTCTAGGCCCGCGGAAGTATCCTGCACGCCTTTATTTTTAATTACCAAAATCAGCATTAAACAAATTGCTTTGGGCATGCGCAATTATTGATTAATATAGCCATTTTCGTTTGCTTCCGGCGTAAGACAAGCTTTTTTGCTGTTAGGCTCACGACCCCTCTCCGTCGCACCCGGCCGCACCGGGCTTGCATCACATACTCTCGAGGGACGCGCGATAAATAAGGAGGTAGATTACGCGACAAAATGCATAACGTTAACGGAAAAACCGTGTGGGTGCACTAATCAATCGCGAGAAGCGGAAGACGCGAAGTATGGTTGGGGCCGGCGGCGACGGGGAACAGGAACGGGAAGCACTCTGATCAGCGCGCGCGGCTGCGTGCGCGTATGGAAAACCTCGGATTTTCTCGTAAGACGACTCAATTCATTAACGGGGCGGCTGATGCTCTCTGCGATGAGATGATGATCATAGATTTCCGTATCACTTCTGAGAACAACGGCGTTTACCTAAGGAACAAGGGGCTATCGAGAACAAGGGGCGCCTTTTTGAACATAAGGACCGGGGCTGGGGGAGACTAGCGGGGAGACCAGGGGCGACGGGGTGCGCTGAAGCAATCAATAGATAATTACTATAATATTTAAGGGCGGGGGGGGGGGGGGTACGTATACATTGATCAATTCAGAGCAGAGGAATGCAAGAGGGGTCTACGACAGGAACAAGCGAACGAAGGCACGAATGAATGCGCGGAGGAATCGAGGTCCGGGTGGATACGGACGAGCCGACGACTCGGGGGTTGGAACCAGGGCGCGTAAAAGCGTACAGGGAGGTCAAGTTCAAAACAGCAAAAATGACAATGATGAGCGACGATGCGGGTGATAATAAATAATGCAATATATGTTAAGAGAGCGTCCGTGGCCAGGCGGGCGAAAGCGAGCGACGGATGGTGATACAAGCAAAGGAGGGGAGACCGGGAGCGAATGAATATCAAGGGAGAGATGCGAGCGAGATGATTGATATGACTGGGAGAGGATTTGACAGGGCGGCAAAAAGGCGCACTCGGCGGCGGCGGGCGCAATCACCCAGATCCCAATTCTGTTTTCGTGGTCGTTTCAGCAGCATCAGCACCAGCCGAAGATGTGGGCCCCGCGTAGCAAATGGATCACTGTGATCATCACCCCGCTCCCAGTCACTCTCCCAGGCTCCCAAATTGCCGCCCGCACATCCCACGCCCTGAACGCGCCTATGCAGGCGGCGCGCCACAGGGGGGGGATCACTGGGGCGTCCCGTATCCGCTGCCGGGCGTCGACTCGCCTCCATTGCCGTTGCCGTTCCCTCCGCCACCGCCGCCCCCTCCTTGCCCTTCGAAGTACTGCCCGCGTCCGCCCTCCTCGCGCGGACTCGGGAGGTACCCCGTCGGAGGCGAGAAGGGGTTGCCTCCGCCCGACATGCTCGCGGGCGCGCTGAGCGGCACGCCGTACGCGCCGCCCTGTCCGGGCCCGTACATGCCGCGCTGCTGGTGCGACGGGTGGTGCGAGAAGTCGAGGTTCATCCCGGGGCCCATGCGCATGCCGCGTCCGTAGCCCATGTCGTGGTGCGTCGTGTGGTATGGGTGGTGCGAGTGGTGTGAGGGATGCGGGAGCGACTGGAGCGTCATGGGGTGGTAGAGCTGCAGGCTGTCGGCGCCGGGGAGGGATGCGCGGCGCGCGTCGAGGATGCCGCTGAGGGATGCACTTCGGCCGCCTTGCGGCGGGTAGGGCGCGGTCGTTGTCGGACCAGAGGCAGCGCGGTGCGCGGGCGCGAGGATGCGACGGCGGGCCTGGACAAAATAAGCAGGTGGTGTCAGTGATGGACATTAAACATAATAGACAGAATAGAACGCGCGCCCAGACAGACAGAATGGGACAGAATGATAAATTAAACAAATTGATCATGATGGCGACCAGGGCGGGAAAATGATTGGGAAGCGGGGTGGGTGGCGGGGGGGTAGAAGGGTGTGGAGAGAAGAGAGGAACGCGGGAGAGAGAGAAGAGAGGAAACGAGGACAGAAGGAATGCTCACATTGATCATCCAGTTGGAGACCTGGGACATGCTGAGCCCCGTCGCGTGGCACAGCTGCTTTTTTTCTTCTTCCGACGGGTATGGGTGGTCGGAGTGACGATGGAGCCAGGCCTTGAGGAAGTCGGTCGTCTCCTTGGGAAGCTTGCCGCGCTTGCGCTGGGGGCGGTCGACGAGGGTAGAGCTGGCCGCGCTCTGCGGCGAGCGATTGGGGGAGTTGAGGGCGGGGGCGGGAGGCATGGCGGGGTACTGTTGCACACCGGGCCCAGAAGATAAAGGAAAATCTGACGCGGGGAAAGCCCATTCGCTCTTTATACCACCCGCCATCGACCTACGATCTGCGGCGTGATGGCCCGAAATACGAGCCGAGCCTGCGAACATCTGGTGTGACATATGGGGGGGGGGCGCGGCGCTAAATGAAGAATGGCGTAAGCCGTCCTCATATTTGACGGCCGGGCTGGAGAGCTGGCCCGGGGTCGAGCTGGGTCGCACAATTCCGGAAGGGGAAGAAGTCCAGTGGTCAGACTCTGAATAGGGCGAGAGGTGGGCACTGCGCGCATAGTCGGAAGAGTGGGGGGAGTTGAAATTCGGCGAAAAGACGGAGCTGGAAGGGGTGGTGCCGTTGGAAAGCGCGCTGGAGGGGGGATAACCGGACGCGTCGTAGTCGTAGCGGAGGTCCGTGGACACGCTGGGCCGGCCCTTTTCTGAATCGTCGTTCGGGGGGAAAGTGTACGCGGAGAGAGACGAGGGGGCGTAAGTTTGGCGCAAGTGAGTCGGGGGATACGGAGCATGGCGGACGGCGGAGCCAAGGGTGGGCAGCGAGGCGCGGCGCTCCGGGCGATACGAGTCTTCGAAAGTTGTGAAAATAGAGGGCAGCGAGACCTTTGCGGGGTCGAGCGGGTCCTTTTCTTCCGAGTGAGTGTTGCTCTCGGCCGAGTCGACCTCCCAGTTGTTCTGGTCCAGCGAGCGGATTTTTTTTGGCTGGGGCGAGTCGTTGGGGGTGAGGGCGCGCTTCTCGCCGCGCGAGAGGGTGCTGGACTCTGTGTCCGCCGATGCCGCCGAGGTGGACATGCGGCGGGTGTCGTAGTCGATGTCTGGGACACTAGTATGTTTTTAGGCGTTGGACAGAGACGGAGAGACAGGGACCTACATTAAGGCAGTCTCGGGATCGGGTGACAGGGTGTTCAAGAATGATATGTCCTTGTCCGCTCCGCTGGAAGGGAGGTTAATTGTGTCCATTAGAGTTGGCATATACTCACAGAGCGTACTGGAGCTGAGCTACGTTGTACGAGTTGAGCTGGTCGCCGTTCTGGATGTGGGGAGCGTCAAGCATGGGAGGTTCGATACCACTGAGCCCAGGGGACGAGCTCTATTTATCGTGCAAACCGAAGTAGGACTGTGGGAACATATAGTATCTGCAATTAATCTCGCTCGAATCTTTCCCCATTCAATCATCCCGATGCCCAACCGAATCGACTCGCCCCGGCTCGGTTTGGTTCCGTCTATTACGGAGAGTTTGGCCATCGATGGCAGACTGTGCCAGGTTCAGCTTTCTGTTGCTTTCCCTCCGCTGAGATAAGTTTAACAGCCTTAACTGCCTTTCATTGAAAAAAAAAAACTACAATGTCGCCCTGATCGTCATCAAAACACTGCATCAACCCCTATCCTGCCCTGCAAGCCACCCCAGCACCCGCACCGTCTTGGCCCGCTCCTTTGGCGTTACAGCCACCCCGTCCAAGACCCGAACACCCGCACACGCCCGCATCACCAGGCCCCGGTATGCGAGTCGCCCCACGTACACCCCATCGGGCAGCCCCCGACGGAACCGCGCGTCCAGCTCCGCCCACGCGCCCCCCGACAGCCCCGGCTCCTCCTCCTTGCCCACCAGGAGCGGCAAGTACCAGCCCAGCGTGCACGGATTCATCCTGACAAAAAAGATTTTAAGAATCAGCCCCTGATCGCAAATGAACGGCGAACACAACCGCGTAGGCGGTGATGAACATGAAATGCTCATCACCTACCCGATACAGGCACCGCGCTCGCTTGGCGCGGGCGGCCCTTTATTAGGGGAATTGAATTGCAAGCTCACCGAAAATCAAGCACCTCCACCTCCGCCAGCCCCCGCACCACTCGGATAATTTCTTTGGTGCCCTGCATAATTAATCAGCGGCCGCGTGCAAACCTGGCAACGCCGAAACCAACCTTCAAACGCGCCCCAACCACACTCAATTTCCGCAGCCGCGTAAGACCCTCCAGGCCCCGCACGTCCTCCAGAAAATTGTAGTTGAGGTTCAGCGCCCGCAGGTTCGGTGCAAGCGTCGACAGCGACGGCGGCAGTGTCGTCAGGCGGCAGTTGGCGAGCTCGAGGTACACCAGGTTGTAACACGCAGACGATAGAAAGTTCGCGGGGAGCGCGTTGCCTAGGCCATCCTTCGTTAGCCCACTCCCGATGTATCCCGCATGACAACGTACCACTTAAATACAGCCGTTTCGCGTCCCGCACGTCCCCGCGCACCAAAAAATCGAGGCTCATCCCCCGGCCGCCCTGGTTCCGCAGGCTCAGGTTCTCCAGCCGGCTAAGCGCGCCCTTGCCCTCGCGCCCTGCGGCGCGCCCCAGCGTCCCCTTGGCGCGCACGACGTCCAGCTGCTCCGCCCCGTGCAGCGCGTCGCCCTCGAGCACGTTCCCGTCCGCGTACAGCGTCCGCAGGCCCGCGAACCAGTGCACGTGCAGCGTGCGCAGACGGTTCCCCGACGCGCGCAGAATGCGCAGCCGCGGCATCGCGCCCCCCACATCCAGCGTCCCAAGCAGGTTGTTGTCTACGCGCCGCCAATGAGCACGGTGTTCTCGAAACGGAAAGAGCGATCACGCACCGACGTTGAGCGCAGCGAGCGACTGTAGCCCCGCGAGCCCGCTCACGCGCTCGAGCCGGTTCCCGCTGACGTTCAGCATCTCGAGGCGCGTCCACCGGAACCCCTCCACCTCGAGCTCCCGCAGCTGGTTCCCCTCAAGACTGAGCTTCATCAGCCCGTCCATTCGCTCGAGCCCCTCGACGCTCTCAATCGCGTTCCCGTCCGCACGCAGCTCGCGCAGGTGGCGCAGGCACGCAAGCTCTGAACCGTATATCAGTACCCCTCTCAATGTCTTGTCGTAAAAACGCACGTCGCAGCGAGTCTACCTCGTTCCCGCTAATATCCAGGTTCTCGAGGTTCAGCAGGTGGCTGTACGACGTCACCCCCGTTAACCTAAAAAAGAAAGCATACATTAGGACTCATATTTGGAATACAGACTTGCTGGCAGGCCAGCCCCAAAAGAAAAAAAAAATAGCGCGATAGGAGTCATCCGCATCCGAATCGGCAAATAGGAGGTAGCTCGCGCAGATAACGGGATCGGCGCAAAGAGCGCACATAAACGACAAAGAGACAGACAGCGGCGACGCACCTATTTGACGCGACAGAAAGCGTCCGTACGCCCCCAGGCACGCCGCTGAGCCACGACAGCTGATTCGCGTTCCTAATGGGAAAAAGGTCAGGTTAGCCCGTGTTAATAAAATGACCAATAAAATCGGGCCAAGAGAATAAAGAGACCGCAGATAGCACAGAACGGTGAAAATAAACAAGTAAAAATAGAGCGGTGGGACGCACAGGTTCAGCGCATCAAGTGCGGGCAAAAACTCCTTGAGCCGCGCGGCACTTTCGAGGCGCCGACCGGAGAGATCCACCGTGCTCAGCGCCTCCCAGTGCGGTTCGAACGGTTCGACGTCCGTGAGCACCTCCACGAGCCGGTCGTGGGCAACACCGAACGAGCACTCTGTCAGGAACGTCCCGTTGTTTGCGCCAACGGAGCGGTGCGCAGGTGAGCGCGAGAATACGCGCCGTGAGCTTGAGGCAGAGACCGAAGCCGAAGCCGAAGCCGACCCAGCCAAAGCTGACCCTGACCCTGAAGCGAAACCCGACCCAGACCCGCTCGCGCGCGCTCCGCCCTTTGTCGGCGAGTCCGAATCGAGTTCTGGAAAGGCAAAATTCAGGGAGATAAGTAAAATATCAAGACGCGCGACACACCTGACGAATCGCTCCGTGCGAGCATTTCAGCGATGCGTTTCGAGCGCGCGGACGGCTCGACGGCACTCAGCCCGCGGATAGGCCCGTCGCGTTTGCCGTCCGAGAAGCTGACCGAGCGCCGGTGTGTGCGCCGCGGCGTGCGGTAGCGCTGCCGGCTCGGGTCCTTGAGCGCAGAAGACGGCGTCGCGGCGCTGCTCTTGATCGCGGAAGTGGGTGTTGCGCCGTGCTTCGCCAGCGCGGATGAGGGCGTCTGATTCTTCAGCGCAGAAAACGGCACTTTGACTGCAGACGGCGGGGGCGTATTGAACGTGGTCACCACAATCGGGGGCGGCGCGAAGGCGTCCGTGAGCGACTGTGACTCGTCTAAATGATGACGGTGGGCCGGCTGAGTCTCATCTTCCGACTCGGATTCCGACTCGCGCAGGGTTGGAATCGCATGCTCCAGCTCCCCTGTGACGACCGCGTCGTTCCCACCCTCCGAGTCTGTCGTGCTGTCATTATCGTCGATCACGTCCGTGTCGACGCCCGTCATCACGGCCACCACACGGCCAGACGCATCCGTCGAGAAGCTGGTCAACTCCATCTCTTCCTCGTCGTCAGTTCCGTCACCCGCCCTCTCTGCCTCGCCGCCTCCGCGCGAGTCGTCCCGTAGGCTTTCGATGTCGCCGAACGGGTCCTCGCTCTCCTCCTCCACCACGAAATCCTGCGCGTCGCCGTCCCCCGCCTGCACGCTCTTCACCCACTTCAGCATCACCTTGTCGAACAGCATATCCCCCATGCGGTCCGGCAGCACAGGCACGTCATTAGGCGCAATTGTACGGAGCTGCGCCGGTCCAGGGTGCTTCACGTACGACGGGATGCTTCCAACAGTCAACGTTGTCCCCGAAGCCGTGCTGGAGGACACGAAGCGGTTTAAGTCTTCGTTTGTGCCGGACCGGATCGTTGCGGTGGGATAAGCCGCTGCGGCGGGGCCAAGGAGGGCAGGGTTGGCGATGATGCTGACACCGTTCGGGGGCACCAAGGATGAGCCTGGCCGCCTCCATGCGATAGAAAGCTTCGACAGGTCGTCTGCAAGCTCGCCGTCGCCCTCCCCTGTGGACTCCTGCTGTCTATTCGTCCGACGAGGGCTTGCTCGTAGCCTAGCGGATCCGCTGGACGAGGCGCGGCGGTGGTGTCGAGGAATTTCCCGCTGATTCTCCTTGTCGTGTAAATGAATGGCAATGGTCGGCGGTGCAACATGTGCAAACGACATTTCTTCGTCGAAATGTGCTGTAACGTGGGACATTTCGCTGTCGCCTGAAAAGATGCGCTTGTTCCCCTTCATGTCGCTCTTTATTTGAGCCATTAGAGCTGCTGCCTGTTGTCGGTACGTCGACGACGAGTAGGGCCCGCTGGAATTCATGGTACCAGCCGATGATGAAGGGTTGCTGTCGGTATTGGTAGGAACATTCAGTAGAGATGAACGTCGTAATTTTTCTGCCACATAAAATCATTAGCGGTCCGGCAGCACTAAAAAGGGTCGAAATACCGTAAGCACTGGGTTTGTCGTTCATGGAGGTATTTTCGTCATTTCCGTCCCCGGCGTCAGGGGCCAAGTGGTGCGCGCTTGCGACGGTCGAAAGGGTGGAGAAATCGCGAGCTTGCTTGATTTTCTCCATCAGCGAAAGCGACTCGCCTACATAGGCTTTGCCGTAAATCTTGGGACGCGCTATCGAGGCCCGGGCGCCTGCGCCCTCGCCATAGTCGCTCGGAGGACTGAGTTTGACGCGTTTCGTGCTCCTGAGGTCGGAAAAGCTCGCTTCAGAAACGGTAGACAATCGCCCATCAGACCTCGCCCCCGTCCCTGATGGCGTGTTGACGGCAATCGAGTCCGCCAGGGCCGAGAGGTGTTCACGGGTGAACGTGTCGTATTGGAATTGAAATAAGCGGAGGCGTGGGTCGGTTGTGGGAGCTGCATTGTTCGGCGCAAATGGGGTGGGGGTGCTTTGCGCCTGAGGATAGGACGGTTTCGCGGTGTCGGGAACAAGAGAGTGGTCTCTGGGTGCAGCGAATGTGAATTGGCAATTGACGCTCGCCTTGCGGCCGTGGAAAGAGACCATGTTCGGCATGTCGGTTTCCAAAATTTCGTCGCTGGGGGAATCTGGCTCAGCCGCGGGTGGTGCAGGTGTGGGTGGCACAGGAATTGGAGCAATGGGAGGTGTAGGTGGTTCGAACATGCGTTCGAGAGGCAGAGGGCTGAAGAAGTCCTTGATTATGCCTGTCCTGCCTCGGCCAGGGGTCTTGGGCAGAACAGGTCCATTGGGGATGTCCTCGCGCACAAGGAACGTTCCAACGGCGTGGAAAGATGTATAGGAGTTAGATTTGTCGGCCTCGAGGTTGCTGTTGGTGTGTATCTGGCTAGGTAGGGGCACTGTGAGTGAAATGGAGCGGGTTCCATAAGTTAAGTTGTGGGCGTCCTCGCTCGCGTCGTCGCTGTCGAGGTCGACCCATTCGTCTTGCAGTTCTTCTGTCTGCCATGCGGGGCGTTGTATAGAACCTTCGGACATCTTGTAGCACGATGGAGGTCGAGGTATAAACTCCGAGCTCGTTGTGATCGAATGTTGATCGAGAGCACGTGATCGATCCACCTGTTTGCTCCTGTCGTCCAACCTCTTCCGCCCTCCCCTTGCGATGCTCCTGCCCCCTGTTATTTTTCCCCTCGAGCTTGAAGCTTGGAGCTCTATCAATGGTTTTGAGTACAGTGTCCTCGTCCAATTCCTTTCTCACTTGAAGCTATTTGAATTTACACAAATCCAGCAACCAATTTACACTTTGCTCAGCCTGTTGCTAAGTGCTACACTGGTTCATTTACATTTTGCAGACTGGGATAAGACTCGGGATAAATGAGGTTCATCGTGGTCCTGTTTCGGATGGATTTCGCACCTCGCTGGCTGGGCGTTCAACTGAGAGTCGAATCGTATTGGTTGGTTCGTGATCAGGCGCCCAAACGCGTTCAAAGATCTTGATTAGTCCTCAATGGGCGCGCTTTCCTGCGCCGCTTTTGATGTCCCGACCCTTCTTTCTCTATTTGGCTCCCCGCCCTGTCGTCTGATAATCATCTTCACAGCCCTCTACAGCGAAGCGCAAAGGCTGCTGACCCTTTTCGTCAGCCTTTTCTATCTGTCAAGGCGTCAAGGATACTTCTTCGGCGTCCGATTTAATTGATGACGGATCGTCTCAAGAGCGACATACTCTTAGTACTGGTCAATGGAGAGTAGTTTTATTTCTCGTGTGCGAACCTAACTGCGAAAGGTTAAACTGCACCTTCTCAAGCTGATCTTGTTTTTTGGCATCACAAAGACAATCTCACCGGCCAACTCGCAGAACCCTCTTGCTGTGATACAGGGGCTCCTAATCACCCGGCAAACTTCGTCGCCACATTGTGGTAGGCATCGAATCAAAACGCGAACTTCAACTCCCAACTGGGCGGCCCGACGAAGAATGAACTCCTTAGCGGATTGTCCAATAATACTTGTAGATCTTTGGCTAATAGACTATCGTTCCGTGCATTGTTTCTGGGGCCCATCGTTTCTCTTCGGCCGGCCTCGCTGGCCCAAGATTCGTCCGGCGAAATAACAAGGTCCAAATCTGCGGCGTATTGTATTGACGAAAAGCTTGGCCGGTTCCTCCGTACCTGACCCACACAGACGCCGGCCTTATAGGACACGTATGTACTTCACTCGGTTCCGTTTGTTGCGATAGCCGGCGCTCTTCTTTGATGTCCTTCACGGTTCGCAGGGTAGTTCGATTGCCTCTCTCGGAATAAAGCCTAGAGCCTGCCCTATCCTGCCCCCCCGCAGCTGATCAGCCGAAGTTCACCCACCAATAATGATAAATGCGGACGAGACTTCCAGACCAGGAACACCTTGCTTTGAATCCAAGTTCCGCACTGGCCGGTCGCCCTGATTCCAGTTCAACTCTGCGTCCATTCTCGTCATTACTGATGCACGGGCTCCATCTCGGTTTCGCTACCGCGGGATTTACCGTTCCACTTCCAAGCTCGGCCGAATCCCGTCAATCTCTGAAAGATAGACATGGTTGGCTCTAATAAAGAATTGCAGCCGCGATATCTTACAGCCGCGATGCCTGTGAATCTTCTCCCGTAGATAAATTTATGCCCTTATCACAAAACCTATCACTGATCCAATTCAAAGCCACAGCAAACATGTTCGTATTTTGGGCCTGCGATATTCTGCCTGATCTGAAGCGAACCAGCTGTCTCGAGTCAAGCATTCGTGAACCACCCCACTATCTTGGACGCCGTCTGTCGTCGATCTCCATGGGCGATGTGGGGCTCGTCTCCGAGATATGGAGGGACACGTTCATGAGGACCTGCAGGATATGTCTGCCAACATCCCCAGCATCTGCCTCCCGGATGTCATTTCCCTGATCGCCGCCACGGCCGTCTCTCTCTCTCTCTCTTGCCACCGGTCAGCCGACAGCCCCGCCGCTCCTCGGGACGTGACAACCTACTCCCTTCCTGACTCGCATCATTTCAATACCGCATGTGCAGATCCAAGCTTGACATCGGCGGGGGCAGCTTCGTTATAGGCTGTGCTGACCTCCGTGATCGCCCACTGTCGAGAGCTAAATTCAATTCCGTGTCGCTCACTCTTGACTGTTTGCATCCAAACTCAATCCAAGTTCTCCGGATCCGTAGAGCACGGGACACTCTGCGAAGCAGCACAGCTTTGATTCAAGGACACAATCTGGACCCTGATAGCCCACTATTATGGCGGGCCTCATCCCAGAGATTATCACTTTGCAAATCCAGCGATTGTTCGGAGCCCGGGGACCATCTCTTCAGCATATGGTGCTGTAGCAATCTAACATTTAACCGACGCACCGATTTGATCAATACTACCTTCGATCGCAATCGAACCACAGCCTACGGGGACCGGAATATACTTCCGCTGCGACATTTTATGTTCTCTGATTAATGCAAGCCGTCCAGAGTGCACATTCTCATGTGAGCCGTCAGATGTCCGGACATATCCCACCAGATCCCACCCAGCCAGCAAGGCAGGCTTCGGACCCATCAGAACAGAGATCACTTGCAGAAATTGCCCCAGTACCACGATCGGCGGCGGCGCGTCCCCATCCCGCGGGGCATGCTGTGAAAATCGTTCCCTTCAAATTTCACGTTATGTTTTCACCCGCTAGTACAATTTTGCCTTCGTCCGCCGCGCCGGCTGATGGGTTCCTAGACTTCATTAAGATTCGAAGCCTCGTTTTTGATCCGCCAAGTGCTCGGAGCGGCAATATCGCCCCCAATTTCCAATTTGCGAACCCTCAGTCCTAGGAAGTCCTAGGATCGTTTTGGATCAGCGTGCTTAGCGTGCTTAGGTTCGCTTCGACCGCGCCCGAGGCACGGGTGGTTAAATAACTTCGGCTACGCAGGCCAGCAAAATCAGGAACAAGGTACCGCCGGCGCTTACCGAGAGATGATTATCAGTTATCCAACAGTTATCGCTCCCAAGTGGGAAGATCTTTCGTACATCAGCCCAGCGAAGGCGGATGCCGTGTGGTGCGCTCGTTCGTGAACCACAAACAACAGTCCTAAGCGGCCTCGCCCGAGGAGACTGGTGCATCTAAACTTGAACCACAAGTGAAACCCCCCTCGCAGAGATGATTACCTTCACGCGACTCCGCGCGCTGTCGAATTGAACTCGGGCAAGGCGCAATATATCAGAACACAAACATTGCGCGCGCGTAGCGACTCCGCCGTGCGTGCCAAGATTACATACTCCGCAGGCGGTGGTCGGCTTTGCAAGCTTGCCGTGGAAATAACGTCGTCGGCGCGCGGGCGGTCGAGATTGGGGGAGGATAATCTATCCATCACATGGCGCCCTCCGTCTCGCATTACTCACCTGGCGGTTGTCGGCCTGCCTGGGTAGGAAAATGATGCACCCTGGACCCGAAATATAGCCTGTCGTCGCGACCCTCGGCCATGCAAGCTCGCAGCAGCGAAACTCCGCCGAAATTACAAGAAACAATTTATCTCCGCGCCCTCTATTACTCACCTGGTGGTCATTGGCCTCGCCAGCCAGATAAAGGCCCCGAAATATAATCTATCCGACCCTTGACTGGCAATACAAGCTCGCCGCAGTGCAATGCCGTCAAATACGCTTTGCCGAGGTCCAATCTATCACAAGCGCCCTCCGCGTCATTGCATTATTTGCTCACCGCCCTCGCCAAGCGCGCCCCACGAAAATGCTGAAATACTAAAGCCGAGCCCAAGCCCGTTCTGATGAACCGCTCAAGTAAACTCGCGCTTGGTGCGTTGCGTTGCACCGCACGCAGATTAACGCGCACCCACCTCCATTTATCGTTTCGTCTCCTTTCGAGCGGACAGTGGCCTGTAAGGGCTGCCGCCTCTGATGAACCACTGCAGTAAGCTCGATCAGTTGCGTCGCGTTACAGCACACGCAGATTAACGAACCTCCATTTATCGTCTAGTGTCCTCCGAGCGTGCAGTTGCCCTGCCGCCTCTGATGAACCGCCGAAATGCCCTCGCGATCGCAAATTAACGCGCACCCACCTCCATATCGTTTTGTCCTTTCCCAGCGCTTACTTTGCTCGCCACACAACAAATGATGCGCTTGATTCAGAGGTCGCAGATTAACGCACCCACCTTCGTTATTGTTTCGTGGAGTTGCCCTGCCGCCTCTGATGAACCGCCGAACTGCCCTTGCCATCGCAAATTAACGCCCGCCTGCCTCCGTTTCTCGTTTCTCGTCTCCTCTCGTCTCCTCTCCAAACGGGTACCTACTCGCCCCTGTAACGTCGCCGCCAGCCTGACTAAAAATAATGCACCTTCGCCCTCGCGCCCCTGATGAGCCCCTAAAATAACCTCAATCACCGGCAGTCGCGTCGCAGCAAGTTGGTTGCAGCACGTTGGTTGCAGATTAACGAGCCAGCCTTCTAAAATTTCCCAACATGGAGGGGTCCGGGAATACAACGCGGACTTGCGCCTCTCGGGAATACCGGCCACGCCACTGGCCCTCGCGCGAATTTCGCGCCCGACAGCGCCATGCGTGCACCTTACCCATTACGCTCTGCGGCGTGATGGATGGAGTCTGGACAAGGCAGGAACCGACACAGCCCAGCGATCCCGCCCTCTCTAAGCCCGCCGCCGCGGCGCACCGCATCGGAAATAATCGCCCTGCCGCGGCGTTCGGCTCGGCCGACCCGTCGCAAATTTCAGATTCCAAGTCGGACGCGCGACGAAAACTCAAGCCGCCGCAAGTGAAAAAATTGCGATGCTCAATTCTTCGGCGTTCGTTCGAAATAAATGAATATCCAAACTCCGCCGGACCATCGGCAGGCTGGCCGACTCCCTTACTGAAAAATGATAGACAATAGAGCTCTCAACCCAAGTATCACCCGGATCGCAAGGAGTCAGCTGCCTGGAGAGATCTTTCTTTTTCTTTCTCATTTATTGTGTGCAGGATTCATTAGCACAACCATAAGGTGAGCGGGATTCCTGCAAAATACAACCTCTTTTATGTAAAATTAGGCCTATAGAAGCATTTTTTTCATCATGAGAGGGGGTCCACTGGAAATTCGAGGGCGGGTACATTATTTTCCCACGATTCTTCGGCATCTCTCTAGCGACCTCGAATCATATTCTGCGACATTTTGGCCCCCATTCTCGTATATGCACTACCTATTGAGATATTTATTTCGCAAACCAAGGGCACACTGCAGTGGAGTGAATTACAGTGCTTGCGGAAAAGGTTGGCTCCACCACTTTGTATGTTTTTCGAAAATAATTCGTCACGTGCCTGACGGCCCGTCTCTTCCGAGGTCTTTTAGTGCACATCGGACGCTGCGGGGAATTTTGGGGCCAGGAAATCCGACGCCACAAAGAGAAAAGACAGCGTGAGCACCATGCGCGCCCTCTTCACCAGCGAAGTCGCATGCAAAAAAGACTTGGGGAGTGTCGGCAGCAGCAAGCCATGGCCGAACGTGCCGAGGCCCACGTGACAAATTATTCCTGTAACCAATTTAGGGAAACAGGTCTAATCAAATCCCCGATCATGACGGTAACTCCGGCCCGAGTTGCCACATCACATTTCATCTGACCGGCAAAGCCCGGGACCCTCGGCCCAGACTCTTCCTTTTTCTGCTGCCTTGAAAACTGCTTTCCTTTTCTCCGATCACAGCGGCAACTCCCGAGACCCTGTTATATCCCGTGCCGATGAAAGGGGCTATCGCTGAAGGTCTCCGGTTGGAAGATCGGAGGTCGGAGGTCGGAAGTCGGAGACCGGAGACCGGAGGTCGGAGATATCGGAGGTGAGCGCAAACACCACAAGAAGGTCAGGGTGTGCATACTATCCTAGGCCGATGGATAAGACGGAGGAAGACGGAGTCCGAAGGGACACCGGAGGAAGACTCGGAAGCAAAGCAAGGAGCAAAGCAACATTTATAATCAAACTGAAGTACATGAGGATATTAAAGTGTATTTATACTAAGTCCGTCATTATTAACCCAAATATGGTAAATAAAAACATAACAATAAGCGAGAGTCCAAATTTGGGTGAAGAAGTATGCTGACTAAGCAAAACAATAAACGAGAAGTTAAGGAACAGAAAAACGGATAAATGGGAAATGCTCAGTAAACCTTCATTGTGTAAAAACCCGATGATCTTCCGTCTCTGACCTCCGAACGTTTGGAGGTCGGAGGTCGGAGGGCGAAAGTTGGAGACGGACCAAAGTCCGTGTGCACGAATATAACAGACCCCCGGCCTAGCCTAGAGCCTTGACTTTTTTGCTTACCGCCATCTCCAAAACTCCCTAACTGCGGTGACTTCTGATATCTCAGTATAGATCAACAGCTTCAACACCTTTCCTCTCCACCTCTTCTCACTTCACCTAATAAATATTTGTGCAGCGAAGCGCACACCAATGCATCCCATTTCTGCTTTACTCTCTCAGAATTTGCAGTGATGTTTGTGCCTGTTATATCCTGAGCCAGAGGGAGGAAGGACCTGGAACCCGCAGGGGTCCAGTCCGGCTGTCACGTACCGTGACATCAGACCTCATCAGAGCCCCGATGAGCTCAACATCAGCAATCTTTCAGTCCTGGACTCTTTCGAGTTCAACGGGTTTTTACGCGATGAAGGTCTACTGAGCGTTTCCCATTTATCTGCTGGCACCTTATCCACTTCGGTTCTCCTGCTCGCTGCCTTCCATCCTTCGGGCTCCTTCGGGCTCCGGAAATACCCAGGCTCCGTCGGCCTCCGAGCATACCCGGGCTCCCTCGGACCCCGTTGGAATTCAGCCTGCCGACTATGGTGATCTCGTTGGTTCTCATTGTTTCCCCATGTTCATTCCCCGTTATGCCTATCCTGACTCATTCCATCACGGGGGCCTCGGACCTCCGAATTCTCCGACACTGCTATGACTTTTCTGGCTCCATCATTATTTACTCTTTTTGTTATGACTCCACTCCCCTCGGAATCTTCGGTCCTCCGGAATCTCCACCACAGCTTTGACTCATATCATACAGCACTCGTACAGCTTTGACTCGTTTCCATCACGGAGCCCCGAGGGCTCCGACCATTACGTAATAAAGTACTATAGTTTAAATAGCTTCATGTATCTTCGTTCTAGTCAGTTTGAATATCGACTAAGACTTTCTTCCTTCCTATCGTCCTTTCCTCAGTTCCGTCTTTTCTCCGATTACTCTCCCTTCATCGGTCTCTGTCCTTTTCCGAACTTGGACACGGGTTGAAGATCCCATCGGCTCCGTTCGGCCCCGACGGCGATCCGGCTTTTTCTTGGACCTGCACAGTCACGTTTAGGACTTTGCATTATCCACGCGAAGTCCTATTTTGTGTAGTGTTCATTCGCCGCTTACATTCCCCCTGCCTTGACAGGACTCCTCAACTCCGATCGGTCCCGACGGTGATCCGGCTGCTCCTCGGATCCCCTCGGTCACATTTAGGACTTTGCATTGTTCACGCAAAACCCTACTTTGTGTAGCATTCACAATCCGCTCACATTTCTGTGTACCGACAACACTCATCGGCACCATTCGGTCCCGACCAGGATTGCGATCGTCTTTGTCCTTTCTGACAGGACTCACCGGCACCGATCGGTCCCGACCAGGTTTACGGTTCAATCTCGGTCCTTACCAATAGGACTCGTCGGCACCATCCGGTCCTGACTAGGATTGTGACTCAGTCTTCGTTCTTAACCTCTCTGTCTTCTTCCTCGGAAATCGGGCCTTGGGCGTAGAGAAAGGCGCAGCGCACGAGCTGAAGCCAAGCCCGCTCTGACCCCCCTCGGGCACCGAGCCGGAGCTCCGATCGGATGGGACTACATTTCATGAAGCTTCACTTTGTGAAAGTCCTATTCCACCCTATTCATATTACACTTTGTGCGATAGGATTTCGGACCTCCTGCGGACCACCGATGTCCTTGCATATTCCCGCGCTCGGATATCTCGGACCTCCATCGGTTCCCGAGTCTGTCCCGGCACTTGACACCGGCACAAGACCAGAAACCAGAGACCGGAACGGGACCAGAGTCCAAAGATGTCGGCTATTCTCGCAAGCACCACAGCTCACACAGCCGGCAACTTGCATGGCCGCGGCTTCATGGCAGGTCAACGGCATGCAATGAACACTTGCCATGGCATGTGCCATGGCGTGGCACGGACATGTCGTCAATTCATCAGGGATCAGACAGGTGTGGGACGATAGCCCACGAATGTCAAAGATTAGATGTCAGCGTTGTGTCAAGAGGTCTCTGATCTCGTTATCAGACCCACGATCAACAACACGTGACTTGGTGCGATGGCGGCCTAAGTAAGTGTGAGAAGGCCGAAAAAAACTCATTCAAGGGCTTCTGTAGCCAGTAAACAACATATACAACATTCAGTAAGTTTTTTTTTTTTTTCCCCAGCAAAAACTGGCTTAAACGAGAGAGGCCCCGGAGTTATGTCCCAATTTAGTCTGGAGGACACTTCTCACCTAGCTGTAGTAAGACGAAGACAGGTTTGGACAAGCCGTAGATCCAAGGGGGAGGGATGGTCTGCAAGTGAGAGAGAGGAACAGTGAGAGTAGAGAGCAAGTGCTTTCGATTCGTAATGCTACACGTGAGTTTCTTCCCACACCGGTCCGGGATTGGCGAATGTTGGTGCCATGCCATGGCAAGTGTCAGTTGCATGCCGTTGACCGGCCACGAAGCCGCGGTCATGCAAGTTGCCGGCTGTGTCAGAAGGGTGTGCAACAGTCTGGCATCCAAGCCAAGACAAACAGAGGGACAGAAACTCCATGGCGTATAGCCAAGCCAATAGGGGCTACTCCGAAAATGGCAATCCGGTCGGAGCCCTGCTCCCGGAAGAACTCCGGAAGCAAACAGAAGGTCTGCAGATACAATCCGGGGAAGATGGATGAGGATCGGAAGAGCGTGGGAACCGGAGGTCCGGAGGTCGGAGGTCAGAGGTCGGAGATGGAGCGGAAGTCAAGACGGAGGATGAAGAGGACATCCAGAGGTTTGGTGCAACTCCGGAGTCGAGCCAAAGACAAGATGGTGAAGTGGTCTCAGTCCATGAGAGGAAACATGGAAACAACATTAATTTTACAGCTAAAGTACATGAGGATATTGAAGTGTATTTATACTAACTCCGTTATTGTTAACCTAAATAAGGTAAATGTAACGTGACCAAAAGCATAACAATAAGCGAGAGTCCATATATGGACAAAGAAGTTAGCTGAGTAAGACAAGACAATAAATGGGAAGTTGAGAAGAATGGATAAATGGATAAATGGATAAAAAATTAGTAATATGTGATAGGGTAATAGGCCCGATGGTCCGAGACCATCCGAGCCAGCTCCGAACTGGTCCGAAGGTCTGAAATTCGGAGGACGGAAGGGGAGGACAGAAGATGAAGCAATAGATGGGAAACGCTCAGTAATCCTTCATTGCGTGAAAACCCGAGATGCGACAGAACTCCGAAGGTCTCGGAGGACCGGAAGCGGAGTGTGACCGAACTGTGACCGGATTGTGACCAGGGGTATCTAAGCCCAAGTGCACAGATATAACAGTGCCAGTGGGCAACAGTTAATGTAGAGGTTACAGGGGTGCCCAGAGGGCCTTATGAATTTTCAAACTGAGGCTGAGAAAAGTGGCGCGGCCTTGGCCTGGGCTCGCCTTCTCAGATTACATGACAGCACATGCTCCACAGTGCCTTCTGAGGAGATTAACAATGTCCGGCTTGCCGGACCAGAGACAGGCTTGCTCTGAACTTAGGTGCAGCTAACCTTTTCCGCAAGCACTATAATATTGTGTTTGGCCATATTTGGTAGCACCCTGTGTAGCTTAGTCATCATCCAGCTTCTTGCCAGCACATCACTGCCAGCACCAACGCTCCCAGCTATCTCAGAAGGGTCCACCCCAATGCAAAGTGTTTTTGATTCCCATCAAGAAAGGGACGAAAATTGATCGCAATTCCTCAATTTCGATCAGCATCGTTGTGGCCTAGTTTGGGCCTAGTCTCAAACCAAGAATGTCCATACATGGATGGTCTTGTACTAACATCGGGATTTTTGGTGGTGAATGTCGACTGTCTGAATATTTTTGAAATGTCCTCTGAATGCCCCAAAGCGCCCTGAGGCTCGATATCTGTGGAGGGATGGTGTGGAGCCAAAAACGAGGTGATATGAGGTGCAATACAAAAAGGGATCAAAGACACTGCGTTCAGCGGGTCTTTAAACACGGTTTGCGTTTAGGCGGCTACGCGGGAGACGGCGGGCCTAAACGGCCATATGTGTTTAGATCAACTCCGCGCCACGTGGTCACACGGGTCTAGGCGGGCTGATCGGGCTAGACCCATATCAACCCACGCTGTCTACTTTGTGCATG
Organism: Mycena rosella; assembly: GCA_029378255.1. Lineage (NCBI taxonomy): Eukaryota > Fungi > Basidiomycota > Agaricomycetes > Agaricales > Mycenaceae > Mycena > Mycena rosella. The sequence continues at coordinate 258,090 of JARKIE010000037.1, read as the reverse complement.
CGCGCCGCTTGCACTTTTTACTTCAGATTGTTGATGGTATACTAGCAAAAATTCATACAACTCAATGATACATCCATGTGGGGGGTTCAGGAAGAGAGAGCAGCACAAGGCTGGTGCAACCATTGCCATTGGAGTGCACGTCGCCGCAAAATCACAAAGTTTAACTTAGCGGAAGCATAATAGGCAGACACGAGGACATCAGATTACGTGTAAGGCAAACCCAGCGGATAAGTACACTTCCCTACGAGAGCTCGAAGTGTTCGAAGGGTGCGAGAGGGCGGCACCTCGACGCGAACACGGCAAAGTCGCTGAGGCAGAGGTAGACGCGTTGGTCGAGGGTACTTACACTGACCTTCGTTCGGCTAATCGAAGGCTGTTCTAGGTGGTGCCTAGGAGACCAAGATCACACCGATCTAGCCCGGTAGACCGAAATAGACCGGGATCCACGGCTGTGCGTTCGGCTAGACGATGCCGTGTTTAGGGACCCGCTGAACGCAGTGAGATGGCTCCATTATACAGATTACATAGTTGTTACTGGCTTTAAAAATATCACAAAATTGCGAGTTATATGCCCGCAGGGTACCTGGTCAGTGATGGCCACCGTTGATTGTCGGCAGCTGCTGATGGCCAAGGGCTTTTGGCACTAGATACTGGTGCTCGGCAAATGCCATTGGCTTACAATTGTTTTGAGAAACTGATTTCTCAGCCCCTTGAGGGCCATTGCTGGCTATTGCTGGCTGTCAACAAAAGCTGTTGCCCTCCAGTGTAGATTAATCTCGATCTTGCAAAATTCCAGGTACCGGTAGCAGCTGGTGTAAGGAATGGTTTTCCTATTTTTTTTAATCCTTAGCTACAAGTTACATATATTCTTGTATTATCTGATTATCATTATTCTTATCATCACACCACGTTGCCACAGTGCCCATTAGCCTTTCCTTGTTGAGGAATCCCTCCAAGAAGAGGCCTGCAGGCACCAGGTGACACTCACATATAACTGCACTCTCAGCTCTTGCCTTCATGCCAGCCTTATCTCATAGATCTGCTCCGAGAAGAGGCACTGCACAACTCCTTACAAACTTGCACTATTGACTGTGCAAGCTCATAGCTAAGAAGCCTCCACTTTAATAACCTTTCTCAAGATATTACATCCTTTGAGCAGGGTCGTTACCAGCAGGCAACCACATCATTCGGCATATCTCCCGCCAGGGCAAGTGTATGATGATTCCCCCTCTGTGAGCTATAAAAAAGCCTCACAGCTGGAGAAAGTTTGTTAAAAAGTCATTGGAAGCCACTGTCTTTCAATTTAGGTAGAACCTGTACCACCACTCCTAGAATGGCCCCTCAACAGATTATAAGTTGAAGAGAAGGTATATTATTGAATCTCTAGTTTGATTGACTACTACCACCAGTCCTATGAGGAAGAAAAAGACGAGGTGCCAGTGACTTTTACTAGGATCTGGTAGCTTTCACTAGCTGATAATATGCACCATTAAAAAATCATCACTTCTGTTGAGTTTCATTACCTACTGTTGAGAATCTGAGTGATGCAACTAGCCAACTGGAGAATATTCCAGATGGTATTCGCTGAACTTAGTTGAACTTTGTAGAATATTCTAGAACACCTTTGTAGTAGAATAAATACCCTGCAATGCAGCATGTGTTTGTTAAGCACTGCCCTAGCCTCAATCAACTGCACACCCCACTGTTTTTTTCTTATCGCTGTAAGCCTAACAGCTTAGCTCCATGTCAGGAATGGTTTTCCTATTCACAAACAGAAACTTTGGTTTCTGATTTGTGCTCAGAGTACTGAGAATGTTGCCAAATTGTCATTCTGCTGAGTCTTCTGCCGATATGCTGCTGCTGCACATGCACAGCATTTGCTCCCAATTTGTTCCACGACACTACTTACATGGCTGCCAACTCTGAGAATGGGCCCTCTTCCTGTAAACACACTCTTGATTGCCAATGTACCACTTTTATCCCTTACCAATATGTTTTATGCCCTGTTTGTGCTCTGCCACTTGCCGGCCACTCAATCTCATTTTGGATACTCTTTAGCTACAAGTCACATGTTATTCTCAGATCACATGATTATCATCATCTTTATCACAAACCATCACCTTCGTGCCTCAATTCCTCATTGAGCAACTCCAAGAAGCCTTACCTATTGATTCGACACCTCATCTCATAACACTACACTCTCAAACCTTTGCCTGTGCGCCAAGCCGTACCCATTGATACACTTTGAGAAGAGGCATTGTGCACTATGCAACTTCATACAGCACTACACTATTGAATACAGGCTTATAGCTAAGAAGCCTCTACAGTCAAAGCTGTCTTAACCCATACCCCTCAGTGGACCCAAAAAGCTATGGGCTACTGCAGAGTTATGGGTTATCTCTGCCAAAATCAGGTGAAAATCAGCCCACAAAGTATGGGTTATAGCAGATTATGGGTTATGACAGCTACGGGTTAAGACAGCTTTGACTGTATTCTATTCCCATTTCCTAGGCTATTCACATCTTCGAGCAGGGTCGTTGCCAGCAGGCAACCACTTTGTAATCCTTATCTCCGACCAGGGCATGCATATGGTGAATCCCCTCTTGTAGACTCAAAACTAGTCTTACACTCCATATGCACACCTGAAAAACCAACACCTACTGATGCCATTCTGAGGATTGAACTTCTGCTTGCACTGTTGGGCAGGGAAAGTTGGAATTTGTTGGTGGATTCCGGGTACAGAAAGACTAAAAATCAGTGGCAATCAATGAAAGCTGGCAGCTTTCAAAATGCATGAAAGATGGTGGTATGGCTGACATGTCTGGCACTGACCGTGGAATCCTGATATTTTGCGACCCCTAGGGCTACCTTGCCCAGTGCTATACAATTAGGACCAGAGCTGAGCTCCAAAGCTGCTAGTCATATATCAATGATGCTGAGAGAACCGTAAGGTTATTCTGAACATACTACAGCTTGGTACTATACCATGAGGATCGGCATAGCAGTCCTAGGAGTAACAGAAAGTTTGCTAGATGTGATCCACAACCTATACCTAGGGGCAGGTTACACTACAAAGAGCTAAGTATTATCAAGGAGGTTCAACCAAAAGCCTAGACAAAGATTAAGTACCAAGTTGAACATAGAACAGCTGGATAGAACCAGTCCGAGGAACTATATGTTGAAGTCCACAGACAATGACTTCGACCGGACATGATCATGTTCGAGGCCTGAAACCAATCTGAGGACTATGTTGAATATGATACTTATGATGTACCAATGACTCTTGTGGATGCCCCTGGACCACTCATATGGGCAGTAGGAGACATTGTTGAGCCTTTGCAATGACTGGTCCGAGTGGTTATCCCTAGAAGAGTTCAGCCACAACAACAAAGTCCACTCCACCACCGTATTCAGCCCGTTCTATGCCATGCTTGGGTTTCACCTGCGCAAAGGTACCCAACCATGACTGGAAGTCCCCATGGAGGCCACCATGGACTTCACCTCACAAATTTCCAAAGTACGGGCAGAGGCGGCTGCGTCCATGCGCCATATGCAAGCAGTGATGAAACAGTACTACAAACAGGGACGTCAGACAGATCCTGACTACGCTGTGGGGGACAAGGTCTATCTTTTGGGAAAGAATCTCATAACCCATTGTCCTACCAAGAAACTGGAAGACAAATGCTATGGATCATTCTCAGTAGTCCGAAAGGTTGACATGATCTCCTACAAGCTGGCCTTGCCCAAGAGTTGGAAGGTCCACCCGGTTTTCAACACGCTGTTTCTGCAGAAGTGGGTGCCACCGGAGGCTGAGCATCAGCAGAACGGCCTGCCACCACCTCCGGATGTGCAAGATGGACAGTTGGTCTATGAGGTGGAAGAAGTCTTGCAGGTTATAACCACGGACAAGAGGCAAAAAAACAGACTCCTCTACTACATCAACTGGAAGGGATATCTGAAAGCAGAATGGAGTTGGGAACCGTGCCATATGCTGGAAGGTGCCAAAGAAGTGATTGAAGACTTTTAAACCCGATACCCAGATTGGCCAAGGGAACAACTCAATGAGAAGGGGGACTGGTGAATTCCTAAAGGACAATGGTAATCCCATGAACCCATAATCCCAGGGTTACACATCAGGATGCTGCGTCTGAATGGGGGGCTAATGTCATGATCCAGAATTCTTTTCCGTTATCCCGGAGTTCCACTTTGATATTCCGGACTCAATCCCTGCAAATCCTGATTGTAGGAGCAATGATCGGTATTAATGTTTCACATTAACCCTACATTAACCCTATGTGTTGTGTTGCCACAGACACCAAACCCCCTAATCCCCTATAAATCCCTTGGCACTTGTATATAAACCCTGTACTATTCTACTATTCCTTATACGGCCGTTATCAAAAGTATGTACAAGTTTTATGAAACGGTGGTGCTCAATTTCCGCTTGCAGTTGTTTACTGATTTGCTCCACTTGCCGACATCATGGCTGGCAAATCTGAATTGTTTCCCCTCGTATTTGTCCTTACAACTTCCAAACACTTTCCCTTGAATATACTGGGTTCCTCACAGAAATGGGCTTGTTATCTGCAGCAGCAGAAAGAGCAAAAAATCCAAATAACATTGAGATGTGTGGAACATCGGCTCCACAGCAACAAACAATTGTAAGCAGAAATCAAAGAGTAACATTGTGTGACACCCGTACATACTTTTGATAACAGCTGTACTATTCTGGTCTATACTCCAGCTGCCTGTTTGCTTGTCCCTCTCAGCTCTCGTTCAGTCACCTCAGTTGTGTTCCAAGAACCCGACGAGCTGCTATGCTGACATTACGCAAACATTTGCTTAAAGGCTGAGTCATCTATTGAAGCTTTGTTTGCACACCTATTTATGGCCTCCTCACTGCACATTCCTTTTAGTCATGGGATCTCTATCACATGATTATCTGGAATCTCCACTGATAATGATGAACTCAAATGAGCTTTCCCCATTAGTCTTTGTTTCAAGTTTCTGCCACACCTGCTCAGTGTTTGAGAACTGTTCAATAAAAACCCATATGGTACCTTGAAATCGAAAAAGCAAGCCGGTATTATATGGTCCTGCAGAGTAATTTATTGGCCTCTTCAGATTTCAATAAGCACTGGGCACAAGGGTGGGCTGCACTTGGTAGCTTTCGACCTAAGTTAGCTCGGAGAATCAATTGCTCATTGATTTCAGCTTTGCCATGGGCCAGACATTGTCTTGTGGGTTATTTATTGAAACTGCAATTACACCTCTGCAAGTCACAAGTCTAGGTCCTGCTCCTATCTTTTCATGATCCCATATACCTGAGCATACCTGTCCACAGGCCTGTGTCGAAAATCCAGATGAATTTCATGCCCTCGGAAAGGAATGTTGGTTCAGGGATTTGTATGTATACAGCAGAATCCAAATTAACATCCATGCTATGGTTCAGATGTAGAGCATCTCTCTCAAAGTGCACAGGGATATGCTAATATGTGAAGCCCAGGGCATTGGGATGGGTAAAGTGCCAGAGCAACTCCTCCAACAAGTTGAACTTGTTGCATGGTTATGATGAATCAATGAAAATAAGCCTCTTGTGGCAATAGAGTTTATCTCCACAGCATTTTGTTGATGGTGAAGAATCAGATCCAGACCTGAATGTAGCTCTCCAAACATTCACAGCTTATTGGGAAGCTCCATCACGGCGATCATGCACATACCACGTAACGTGCGACCCTGTCAGGGTGGCATTATGAGTTGGGGATAAATTTGTGTGTGAGATTATCGAGGCTGTCTACTCGGTTCCAAACTACCAAGCAAAATGATATTGTCAGGTGAAGAGAAGTGAAGTGGTGCTAACAATAGTTGCTCTCAGATGTCATGATCAACTGGGTTCTACAGCAGGGCATGGGTAGTTGGAAGGCTGCTTGTGATCTGTGAGCTCGGCTTGGGAGGTGTATGAGAGCCCAGGGGCGAAGATGCATTGACTGGCTTGTTTCGGCACTAGTGTTACATTCATGCACACAGACTTCAGTCTATCTCCGATCTTCGGCCTCCAGTCTCCGAAGCAAAGACCGGAGATGGAGTATCATCAGGTTTTTACGCAATGAAGGATTACTGAGCATTTCCCGTTTTTCCGTTTATCTGAACTTCTCTTCTATTGTCTCGTCTTACTCAGCACTTCTTCGTCGTCCAAATATGGACTCTCTCTTATGGTTATGTTTAGGTCATGTTACCTTACCATATGTTAACAATAACGGACTTAGTATAAATACACTTTAATACAAGTGGCCGGCTTTGCCGCCTAAAACCTTGCTGGAATATCACCAGAAATAATGCTCAGCTCAGCCCATGGACTCGGTGGGTGTTCGGAAGATGGAAGTTGGATTTGGTTGTGTTTGTTCCATGCAGGTTCGGCTAAGTTGTCGGGAGTGAAGTCAAGCTAGTATTTAGGTGTGTTTGTTCCATGCAGATTTCGGCTAACAAATTCTCACCAAGGGGGACCTTATTAAAGCAAGGTTACCCTCATGTACTTCAGTTTGATTATTAATGTTGCTTTGCACTCTGCTCTGCTTCCTGAGTCTTCTCCAGTTTCCTCTTCAGACTCCATCTTCCTTCCTCCGTCTGCCAGCCCAGGGTAGTACACATATCCTTACCTTCCCATGGTATTTGCGCTTACCTCTGATATCTCCGACCTCCGGCCTCCAGTCTCCATCACTCTGATCGGAGTTCTTCGGCCTCAGCCCCTCTCATCGGCATGGGATATAACAACTGGGAGAACTCCTGGAAACCTGGAAACCAGCATTTGTGATTTGGACTGTGCCATGTAATCCTACCTACCTACCTACCTGGCTTGTACCCGGTACCAGCCATTTTGTTGTCTGCTGACGGGGCAGGGTGTACGGCCGGAAAGGGTTCCAAAAGAGGTATGTCCGGGATTCTATTGCCGCTCACCTCTTGAGCACAACTTGAATGTTCCTGCGGGGTCTTTACAAGGCCATTCTTCCCTACTAAATAGCCACCATGCTGTAAATAGTATTCTCTCAGATGTAGGCTAAAGCGCCGACGCATTAATATTGCCAGGCCCAGGCCAGAGTCGGAGTTAAAATATATATTTATAGCTCAAACCCGCGCAACGGAAAACTCGAACCGCCGATGCAACGCTTGTACACATGTCATTGGGACAGGAATTTCCACGGACAGATGCAGGGCGCCAGGGCTGTATCAAGAAAATTGTCTTTGTCTTTGTCTACATAGTCTGGATTCAACGTCTAGTCGCTAGTACCGTGTCGCCGAATGCGCTGCACTGCTTCCCAATGGTTCTGGTTCATGCGTATGGGTGGATGGGGGCGGATGCGTATTGTTGCGTACGTGTGATGATGAAGATGATGAATGAAGAAGGAAAATGCGTATGGGTGCGTATGGGTGCGTGAGTGGATGCGATGCTGGATGCTGATGCGAACGATGCTCGATGGAAGTGGGGAATGGAAATGGAATGCTGCGATGCCGATGCCGATGTATGTACGGATGAATGGATGGATGTGATGCGTAGAAAGACAAGATGGAGATTGAGTTGGGTTGGTGGGGGCTCTGACTACATTCTATAGCGTCTAATTGTTGGTTTGTTGGGTGTGTCGATGGGTCGAATGCAAAAAAGGAACTAACAGGCACCGGGGGGCGTCTATCGACAGCGTGAAGTCAGGCGGGAAGCATCGGCGGAGGCGGGAACAGCTAGCGTACCTGGTACAAATACAGCAGGGCAGCGGGAGCGAGCGAGCGAGCTAGCGTACCGAGACGCTCATCATGGCTTGGAACGCCTGGAATTGGAGCGGCTTCTGGCTCTCGATGCGCCGGAGGAGGTATTGCGTGAAGTCGATCTCGAGCGACCGCGGCTCGTCGTCCGACGCCTCACCGCGGCCGGGCAGGCGCCAGGGCGATGACGAGAACGACGCGCTTCGAGGAGGCGGCGCAAGGGGCTTCTCCCGTGGCGTTTTTTTAATGGAGGGCCCGTGACGGTGACGGGGCTCCGGCGCTTGCGCGGCCGAGTCAAGCTTGAACCCGGTGATTTTGTGGATCGGCACGGCGCGGATGGCGTGCGCGGGGTCGAGGGCCGTGGGGGTCTGGGGCGGGGACTTGAGCTGGAGGGTCTGGCTGCGGCGGTGCGACTTTGTGGGGCGCGCGGGGTGCCGCGGCTGGGGAGATGAAGAGGACCCGGGTGTGCTTTGTGGCGCCGGATGAGTACGTCGTCGGTCGGGATTAAAGTGGGTCGTAGAGAACCTGGGGAATGGGTACAGTAGTGGTTCGCGCTCGTCCAGTGTGCAGGGGGCTGAAGGACCGCAGGAGTAGGGTGTAGTCGATGGCAAGTCCAGCGGCGAGAACGGTTCCATTTCGAAGATGAGCTCGGGCGAGGTGGGACGGTCGCGCGGGGAGCTGGATGGTTCGGGGTCGTGTTGCTGCCGTCCGGGGATCTCGATTGGCGACGAGGACTTGTGAGGGTGAAAGAAATAGGAGGAGGATTCCGTGCGTGGAATATCCATTTTGGATGCTGAACGACGCATGAGCGCGTGTAAGAACAGAAGACGAATATAACGGACAAGTGATATGTTGCACGTCCTAGGTGCGCGATAGCTTTCAATTTTTGGGGCGCGTCTGCTAGGAACGGTCAGGCCAACGAATGAACGGAAAGGAAAGGAAACACACGGACGTGGTCGAGTTCAAGTGCGTGAACGCCGGTGCTGGAGTCGAGGCAGTGCGCGAGCCTGGAGTGGCAACTCGGCGCCTAGACTCCACTGTCACCCCAGTGTAGACCCAAGGAGATTACGAGGCCCGAGCGCGTAGCGTCGGTAGTGGGTCGTATGGGACGCGCCAAAGCAGGTGTATCGGGGGTTCCGCAGGGACGTGGAAGAGGGAGAGAAAGGATTTTATACCGCGCATTCTTATTTCTACTCCCGTTTCGGCTGTCCGATCTCGCGTGGCGTGGCGTCGTCACGTCACTTGTTTTTTTGTCTCCGTCCCCGATTAAGCAATTCTCCTACAACAGCACAACACGACCCTGGCGACGCTCATCCAACGCCACCCACTGCGAAAAACATATGTACCCTTGGGGCGGGTTGGTTACCCTGTTTCAGACCATATTTTTCTCTGCCGTACAAATTACCCGGCGTTTCCCGAGCGTTCAACTTCTACTCCCTAGGTTCTTTCCATTCATTTAGCCAGGAGGCTCGCCGTGCGCCGTGCGGCGGTCCCGTCTCCGAGTTTCTCGGGGCCCTTGTTCGGGTCTGCACGACGGCGAGGTCGCTGCTGCAGCCTCTGGGCGTTGCGCGGATCACAGCACATTCGTAGCTCTAAACCTTTAAATCATGATCGCCAGCGGGCACGATGCAAAGAACGCGTCGGGTAGAGTGACGAAGACCGTGTGGCGCTCTGTGGCGCTGATGAGCAGGTCCTCAGGGATCGGAAATGAGCAAGGGAAACAGAGAAGCTGCGATGGCGGTATGTAATAAAGTGCTAGACCCGTCCGCCTCTTTCGGGTGCGTAAATTCGCAGCCAGAGCGGAGCACCTGGGGATTCCCGCGCCAAATTCATGGAAAGGAGACTTTCAGGGACGCGTAAATTGCGCGTAGCCGATCCTGAGTGGGCTTTTCTCGAAACGGGAGAAGGTTTTGGTGGAAAGAACCCTGGCTTGAGGTGATTACGCGAGTACATAATTAGACCTGCGTGCATTCTTGACTCTTCACATTTCCTTGACACTTCGACTGGACTCGTCTTGCTCAGCGGTTTAGAAGCCTCACGCTGGCAGAAAGGCTTCAAAATTGAACAAAGTTGAAACACCTGTTCCATTTACGATGTTTTAACCCTCGTAAATATTCGATCGAGGATACTTGGCGCGTCGCGTTCGTGGCCGTTCGCGTCCACCGAGGGATCATTTTATCGAACCCCATTTCCCAAATCCTGGGAAGCCGGATTTCTAAGAACCCCAGGATCAACCGACGGGTTGCCGAGTCGTGCCGAACGATATGCCGGCTCTCCCGCAAGTGTTGCATGCATTTATGACTCCATCTGTCCTGGACTATTGACGAATTCAAGGATTAGGCAGGATAGATGCACCATATTAGCGACATCATGTTTATTGGTGGTAATCCAGCCCAACTCTGGGCTCAATCGGACCTAGCCGAGCCCTGCCGAGCCACCTCGAGATGGACAAAAAGCACAGGCATAGGTGGAGATGCCGCCGAGGTCGCTGAGTATATACAACATGTTTTAGTCTCATTATGCGCACAGTAACAAATTTTCAACTACAAGCTGCCTTCAAACTTCTCCACTCACGGCTCGATCGCCGCAGAAAATTAATATTCTTCTGCGGGAATTTCCGCAGAATTACCGAAAGCGGCTAGCCTCGGAACTAGTCTGCCCACCAGTGGCGGAGGGCAGACTGGTACTATTCGGAGCTGCCAATTGAATTTTTTTAGGCGGTGTCACCCGATCACGGCATCACGGCCTTCAATTTCGATAACTTCAGGTTCATTGTACGGGCCGCCGATATACCTGCTGAAAATCTGAGGAGACGGAATTCAAGGCAAGTACAATTGGCTATCCCTTTGAATCTGGCATACTAATACACGTGAATTGAGCACATGGCGGACCACATCAACCGCCCGTCTCGATTCGAATACATAGCAGTCTGCCTGCCGCAAGACAGACTGGCAAGGTTTCTGCCTGCAACCGGGTTTTCCAAAAGAATTTCCTTCACTGAGCCTCGAGACTAATCCGGAAAAGCCGAGAAGAAATGAAATCACAGACCCAACGCGTACGTGGGAAGATCACATCAAGTGAAACTACGTCACTAGCGAGTCGGTGCTTAAAGGGCGACTGCGCCAAATCAAGCACTCCATAACTCTCCTTCCTCCACCCACCATGCCTTTCTCCGTACATGTGTGTATCGCAGATCCTTTCATCCGCCTCCATCTCACCGTTCTGCGCAGGTCTCGGGCATCGCCCCCGCAACCACAGAAACGCAACTCCACGACTTCTTCACGTACGCGCCGCCCCTGATACTATAACCCAGCTCTAATCGCCTGTCTCGCGCCCCCAGCTTCTGCGGAAAGTCAGTATAAGCGCGTTTCACCGGAAGCATCCAGCTGACCCTCGAACGTAGGATCGAATCCATCGATTTCAACCGCGATAGCCAGACCGCGACGATCCACTTCGAGAAGTCGTCGGCCGCAAAGACCGCGCTGATGGTGCGCTCCATACATACTGCTGCACGAGATCCGGGCTGATCCGCCGCCAGCTCAACGGCGGAACGCTCGATTCCGCCGCGCTGAGTGTCACGTCCGACAAGGAGCACGAAGACGAAGCGCACACGGACGACCCCGCGCACCACCACATCGAGCAGTCGGACAAGCCCCGCGCTGGGAGTACGCACCCTCCGCCTCTGTCTTCGTGTGCGCCCCGCTGACCCGCGCGCAGTCGCTGCCGAATACCTCGCGCGCGGCTACGTCCTCTCCGACTCGATCCTCACCCGCGCCATCGAAATCGACAGTACGTGCCACCCCATATGCTGTGAATTTCCCGCATCTCACGCGCACGCAGGCAAGCAGGGCATCTCGAAGCGCTTCCTCTCGTACCTGCAGTCCGTCGACACCGCCGTCGGCACGCGCGCGCTCGGCCCCGACCAGACCATCTCCGGCAAGGTCGCGTCGACCGTCACCGCCGCGACGCAGCAGGCGCGCTCCGTCGACGAGCAGAAGGGCATCTCCAAGACCGCGGGTGACGTGCGTGCCCCTTCTACTTTCCTGCGCCGGTGCTCGTTGCCTTGACCGCGCTTTGCTGAACAGATCTTCCACCAGTACTACACCAAGGCGCTCTCGAGCCCGTTCGGCGCCAAGGTCCGCACGTTCTACACCACCACCTCGAAGCAGGTGTTCGACATCCACGAGGAGGCGACGCGCATCGCCGCCGAGCACAAGGCGGCGAACGCCCCGCCACCCGCGGTGGCGGACCCTGCACCCGCATCGACGGTTGTTTGAGCGTATCTATATATTGAGAGGAAACAAATACTGTATCATTGTTTGTAAGTAGTATGCAAGTCTTACACGGGTGACTGCCCTTCGCTGGATAGTTTCAAGACACATCGACAGTAAAATTTGGAACGCCAGAATGGCTTCACAATTTCGAGTGACGCAGCAAGGGAGCTCAGTTCAACGTTCAACTCGTTCAACTCCTCCTTGATCCGAACCTATGGGGGCGCATGTGGATCAAGGCGAGCTCCAGTCCAGGCTTCAAGCTTCAAGGTGGGACCTACAAGATGATGATGAGATTCAATTTGGTTACTTTACTGTAATTGCAAGGTCGTGAACCTGCGGAAAGGACCATGATAGCGGTATTACTGGATTCGGAGTCGGGAGGTATCGCGCGTGGCTGGCTTTCAGATTTTCCAAGGTCATGAGAGAGAGGAATTAATCACAGTAGGTAAAATATGTTCGGGAGATTTCAGGTGAGTGGTGGGAGTGGAGTATCAAGTGCGGGAGCGTACGGTGGTGGGCGCATTACGCGCAGGCAGAGTAGGGGAGTCGACGACAATGGATGAGTTGAGATGAGATGAGATAAATGAGAAAGAAAAGCAAGAATCGGCGAATTTGCGCGCGTCCTTTAGCAGCGAGGGGCCCGAAGCCGCACATGTGAGCGAGCAGATACAGGCATGCGCCAGCACAGGCATCCGGGCGGTCGCTTCGGCAATCCGACGGGCAGTCGCCTCGGCAATCCGGACGCTGTCCCCCCCGCGCCCGCCGCCGGCCTCCTACCCCGAGTTGACCCAAGTTCCAACTGCTTCTCAACAGTCTTGCGGAACCCGTCGAGGCGGGACAGCTCGGCCCGCATGCGCTCCTCCGCCTGGTGTTTTCTCCATTTGAATCTGGACCCCGGCACTGGCAGCTTTTCGTCCCCCGGATCGTCTTGGAAGTCGCCAAATGCTGCTCCCAATGCGCCCGATGCAATGTCGGCGCCCGATGCAATGTCGGCGGCCTCTTCGTAGTCCCGGAGCTCGTCGGCGCACAACCGCGCGAGATCGTACGCGCATTGAAGCAGGACGGGGTCATACGCCCTGCGATCCGCCTCTGCCAGCCGGTACGCTAGTTCGTACGCCGCAAGTCGCTCTGGGAGCGCTGGCTTTTTGAAAACGGGGTGGGGTGGGGGCGCGCGCGACGACGCCTCGCCAGTGCGGGGCATATACTTGCACGAGATGACTTGAACAGACTCGTTGAGGTGTAGAATGGTCGGGGTGTGGGTGTGCGCGACACGGTCTGAAGCTAAAGTTAGCATTTAGTTCTTGGTCTGGCCTTGCCAGCACATATACTTGCACTCCGAGTCTTTAAGATGCAAGCTGGTCGGTTATCCCAAGGTTATATAACCACTGGCACAAAGTTCACCAACTGGAACAAGCAAGGGCGCGCCTTGGAAGATAATAGTGCGAAGACTGGCGAGAAAGATGTTCGATAGCAACAAGGTTACGAGTGGATAGTCTAGAGAGACTAACAGCAATAGTGACATCGTTCTCTTGTGGCGTGGAAAAACCAGGAGGTCACTGTTTGTTCTTGTGGGAGGGGGACCTCCGTAATCATGGCGCGATCACGTGCATCGTGTGGACAGTGTTGCCACTGATGGCGCCTAGCGAGCGTGATGCTAAGGAACGCGTCGGGGATAGTATAAAAGGGGATGATGATTTATTGAGCCGCGCTGGTTGCAAAGACAGGTCAAAATCGAGAAATTTAGAGCCGAACAAGACAATTCATGAGAGTTCAACGAAGATGATATTTCACGGGTGCAAAGTATACTAGATATAAGACGACCCAGAACTTGAGGCACGATGCGGAATCCTGGAAAAGAATGCTGGTGTCAGTATATGGCCGACCAAGACACTGCACGAGCTAGTGGGTAAACCCAATATTCCGTGATTCATGTAGTCTCTCGTAGACAGACGCTTCAACAAAATTTGAGCTCGTACCTCGCTTTGTTGAAGTCTGTTGGTTGTCGCGGGGGTCCGATCAGGGTATCGCCTTATTACCAATCTTGTCACGTCACACCATTCACTTTCGCGCTAGCCCAGGCCACAGTTCAAATTCCTCATTCGTAACCCGTTGAAATCAGGCTGTCTGTACAGTGTACACCTTCCAGATTTTTTTCCCGATTTCTGGATGCAGAATATTGACCGAACAGACGTTGGCCTGCTTACAAATCTCAGTTACATAAGGTACTCATTCTCTTGATTTATTTGTGATTTATGGCCTAAGACAAAATTCCGAAGGTGCAGAACTTGAGGCACAGGTATATAGTGTCAGTCTGCACCGTTATTTCAAGAGAAGTCGCGTCGTATGTGCATATAAGCTCGCGCCACAATTCCGGCACGTGATAAGATTGGTAATAAGCGAATACCCTGATCGGACCCCCGCGGTAACAACAGGACTATGATTCATGTGAGCTAGTTCCGATGCCCAGTACCTTGCCCAAGGGTAGGAAAACAAAGGTGAATGGTGTGGACCAAGTGGCATAAATGCAAGCGGGGATGGGAAATCGACCTGATGTGGCGTAGAACAGAGCTCGTGGGGGTACGCGCCCGACGGCCCGCGCCTTGGGTTCAAGTTCTGTCGTGGTGACCCGCGCGCAACGTAGCGGCCGGCCCAACACACGTTCGAAGCTCCATAGGAACTGATAGAAATAAAGCATCTACCCACCTAGAGTATGAGACGAGCGAGGAACGAGCGTGTTTATGTTGTAGTGTCTGTCTAGAGAGACTAGTATGAGACGGGGCTTGACGAGGACGTGCTTGAGGGGGGACGTGCGATGAGGAGAGGGTGTACGAGGGATGAAGAGAGGGAATGATGGAATTGGGAGGGAGGAAGTGTGAAGAGTAGCTGTGAATGTCAGCCGCCTTATATGTGTTTCATCACCCTCGATAAACTATTTTTCCCATACCGTTTTCTCCTTTTATCTCCTGGCCTCGTTTACAACAAAAGGTTCCTCCTTCACACCCATACCCATAGCTACACATACCCCATACTACTTAGTAGAGTACAGTCGCGTAGCCTAGCACGGCCAGGTACGACTACCTTAGAAATTCAACTCAACTCAACTCAACTCAACCATGTTGTGCCCTGTAATGGCCGCGGCACGTGAAAAAAAAACCGTGTCGCGTATCGTGTCCTTGACAGACTTTTCCTGCTCCCGTAACGATGGCGGCGAATGAACAAGCGCCTTTTCCTATATTGCTTCTCCTTTTGGCAGCGGGCGTTGAGTCGTTGTACGTGATCTAATCACCTCAATCACTGTTGCCATCTTCTTCGGCAGCCTTAACGCCGTCCTGCTTCTTGCGTTCTTCTCCCATGGTGCGTCGATCTACTCTTTGCCCGTCGCCTTACTGACCATATATCCCCGCTCAATATTAGGCTTCAGAGCTGAGGTACACTGCAAACACACAGCTCGAGCACCGTGAGTCCTTTTCATCTCTTAGAGTCAACGACGGTTTTGATGACATAACTGCTCTCAGTGCACGCTAGATACACCGGTACCGGTGCGCATTACCTGCATCTCTGTTTTAAATTCATGGCTGACCATTCTCTTCTGCAGGACACGCTGACTTGTCGAAGCAGTAAGTATACGTCTCTAACTCTCCAGGCAACGAAGCTGACGCAGGTACTGCAGCGACTGGGTGACGCACCAGCATCGCGACACGCTCGCGTCGATCGTCGGGCACCCGACGCTGACCTCCTTCCTGGCGATTGCTGACGGCGAATCGCTGGGGCGTATCAAGTTTGAGATGACCGAGGTCAGCTCATACTTGATAGTTTCCCGTTTTCCAAAGTCTAAATGCGACGGTTACAGCGGATGCTTCAACCGTGCGGGCCCCCACCACAGAAGGACGATGATTAGCGCCCAGAGTTGTGGTAAATTTCATGTACCGATCCTTGTACGAGCCGCCACAAAATAATCTCATATCGACGCACTGAAACCTGGCATGAAGTGATGCGTGAACGATCGTCGCAGAATCGATTTCTGTCACGGTGCCCAACGCCTCTGATCTACTGCAAGCTTCCGACTCATGGTCAACACAGACCTCGAGCCGAAATACGAGGGCGATGCCCGACGTTGAAGAACGCTCGATGGACTTCAGCGTTGCGCTCGAATCCTTGATGTGCTCGTAATCATCCCCGAAGCCTTTTATGGTCCGCCCGAACCTTCGGTGACTCGAGGGGGGGGTCAATCTTCAGCAAAAAGTGCCTCGTTCGTATGGCTGTGAATCAATTCCGCATAGCTAGTCTGGAGCAAGGCTCGCACAGAGCTTCAATTGAAATTCTCTCGGCTTCTAATAAGCTCGAAATCCAATGAACTTAAGAACGCGCGTATCTAGCCACCTCTAGCTACTTACCATCAAAATAATCCCAAATCTCTAATCCGTCTCACAAATCTCCATATTAATACATCTTTGTGCGATATTAATACAGATAATGCTCGATGCGTGAATGCAAACACTATCCCGTGGAGTCTGTATACAGTAAGAAAAATGTACAGTACACTATGTAATTCCGCATAAGATATAAACCAGATGAAAAGCATGGATTGAAAAGAATCAAGGGGAAGGAGCCGGTTGGTCGACCAGCCATCCACCAGCTTCCCAGCTGCAGCCCGGGTGATAGAGGTCCAATGCTCGCTGCGCCGGATCCGTTACGCCCTTGAGGATGACCTTCAATCGCTTGAAGTCGATCGGTTTTAGGATCCACCCGTCGATGCCATAGTTTGCCAACTCCTCGCGCCGAGTCTCCCGAAGGCTGGCCGAAACAGCGAATATAGGGATGTGCCCATTATTGAGGCGGTTCGAAAGACGGTCCATTGGGGGAGTCGATTTTTCCACAATCCGAATACGTTCAGTGGCTTCGTAACCGTCTAGGATCGGCATCCTAAACAGCCAAGATTAAAAAATGATCAGCGAAAGCGAAGAGCGACGGACTGGATATCCATGAGAACAGCATCGAAAGCCCTGTCGGATGTGACCTTGTCGAGGCCCTCTTGGCCGTTTGTCGTCGTCACAACAGTATGCCCATCGAGACGGAGCCGTTTCGCCAGTACTGTCCGGTTGATGTCGTTGTCCTACGTCGCATGGATAAATTTGAATTGAATAGAACGAACGGATTGCTCACCTCGACAATGAGTACCCGCAACTTTGACGAATCGGCCTGTCCCTGCGGCGCAGCGGCTGATGAAGATGAAGTCGAAGGCGAAGGCGGAGGCGGAGGGGCGCCTTCAGCAAGAGAAGTTTGTAGCATACCGGGAAAGGCGTAGTGGTCCTCGTGTGGTGTAGCAGGCATAACCGTGGTATCAACCACGAAGCCATCGACCTTGACCGGCCGAACCGGCATATTCGAGTCTGGCACTCCGAATATCCCAGGTACCGCTATGGTCGACGGATGAAGGTCGATGGGAGACGGGGCCCGTCTGTGAAAGGCCTCCTGGGAGGAGGAGGCGGGAGTACCCATATGGTTTGACGAAAGTGCCTCCACAAGAGAATCGATAGCCCCCAGCGAGTCAATACTCTGCGTCCGCGACCGTACGCGCAGAGACTTCAGCGACGAGTTGTTGGAAGAGGTCGCCGGAGAAGCTATGATCAATTCGTCCCCGTCGCCGGACAAGGCGAGAGGAATCAGGAACGAGAACCGGCTCCCGTCGCCCACTTTGGATTCGACCCTCAGCTGCCCACCAAGCCTGTCGACGTTGTTAGCAGTATACTCGACGGAGAAGGGTCGACGTACTGCTCCACGATCCGTGCGACCACCGCCAGCCCCAACCCAACACCACCTCCGCCAACCGTTCTAGGATCCATCGATTCGACTTGCTCGAATTCTCTAAATATGCTTCCCAGCCTCTCGGGAGCAATACCGCAGCCTGTATCGGATACTATAATCTCTACAGCAGTCTGTCGAGGACCCCGCAAGCCCTCCGGCTCTCCAAAGACAGTACAACCGACGGTAATCGACCCCTCGGCCGTGTATTTTACTATTGAGCCAAATGCATCAGACGGCGGTCCGTAGTCGGAGGCGGAAGAACGTACAAGCATTGGCAGTTAGATTCTGGACCACTGTCCGAATCTTTTTCGCGTCGCCGACGACAGTCTTTGGCGACTGCTCGAGCTCCATTTTGAACGTAATATTTCGCCGTTGCGCCTCTTTGCGGTACAGGTGCGTCGCGTCCTCGATGGCGTCCTGCAAGTCAAAGGGCTCGTTGAAGGACGTCTCGCCTCCGCTCTCGAGCCGCGTGAGGTCCTGAAGGCACCCTTAAACATCTGGTAGCTTTGGAAATACAGCCAACGCACCAGCAGGTCGTTGATTGTGAACAGGAGGCTCTATCACGAAACTATCAGTGGTGTAGATTAAGATCTCGGCGCATGATCTGACCTTGGAGGCAGCATGCGACCGGTTAAGATTGTCGCGCGTCTCATCATCCAGCGGTCCGTTGAGCGCCATCTCAAGATAACTGCCAAAAGGTTAGTCATGCAATCCGTCGTCCAAGAAACCCACACACTTGATGATATGGTTCAGCGGCGTTCGAACTATTATCGAAAACATGAGGAATGATCACACGGAATACTCGGAGCACTTACCTTCATGCGACGCATTCGAGAGCAGCAAATTCGTAAGCCTCGTCGTCTGCAGAGCGTTCTCCTTCTGCCTCCAAACCTCGATGAACTACACGAAACACGATCAACGAATACTCGATGACACGTACCCAGACGCAGACGCAAACGCACCTTGCCATACACCAGTGCGAGCACGCCCGCCGTCTCAAGCTGCTCGTCCGTCCATGCGCGGCACCGCCCCGCGACTGTCTCGGACCACGTAGCAAACGACTTGCGCGGCTCGAGCACCGCGTCCTGGCTGTGCTTGGCGTTCGGGTTCCCCGCCCAGTGCACGTGCCGCGGCTGCCCCTTGCGCAGGAAGCAGATGAAGTCCTTGCCCTCGCTCGACAGCGGCACGTACAGCATCCCCGCGACGACCTCCAGCCCTGCCGTTAGCGTGAGGTCCTGGAAGTCCATCGTGACGCCTTGCGAGACCTGAATCGTGCTGTGCTTCCGGTTAGAAGGGGGGGGGGCAAGAAAAGGAAGAGCGGCACTGACGTGAACTGCTTCAGCCGCAGATACTCCGCCATAATGAGGATCTCCTGCCCATGCTCATTTGGCCCGAGCATCTTTGCAGCTTCCCCAATCTACAGAGACGAACAAACGGTATCTTTAGCTATCCCTTCGAGCTCAAAAAGCTACATACGACGAGCACCCCAAAGTCCGCGTCGAAAAGACCGAGAAGGTCATCAGCATTACTCACGATATAGCCCGTCTTGGTTAAAATTCGAAATGAGCCCCTATTCGACGCAACGGAGGAGTTTACACACCGGGTGGTTGTCCGACGCCACCGTGTTAATCTGCGCGTCCACGTCAATCCTGCACTGGTCCTGCACCAAGTGGGGGGGAGTACACACCAGTTTCCTTGTCGTGAGGCGCTGCGCATAGCTCAGGCGCTCAATGTTGCGCGATATCGACTGGCTGAGGAGGCGCAGCATCTGCCGCACGGGGAATGACACGCGCATTCCGTGGTCGCCGTACGAATGGCAAGTCACGAGCCCCCAGAGCTGGCCGAACGCCATAATCGACTGCGTACAATCAGCGCAGGGTTCAATAGGAAAAGCAGCAACGACACGCACAACAGACATCGAGGCGCGCACGCCCATGTTCTCTAGATCTGCAACCGCCAATCAGCCTCTTCAGCGCAAGAGAAATCGCGAAAAGGGCACATTTAACATGGATCGGGCTCATCGCGCGCAAATAGCAATGTGTCATGTTCTGTGTGTGTATCAGTAAGTTGCTACAGTCGCAGAATTCGACGGGGCGACGTCAGAGGCCGATAGGACGCACCAAAGGTGTCTTTAGGTCCTCCTCACTGCGCACTACGATCCGCGCGGTGTTCTGGGAGCGGTTGTAGAGTAGGCGGACTTTGTCTAGTTTGCGACGGCATCGTCAGTGTCGAGCCAGAAAGCACACAGCAGCCACGCACTGATCGCATACAACTGTCTTGCCTATCACCGCAACCAAGAATCAGACCTCTTTAGCACAAAACACAATGGCAACACTCACCTGTGCCGGAATATCGGTCGCTGGGAAATGCAGCCCCCGGTATAGGTCATGCGTCTTGCTCCAGTCGATGAGCTCCGCGACGACCTGGCCGTTCCACGCCTCGTCAAACTGGTACACCAGCACGCGGTGGAACTGCGACAGGTCCTTGATCACGCCGACGACGACTTGGAGGAACGCCGGGAGGTCCGGCGCGTCGCCGAGCTGCTCGTTGATCTGCGCCATGACGGCGAACACGTCCATCATGCCCACACCACCCCCCGTGCCCGCGCCGCCATGCCGCCGCGACCGCCGGCGCGCCGGCGTGGGGGAAAGCGCCTCGCCGCGCGCGATGCGGCGCAGGCGCTCCAGCGCAAGGAGGGGCTTTGCGCGCGAGGTCGTGCTCTCGAGGATGTCCTCCGCGCTGGGCGCCCATGTCGCAGAGGTGTCGCTCGTGTTATCCTCCTTGGACACGAGCTTGTCTCCCACCGCAAGCGTTTCGTGCTCCTCCCTTGGCTCAGTCTCGGGCAACACGAGCGGCGTTGGGTCCGCTCCGAACAGCGTCTGGTCCGAGTCGTCGGTCGACGACCCGCTATGCGACCCGCGACGGCCGCCCTTCTCGGTGCTCGGCGGGCTGCTCGCGTAACCAGCGGGCGTTGAAACTTGCGTGGCCCCGTCTTCCGGCGGGGTAGTGTACAGGGGGTTCAGCGTATCCCGCTCAAGCTCGAACTCCATGATGATGAGTCCATTCTCCGACCCACCAGCGGGATCAGAGGGCCGATGAACGGCGCACCAACACGTCCACGAGCGCCGCCCGGCGCTCGCCTCCATGTCACCTGGAGCGGCACTCCCTGGCGCGCCCCAGCCGGTGAGCAGGAACACATGCGGCGAGGCCTCCTCGTCTTGAGCGTTCATATCGGATTCCGAAAGAAACGCGATATTATCCCAGAGGGCGGTCGACTGGGAATCGGGGAGCGTGTCGGTGAAGCAGTCGAGAGAGAAAAGGTAACTCGGTGAGAGGCCGAGAATCTCTTCAGCGTTCTGGGCAAGAGGTCAGAGGCGAACAGGCGAATCTATAAACGCGCACCTCGGAGACCTGCCGAACCACAAGCGCATCCTCCAGCTCGTCGACAACGATCAAAACACCAAAACCTTGCACGGCACCCGGAGCACGAATGGGCTGAAAGGTTTGATCAGTTTTGTTGCAAGAGAATCAGTGGATAATAGCTAGGCGTACCTCGTCCTCGCAGCGGGAGAGTTTTCCCTCTCGGCCCACGATGATGTGGTGGCCGTGTTCGTCCTGAACATGTTCAAAGCGGACTGTGAGGAACTGGGAGACGTCGGTGGCGTCTGAGCCCGACATAGAGCCAGAGACACCTGAGGATAACGGGCGGGATACCGCGCGGGATGCGCCATTCGACAAGGACGAGCGGGAAGACCCTGAAGGCGGGAGTTCATCGGAAGTGGTCCCCGTGTGCGGAGAGGAGGTTCCAGAGTTGGTGCTGGATGGTCCTGTGATCGGTTGGCTGCCGTTCAACGAGGTGGGAGCGGTGAGGAAGCTCCCATCGCTCTGCGGGGGAGTGGGCGGGAGCGGGGGAAGATGCACGAGGCCCATTTGTGACGGGTTCCACGGCATGGGCGCGTCGAAGTCCGGTACTTCCTCTGGTGGAAGGGGGTCGTCGCTGACGGGGACCTGTTTAGGGCGCGCGCGAGGCTCTGGCGGTGGACCCTGGAGGGATCTGCGCGGTGGTGCGGGAGCAGCGACATCGGCTACCGAAGCAGACGCGGCAAAGCATGCGAGGGGATCAGGGGGCCAAAAGTTGTTGCTGGACGACGCAGTGAAAGTACGGCGCAAGTTGGGGGTCGACTCTTCGGCCGGGAAGTGTCGGAAGTTTGGCGACCCGATACTGGAGCGATGTCTGCGTCTGCGGGCTTTCGTTGGAGGAGGAGTTGGTGCTGGCGGGGTCGCTGAGGAGTCGGATGCGGATCTCCTGCGGCCCATGAAAGGTGGTTGTCCGCTTCTCTCCTTGTTCCAGGAGGCGACGAATGGATCACTTGTACCACTCGTGCGACGAGCAAGGATGTCTGCGATATCTGCCTCTGCGAGGCTAACGTTGCGCTGGGCGGGCTGGATGTTGCCGCTGAGGAGGGAGCGGACGGGGTATACATAAGACGTCGACGGCGCGAGTGTTGATTCGTTAACCGCCATGGCCCATGTAGATTCGAGACAGGCCCAGTCGAAGCAGCTGCAAGACCGTGGAATCCGCGATTAATATGACGTCATGTGATGAAAGCACCACCTCCTCATCACGATTGAGCCGGTGGGCACCAATTTCACATTAATTTTCTGCTCCACAAATACGTAATACCATCCTGGGCAGCACAATTGAATTGCCTTCAGGGGCTCCAGGACAAAAAACAAAAAGAAACAGTGCAACAACCACAAACAACAACCGCTCGCGACCCAAATAGGAAGTTCGCACAGATTAGTTCACCAGATCAGGTACGGTATTTATTCCGTTGTAGTCCTCCCATCTATTATTGCTCGTCTCTTGAGAGGTGTTTATAGTAGGAAGAAACGGCGGAGACTCTGGCTGGCCAAAGAGGCTCGACTCTCGTGTATATGACTCTATGGCTGTAGTTTAAAGTTTCAGAAGTCGATAAAACTAGCGCGTCGGTTGCGCGACACCAGAAAAGTTCGTTTTGGCGTGCTCTGATACCTGATGTCCTCGTAGCATGTTTTTCACTGTCTGCGAGCTGGAGGACCGATGCGAGGGGTCCACAGAGCTGTCGCAAGCAGATGGAGGCATACCCGAGACCAACAAGCCACCAGAGAGGCAGTTACCGGAGACATGCGCTGAACCTCGTGTATTAGCGATTAAGCGCTGCATTTCGACGCTCCAGGAAACCTAGCTTTGGGTAACGCCGCTGCGAGAATTGGCAGATGGCTGTCCAAAAATTCTTCAGTATAGGCAATTCCTACCGCCAGAACATGAGACAGGCCATGGCCGCGAAAGAAAAACCCGGTGAGTGGGATTCTTGTTCAATACTCCAACCTCTTTTATATAAATCTAGGCCAATTCTCTTTCTAGCAACCTCAAATCTCAATGTTGTGGCTGGTCAAGGCTTTCACAAATTTCCTGTATTTTCAGGAAGAATGATACATATTATTCCTAGCTTGAGCTTGGTAGCAGTCAGTAAGGTGGACGGACGAAAAGAAGTTCGTGCCCAGGATTTGATCACTTCTTGACTTAGCACTGGGATTTGACCCCGGGATCCGGTGCAGTGCAGGTGCAAAAACTAGGGACGCGAACCAAAAAGACCCTGGCCGGGATTTGAACCCGGGACCCCGCGCAGCGGATTACATAATCTCTTAGAGATCGGATTCAACCCAAAGCGCGTATCATTCTACTAGACCACCAGAGCGATGAAAGATGTAGGTTTTGGGGCGTAATTATTGAGGTTCGGAAATTCGGAGGTAATTTTTTTAGACTCTTCAAAACTATAGACTTTGACGCAGTTCATGATGCGAACAGCGGAGGCGAGACGCGCTGCCTCAGACCGGGGCCAGCACATGGCACAGAGCGGAAAAAATAGTGCAACAGAGCCTGAGGAGAGCTCCGTGGAAAATCATATAAAGACTCTTCATAGAACACTGTTTCAAGAGGCAGGGTGTAAATTCATGAGTTGATGAGTAAGGGCGAAGTGCCGCGTCGAAGCCAGCACACGGTAGTGCCAGAGTTAATACAATACAGAGCTTCATGGAATGCAATGTACGCGCAAAAGGCCATTGGATGTGTTCGAGCTGGATCGATGAGGTCATGCACCGTGAGGGGGGTCGCATGTACAGTAATCACAAGGATTTGGGGCACTGCAAGTGGGAAGGGTGGCCCGGGGCAGCGTGAATTGTCGCTCGGATGTCGCTCGTAGGATTAACCACGTCATCAGCTCCCAAAAAGAATACGGCAGCCAAGGTAGCTTAGGGAAAGACGGCGAAAGGAGGCGACTCGGAGATGATTGCGATCAAGAGCGAGACGACTCGGAGACTCGGACTCGGAGAGGCTGAGGAGGCGCCTCGCCGTACTTCAAGCTATTCTTTGACACAGCGACTTGAAGGCGACTTGACAGGAGCTTGTGGTTGAAAGAAGAGCTGAGCAAGGGCCAGGCAGCTTGCGGCTTCAGCTTCGCTTCATGAATGTTGAATTGAGCATGCGTCCGAGTCCAAGGCTTGATGGCAGTTGCCGGTACCTTCACGACGTGGCCAAATCGGGATTCGGAGCTATTCGGAGAGCAACTTGACTTGACAAAAGCGTTGACCATAGCTCGGATGTAGCACTCAAGCCCTCAACCTTCAACCTTCCAGCCTGCGGCCGCTGCGGTAACGTGCTGCTGACGCGGCATACGTGCTGCTGGCGCGGCATATTAAGACGGGAATCAGCGGTCATCGACCTCTTGACCCTCTCTCATCTCAGTCTCATGCCTCGAGGATTTTTCTCTATCGCTCGGACGGTTTTAACTGTTCTGGGGGTGCTGTATGGTGCTGCAATCGTGCTATTGACGATCCCATACGTTCAAACCCAGTTAGTCCCACGTTTGTAACCCTCGTAATGTTCGCTCACTCCAAGTGAAGCCTGCTCGTCAGTACTAGTTGACCCGGAGAGTCCATCCCTCGTTTTCTGAGTACTATTTTCAGTTCGTGCACGCGGTGAGGATACCATGGTCCTCCAATTACGACATGCCTGAGCGGTACGGACTGGCGCCCAATAAAACGATCAATCTGAGGGTGAACACGGCCGACAATGAATCTCTGGGCGCATGGTTTGTCCTCTCCGACCCGTTTTACCACTCCCTCCCCGCAATCCCATCTCAGCCGGCCGACCATATCCCTACCGCGCTGAAAACCCACCCCACCATTCTCTTCTTCCACGGCAACGCCGGCACCCGGGCGTTCCATGCCCGCATACAGCACTATACCGCCTTCTCGTCACGTCTTTCCGCCAATGTCCTCGCCGTAGACTACCGCGGCTTTGGTGACAGCACCGGGACGCCCACCGAGGCTGGGCTCGCGCGCGACGCCCGAGCTGCCTGGAACTGGCTAATCGCAAACGGAGCGACCGCGAACCAAATTCTCATTGTCGGGCACAGCCTCGGGACCGGCGTGTCTGTGCTTCTCAGCGCTGAACTTTCTGACGAAGGGATCGCTCCGAGAGGCGTTGTCCTCTTATCGCCCTTCTCCAGCGTCTCCAAGGTCCTGGAAACCTATAACATCCTTGGTGTTGTTCCCCTCATGAGGCCTTTGGCGATGATTCCCTGGGCTGCCAGTGCGTCTTTGTATCTTCTCGCGACTTGCGACTAATGGGGAATAGATATCGTCAAACGCGCCTTGATACACAAGTTCGAGACCGACATCTTGGTCCCTGTAGGTCCTTTCCTCTGTGTCGCGCCAATCTGCTGACGGTTGGTAACAGAGAATTAAGGGACCAGTCCTCATCGCCCACGCCGGTGAGTTTCATCCTGATTTCTGCGATCTTTATCTCAATGTAATTAGAGAACGACTGGGACATCCCCTACAGCCACTCCGAAGCTCTCTTCAACATGTTTCTCGAACCTCTCCTTCCACCCAGTACACCACTCCCCTCCAACGCCGTATCTCTGACCGAGGAAGAATGGGCCACATTCACGGCCCAGGCTGCCAAGCGCAAAGAGGCGCGCGCGGAGATCGTCACCACCGTCGCGCTCCATAACTTCGGCACAGTACACGAATTTACTGAGCCTGAGAGAAAGGTTATTTTCGTGCAGACATTGGCTGGTGGACACGACTACCTCGGAGTTCAAGAAGGGGTGCAGGACGTTATTGGCCGAACCTTTGGGCTGTTCGGGCGGTAGAGAAACTGTAGTGCATGTTCTATTACCTCCAATAATACTGTAACTATACCTTTGATCAACGAGAGACTCATTTTTGATGAGCTCATTCCGCGCTTTGATGGCGCTTTCGGTGTCCGTCGCTTATTCGTGCACTGATTTTATTCCGGTTATCGACGCGACCAGTCACAGGCCACTACGCTAAGATTGTTACGATTTTGAACACCGCCTATATCAAATGGGTGCGGCGGAATTCTAAGAGTGCCGGCAGTTCAGAATCGGTGTGCAAGAGAGCCAAGACCGTTAAGGAAGGGATGATGTGCAAGGGTGGGGTCGCTCCTCAGCCTGCGCCTGAGAAACCCAAGAAACGTCGTGGAGCAAAAGAGGGGGAAAAGAAGAACCCTAACTGCGTATTGTAGTATCAGTACCATGGCAGTGTACGCGCGTGAAAAAGAAACTAATGAGATGCATGATGACGAGCGAAGGAAAAACAATTGGGAGAAGGAAGGATTCAGGTCGGCCCCGATCGCTCATCGCAGGCAAGTATCAAAACAGAGACGGTGTCTTCTGGGTGTAGCTGGATGAAGTAACGAATAGAGCGGAGCAAGCCGAAATGCTACAGGGCCGACAAACAATTGCATGGAGTGCACCTATCCTCGCTACGTCTTATCTGAGTCTACGCAAAACTCCACAGGTCCGAAACGATGTCTCCCCCCGCTCCGTCCGTGTCACCTTCCCCCTTACCCCGGAATAAATCGACCTGCTTCCCTAGATCAACTGCCACCGGCGGCTCCTTCTTGATCTTCCGATTCGCATCCGCGTCGAACAGCTACCCGCCAAAAGCATAAGCACTCGACGCGCAGAAACGGCGACAGAAATGGAATGAAAATAAAACGCACCGTCCCGTACGTATGATCTAAAAAATCCTCCATCGCGTACCCGGGCTTCGTGAATGCCTCGGCGAAGATCCGGGTCAGCGTCGCCGCGCCCGCGAGGTAGTGCTCGCGGTGCGAGTTGAGCTCCCACAGCGAGCTCTCGATGGCGCGGCTCAGCAGCGGGTTCGGCTCCGCGGCGTCAAAGGGGTCCGTCGCGTCGCCGTCGGGGCGGTGGATCATGGCCATGAGCGCGGGGTGGCGTTTGAGTGTGTTATACGTGAATGGGATGATCATGATTATGGCCGCGGGGGGCGCAGACAGCGAGAGGCGCGCGAGCCGCTTGATGAAGGAGGCGAGCAGCGTCGCGGGGATATGGCTGGATACGCGCATCGGTGAGCAGGCGCGACGGGAAGATAGGGGGGGGGACAGACGTTGAAGAGAGGAACAGCTCGGTCAATCGGAAGAACCGGGCGCGGTGTTTTGAATGCAGCACATCTCGGTCGAGGAATGCGTACAGTTTCGTGTAGAACGAAGGGTAGTCTCTGAGAACACGGTTTGGATCCCGTTCACGTAATGTGGAGAAGGCTTACAAGTTGTACTCCTTCATCAATACAAAGAGGGCGTTGAGCGCAAGAAGCCCGACGGTTCCACCTAACGTGAACGATCAACACGGAATACAAAGAATGATAAAGCGACCACGAACCATGGTCTACGCTACCACCGACCCAGTCCATTATCAGCACGGGCCGTGTCAAGTGCGGCATGACACCGCGATGCATCACGTTAAGCGCCCGGAGCGAGAGGCTTTTGCTCGTTGCCACATCTCGCCCTGCGGAAAGTTTCGGCAGGAGGGCAAGCCACGCACGCGTGAAAACCGCGCGATGAGAAGGGAGCGAGTGTAATGACTGGTGGATCGTCAGTTTATGCAGCCTCGCAGTAGGCGTTTTGGGTTTATTCGCGTCTGGTGCTGGCTCGTCGTCGAAGAATTTGCGCCAGTCGTCGTCGTCTTGCCCCTCCTTGTCCGCCTCCTCATCCGATGACATGTCATCCGCGTTCGCGGAACCCTTCTTGGACGGTTTTGGCTTGGGTGGTTTGGTGCCCACTTCCGACACCCACCACGCGTTGAGCTCAGCCTTTTCCGTAGGAAAGGTATTGAGGCCCTCTAGAATAGTCAGGAGATTTGCGGGGAGGGTAGAAACAGAAGAAGCGTTTATTAACGACCTGCAAAAAGATGAGAGAATTGGCAATGGGTACAACAGAGAACGCACCCTGCTTCGCGAAGGAAAAACCACCGGACGTCATCATGCACACTGAACCACGTTTCGTGGAACAGCTGAAGGACGTCGGGATCAAGTATGCCCTGCGTGCTCTGCGTTGAGCGCGGAGAAGGGGGACATAGCAGCAAGGCCGAAACGATCTTCCGGAAATGGGAGATGTGGAATTGAGGTTGAGAGTCTGACAAGCTCGCGGAAGTCGACAGATGTTTTTGAAGGGAAAATAATATTTGCAACGCAGATATCTACACGGAGGGTGACATGAGTGCCGACCAAGATAAGCAGAGGAGAAATTACACGCAGTGGTTTTTCATCGTCCTTCAGCAGGCCACAAAGGAAATCCACATAGGAATTCAGCCTGTCCCATATCCACGCCTTGACGACCTTTGCGGCTTCCTCGCCACCCGGGCCCAGCTTCCCGGCAGATACGAGGACAACGAACACCCTATATAGCGCGTATATGGCTTTTGAGGTGTCCTGTGGATCACCAGCAGTGAATGCCAGGTCTAACAAGTTCGCCAGTGGATTTAACGACGCATTGGCGGCGGCGGCAGCCGTGAGCTGCTCCTCGAGTCGTTCGATGGATTTAATGAATTCGGAATCCTTCTGGATCTTGCGCTTCTTACTCGGGGGCGGGAGCGACGGTACTGGGCGCGTCATAGAGGAAAAGTGAAAGTGAAAGATTTTACACAGCCACCGGACTCGGACCGAAAAAGGCGATGATCGCGATTGTGGACGAGACAACGTGGGCCGCCGTGCAATATTTCGGGGCGAAGTCAATTTTACACACATGCTAGCTATTCAACTTCGCCCTTCTTCTGAATCTGTGGTTCTCCACGGATGATTTCCTTTAGATCGGTGTCAAGGTCATCCTCGTCCCGCCAAACGGTCCACATCATGGGGTGGAGGTCGGACAACAGGCCAACGCGGGCATCCGTCAACCAAGGGTCACCGACAAACTCTAGCAGTTCTTCCTCGCCAGAGGCATCGATAATCCCGCTTGCGATCCCATCCAGATCCTCCCTCAACCTCTCGGGTCCGCCCGGCAAAAGGAGTTCTAAACTTCTCATGCCCATGTGCATTGCAAAGAAAGTGTACAATCCCGGCAATACCAAAGGTATGCCCGAGAAGGATGGCGATGCTTTCAGCGCCTCGGTCCACAAGGATGGCTTGAGGAACTGGCGGGTGACCTCCAATATGCTCAGCTGCTGGAATTTGTCGTCGTCGCCCTGCACATAGTTTTGGAAAGAATTGCGGCATGTCCGAGTCGACGAATCCCATACGGTTGAAACAGTGCACGTCGGGCAGGCAATACCACAAACCACTTGTATCTGGTTATGGTGCTCAGCGGTTTGTATCGGGAAGCGGGAGATAGCTAAGCTCTAGGGAGTGGTGGAAAAGCTCGCCGTAGATAACCCACGACAGGAGCGTTGTTTCGGGGTCGTTGCATACCGTGATGCCCGAGTCGAGTATCCGGGGCCCCGCCGCCAGCTCCAGGCGCCGATTCAGTGGATCGAGCACGTCGCACTTGTAGCTGTATAATCTGCGGATGTCGTCCATACTGAGCTCTGTGACGTCAAGCGCCAGTTCTAAGAGCTCGTCTACAACCGCCCTGTATGGCCTTCTCCAGTAGATAGCGGCGATCGTCATGTTTGACTGCCCAGTCCGCGACCTGCCTGGCTGTGGCAGCGATGAGGAGATGAGGATGGGGACAAAAGAAGATGCGACCAGAATTGGCGGCAAGTCGGGGTACGAGTTTTGGGATCTGGGTTGGCACATGTGTGATACAGCGTGCGGCATGTTGAGGAAAGGCAGTAAAGATCCTGGATGGAATGCAGATATTTGAGGAGGTTTAAGAGCAGCTCTGGCGGAAGTGCTTCGAGGGACATGGGGGGTCTGCGGATAATCGATGATGCTTATGAATCATGGCGGAGACCGACCACGGGGAACCTCCGAGCCGTAGACCGAGCTTCAGGCCGAGTCGAGGTAAACCTTTCGCATATTCCTGAGGTTTTCTAGTTGAACGTTCAGAAGTTCATACTAATAGTAGCAACGGTGATCTAGTCTCCCTGAGGCAGACGTAAGACGGGCGGCCGCGAATAGAACCACGACGTCCAACAGCGACGGCTAGGACCATTTGCTATGCTACATGTACAGAAGACACCGGTGGAACCCCAATCGTTCCCCGAATTGCCTGTGCAAGAGATCTCTGACGGCTACTACTCTCGTCATGCGACATTCATGTCTCCGCCGCCACCCACCCCAGCTCCACCGCGCGGCATTCTCCCAAATCCTGTGCATCGATTCACGAGCCGCGGGCGAGGCAAGCCAGAAGGCATAATAATACCACTCTCTGGGGCCGCACGTCCCAAGCAACCCTTCCCGGTCGTTATCCAACGGGAGCAGCTCTTTGTGCGCGGGCGCCTCGGGGTCGTCGATCCATACCCCAATGACGCGGGACGGGAAGAGGAGGAACAGCGAGAAGATGAGATTCTGGTCTTTCCCCACGAACATCCCTTGCCGGAGGTAATGGTCGTGGTACGCGTAATAAATGTCTCGCCACCAAGAAATGGTTTTCGCTGAGCCACCGAAGAACGACGCTGCGCAAGTCTAGTCAGACGGAGAACCTGGCAGTCCAATCGCGTTGCTCACCTTCACTAAAGTACGCATCGACGGGCCCCGTATGTTCTTGCCAGTGGCGATAGCTTGGATCGGGAACACGACACACCGGATAGAACAACAAATCCTCCTGCTTCTCTCCGGTCAGCGCGCTCCCTTCCTCCCATATATCGTGCACCCGCGGCAACGAGGGCCAGTCCGTGTAGTTGTGGGCGCTCCGGAACGTCCCCGCATCAGCCCCAGAATGCGTATTCATAATCCAGGCCCTTGCTCGACACGGCCTTGACGGCCTCGTCGAGGAAATACGGCTTCGCATTCCACACGGCGTACAGCTCTGGGGAATGGAGGTCCTTCTCTCGATCCAGCGCGTGCATTCCGCGATAGTCCTCCGTAAAATCGCGGAGCGGGGGGATGTCGAACGGCGTCGTGAAGCAGTGTCGATCGTTATTGGCGAGCGCCCACGACACTTGCGTACCAAGGGCACCATCTCCGGCGACGTGTAAAAGTAAACGTCGGTGGTGATCGGTCCGAGGAATTGGCATAACCACCATTCATAATCTCCCATGGTGTGTTTGGATGTTGAAAGAGGGAAGAAACGCGGAGACTAGAAGAATTGAAGAGGCGTTCCGATGGCCCAATTCTGGGGCATTATCTGAAAGATAAACATCTGGAGGACGCTTCAAGTAAGAAATCGAGTAGAGGAGACCAAGGATGCAGGGAAACAAGATCAGAAAGAGCCGACTCCGACCGACAAGCGGCATAGAAACTGGGAATAGTGGACGGAAAGAACGTGGAAGACGCTGTCAAGTCTATGTTATTTGCACAGAGCGCAGCAGAATTTACCCAAGTATTTATCTTGGCAGCGCATCAAGAGCTGAAACTTAAAGCACTCCAACGGCAAGGGATCATGCCTCATGATTCTGAACGAGTTTCGACGACCAAAGCGATGGTGGGTGCGTGTGTGTTCGTCGAAGCCTGCAGAGTACATGCATAGGCGCACATTGAGGAACACATGGAGCTGGATACTTGAGAGAATGTCCCTGAAGAAAAGTATGTACCTATGATTCTATATGGAGAAATGTTTCTTGTAAGTTATCCAGCCGCGAGCGGCCGTCGGGCGCGCTGTCCAGTGGCTTCCGGGATATCCCCTTAGCCTCTATATGTAGTATGTTCAATCTCGCGAGCCACATTTGCGCTTTATGGCACTGATGTAATTTTCCATCTTCTTCGGCGTCTTGGCGCTCAGCCGGCGAGAAGAGACAGTCAGTATTTTGGCGATTGTTTTTCGTTTCGATGTTGGTCGAACGAGAGAACAACTGCCGCGATGCAACCAGTAGTAGGATAAATCTATTTGGCAACCCCCCCTTGCCACCAGCACGGGGGTTGCGACTATATGGCAACCCCCCGATCAACAAAGATTATCTTTAGATAGCCGAACTGTACGTGATAAGATGGGATCACCGCGAGGCCACGTGATCAGACGCGTCGATACACGTACAGTGCCTCCGTATCTACCTGTGTATGTCTGAGCTCCATATAACCAGCCCCTGATCCTAGTTTTGATTCATTGAACAGCCTCTTGAAATTGTAGACCAAAACCTGGCCCGAGTGGTAGCCATACAGACATCAACAAAAGTCGTCTCGTGCGACAGTCCTGCCTCACATGGTACACCGTCCTAGTAAGCCAAAACCATCGTTTATGTGTTCGTGCTTGCTCCAGCCACCCAGTGTAAAGTATTTCTACAGTACAGATTAAATAGGGCCATTGAGCTTCCGGGCTAAATGGTTAGTAGACAATCTTTTGAGTGGGAGGAAAGGAAGTCAAGGTGCTGGTGCGTAGCGCGTGAAGGAGATTAGATTGCATTACCACATCGGGAGGGGTTGCCATATAACCGATCACTAAATGGCAACCCCGTGTTCGCTGGCACGGGGGTTGCCAAATAGATTTATCCCCAGTAGTAGGATGGGTTGAGGGTTGAACAGTGAAACGGGAGCTCCTGTTAGGTTTCAAATCGCTCGGAGGGAATATTATGATGCCGGCGTAGTGTTGGTAAAGCGTTGACGCCCAAAAAGGAAGTCACTGCTTTGCGAAACCCAAAGCGAAATCAGTTCAAAAAATTGCTAACCTCGTATGGGACCGTCCAGACCTTGATTTTCAGAAGAGCGCTCCGAGGAACATCTTTCACGGCGCGGAACTCTGGATGAGACCAACATTATTAGTATAAGCGGAGCACTGATAACAGAAATATCTGTTTCTAGTTGTGTGTTATAGGTCAGAAATTTTACACGAGCACTGGCAAAACTAGCCGGCCAACCAGGTTGTCAACAACCACCCCCAGCACGCCTGCAACGACTGCGGTGCCCGCGACTGTCGCACCTATCTCCGGATCTTGGCTCTTCTCCCAGATCCTCCCAGGTAGGCTGGCAGCTGCAACCCGGCGCGGAGTCTGCGGCGCAGCCAGCGCCGCTTCGACAACAACGCCGCGCGAGGAGCTACCCAACAACAGCGCCTGCGCCTCCAGCTTCCGGCCGATCTCGTTCATGCTCTCCTCCACAACCGCCTTGTTA
Source organism: Mycena rosella (assembly GCA_029378255.1). NCBI lineage: Eukaryota > Fungi > Basidiomycota > Agaricomycetes > Agaricales > Mycenaceae > Mycena > Mycena rosella. Next base: position 224,746 of record JARKIE010000037.1, on the reverse strand, counting down.
TCCCGCCCCATCTCCTCGATCTTCTTCTCGAACGTCGCCGCCAGCCGCCGCCGCTTCCACGGCTCCACGAAGATAATGGCCACCACGAAGACCAGTAAATTCAGACTGAGCGCTGCGAGCGACCCGTACGTCGACGCGCTCCGGATTTTGTCCGACCACACTTGCTCCTCGTGATACCGCGCGAGGATAGTCCGCATGAGTTCGGTGAACTCGTGCTCGACGGCCTCCTCCGCGGCGTGCGCGGCTGCCCGCGCGTGGCGCCTCTTGTTGCTCGAACGAATGGTCCTGCGGGATGAGCGTCGTGAAGCGCGCGATGTCCGCCTGGTTCCAGTTAGACTTGCGCTGTAAGAGATCGTTGATTCGCGCTGCGAGTTGGAGCGCTGCACGACTGCCATGTCGTACGCCGTTTTCGCTTCCCGCGCAGCATTACGGGCGTCGTTTATACGAGTTTCTGCAAAAATAATGATGAGCCGTCTACGAAATTGCCGCCGCGCAAGTACATACACACCCTGTTCTACGACCCGCCGTTTGAGAGTCTCGATCTCCTCGTAGCCAGTCATCTTGTTCAGCTGGAATCCCAGCTGCGAGAGCGTGGTTTTCGTAGTAGATGTGAACTCGTCTGCCCGGCCTCGGACGGCAATTGCGGTATTGTCGGTCCATTCCCGCAGGCGATGCTTGAACTCAGAAGTATGCTTCGAGGAGGACGCCACCGGTTCAGCGTTGGAGAGTGAGGGCCGCGTCGTCTCTGTCTCCGACGAAGCAGATCTGTCCGCTAGCGGCTGTTCCTCTTCCGGTCCATTTCCCGGGGGCAGGGTGCGCGTCGTATATCGAGTAGCGGCCGATACAGAAAGGTGGCGGGCGATAAGAGGTCTGTATAGCGACCTCAGAGGTAGCTGCAGCATGCGGTAGCGCGTCAGTCCCAAAAGGGAAGCCGAGTTATCCCGCTCGTAGGTTATATTTAATATTATTCGGTGTGTTTGGAGGTGGAGTTGTCTATTCTAACACGTCTACATTAAACCCGTGTATCCGCGTATCAATGAACTAAAGGAGGGTGTGGCATAGTGGGAGGAGGATTAGGGGAATAAGGCAACGTATAACTAAACCCGAGGGCAAACCTACGAGAATCTAACTCCACACGTCCAGCATGAGTCGCGAGCGCTCCTTCAGCAGCTTCACCTCCGCGCCCCCTCGACCTCCGCAGATCCGCCCTTGGCCTCCCGAGGATCCGCGCCAAAACCTCCTCGACAGCCTTGCTCATGCTCTTCGCATCTCCGCAAATATATATGTATCCCTTGCCGTGATGATCGCGTCCGCGATGTGCTCTCGGTCGTCCCACAGGAGGTCCTGGACGTAGATCTTGCCTCCGTCGGCCTTGTAGGGCGGCTCGCGCGAGAACGCGCAGTGCATGCTGAACTTGCCCTTCAGTTCCTCGTTGTACTGGGCCACTCCTCCTTATAGAGGAAGTCCTCCGTAGACTTGCGGCATCCGTAGAACAGGGAGATGCGTCCCCAGTCGGCGAGAGCGTCGGGGCCGTTCTTCTCGATTGACCGACGGGCGAGGGCAACGCGCTCTTGGACGAAGCCGCGGAAAGGAGCGACACCCTAAAATAAGAACGAAATGAGAAAATGGCGACGGCAAGGAACGTGAAACATACGGTTCCCGGCCCATCATGATGACGGGGCTCTTGGGGTTGGTCGGAAGCCTGAAGGTTGACCGTCTGACGTGGATGGGGATTTGAATACCGTCTCGCTCTTGTACGCGCCACGAGGGCCTTCGATGGCATATGTGGGCACGGTGGAAGCCAATAACGGCTGAGTCTCGCCATTCGCTGCGTATTTAAGGTTGAGCAGGAAGTTGGACCCGACACCGAACACCCATTTGGTAGGCACGCGCGCGCTGGCGGCCGACTGATATTTAAGAACAACGACCGTGACGTGGATGGAAGTGGGGTGGAGCTTGGGGCTTGAGGAAATGGAGTAGTAACGCGGCTGAAGACGGGGAATCGCAGACACGATGATGTCGAAGGGAATGGTCCATGCTGTGGTGTTGTCCTTGGTGGGATGGACCGTGAGGTCATTACCTGCCGCCAACTGAAGGACTTCACCCAGCTTGAGGCAACCATTAGCGACGATGTTATGGTATTCTTCCTTGTTGGAATTGAGGGTTTTATAGCCTCCTCCGCCTCGGGCGTGGGAGCAAACTTGGAAAGCGAGCCGAGAACTTGACGACCGACAACAGCGCTGATGTCGATGTAGTGCCGGAGAACGGTGGCGTAGGTTGTGGGGACAGGGAAGGGAACCTTGGCGAGGGCGGGATCCAAGGATTCAATGCCGATGACACTATCCTTCTTGTCGGACAGGCCGAGAGCGCAGAGGAGGCGGTCGACCTCGACGTCTGGGTTCGAAGGCCAGACCCCAACGTGGTCGCCGTGTTGATATGTGATTCCAGAGTTCTCGGTGTTAAGCTCGATGTGGACACAGTTCCGTTCCTCGGTCGATTGGAAGAGTTCGCGAGAGATCGAGATGGGTGCGGGGTACGGGTTCTTGGCGTCATGGATGCCCTTCGTCTTGGTGAGAGCCCGAGCAGACAATTCACCTACCAATAGACGTGAGCCGATGCGAATGAAAGTATCAAGTCGTACTGACCGAGATATACTTTCTCAGGGGCGTGGTCTATGAGCTCCGATACCGCGAAGTCGGCAGAATCGCCACCCTGTCCTTCTTCTACACCCATAGTCGTCGCAAATGCCTCCCACATCCCGTCCTTCCACTCGAGATAATCCTCCTCCATGCTTTTATCGTCGTCACCCTCACCGCGCTCGCCCATGCGGATACCGCCCATCTTGGACAACGCAGCGTCTACCTGGCGCCCGATGAGGTTGTAGTGCTCATAGGTTCTGTTACCGAGACTGAAGACGACGTATTTCAAACCCTCGAGTTTGTGCTCCCCGTTGCTAAACTCGAACGCCTCGTCCTGGAGGTTCTGCATGAGCTGCACCGCATTATCTGTCGGCTCGCCCTCGCCATAGGTAGCCATGACGAAGAACACCGCGCAGTCCTCCGGCAGCTGGTCGAGGGTCTCAAAGTCGTATTCCTCGGGGTCGCAGACGAGGGAGGCGAGCCCAAATTTGGACTTGGCCTCCTTCGCGAGACGGATAGCGTATTCCTCCGCTGTGCCCGTTTGCGAACCGTAGAATATGACGATCCGTTTTTTCTGTAAGAAAGGGTGAGCATCGAGTCGAATGTGGGTGCTGCTGCGACGTACACCTTCCTTCATCTTCGCAATGAAGTCTCGGGGGTTGCCCGAGCCATTTGCGGCCTTGGTCGTTGGGGGTGCGACCTTGGGCTTGGAAGCGGAAAAGAGCTGGTCGCGGAAGAGATAGAGACCCGCGAGGACGACGCCCAGGCCGAGGATGACCACGTCGGACGACGAACTGGAGGCCATGCCAGGAATAGAAGCTATGGCAGCAAGTGAAAAAACTGAGGGAGAGAGAGACTGGTTGGAATCGTGCATGGTAGAACAGGGGGGGATGGAAGAAATTACCGGAGGATATGCACGCGAAGGCCGGACTGTGGTTTTAAGTAGAGCGGCGGACGGAGGCGGTGGACGAGACCAGGATAAGACGTGGCCTCATCTGGAAAAAACCTGACCTAATATTTGACACACTGCGTGCCGACCGGACGATCCGCCGGCAGTCTCTCCCCCTGTTTGTCCTATTCATTCATTTCTCTGAGTACATAATACACAGCCGTCCTACAACTCGGAAAACATCCCAACGACCAGCCCCCAATTCCACTTTGTCTGTCCGATTAGCTCGCGGATTCGCAGCGGCCGCCCCTGAGGTCCAAGGTCATCAACGTTTCATTTGATACTTCAGATGCGGTCTGCGGCCGGAAAATCAAGTCAAATCGGGCGGTAGTCAGGACCGACAACGGTCAGCACGCATTAGTCAAGGGGACGTCCGACTGGCATTGCGGCGCCCGAACCCCACGCGGGATGCGCTTCGGGATGTTCGGCGGTGGTCCGGGCTTCCGGAACGAACTCGCTCTCGGCGCCTAACTCGTAGGTATACCACTTGACTGCTAGCTGGGCCCAGAGCCGCGCAGCGACAGCACTGATACAAGTCTGTCAGTTCCTCTTTGTCGGAGAAGCAAGCGTGGGTACTTACTCCGAATGCGACGCAGCAATCCACGCTCCATCTGCCGCCAGTCTTCCACGCTCGCTCCAGTACCCTTCCTCGTCCTCCAGTTTCCATATTTTGTTGATAGTGCTGATAGCCTCGGCACCGCTTATGGCGTTACTGCCCCAGGTGGCGAGATGAGCATAATAGTGCGAAATGGCAGTCAATCGCTTGTCTGACGCCTTCGACGCCGCTGCATCTAGCGAGCAGACGGCACAAGTGCACCGGAAGCCGTACTGCTGCTCGAGGAACTCTCTGAGAAGGTTTAGGGTTTGCCTTCGTAGACTGTTGATTACCGACCTTCGTTCTTTTCTTGTCCTCTTCGTGTCCGTGTACGTCGTGAGCAATTCCTACTCCAATGAGCGCAGGCCGAATAAACAGACCGCGGGAACGCACCTGCCCCTTTCGAATATTCTTCAAGGCGTGGACGAAGAGGGCCTGCTCTCGTTGCCGCCATGTATAGACGACATTGAACGCGCTCGAGCACCCGTGATTCAACCGCGCCATGCGCGGGAAAATCCCGACGCCGTCACCAGCCGCGACGGCGTTTGTTTGGAAGATAGCCAACGCGACCTCCTCGGGATGCGTCGCCGGATCAAGGCCCTCGGGAAAGTGGACGTATGAGAGGTTCAAGAATGCGTCGCGGTCCGCTGAGGACACATTTTGCAGTAATCGCGAAATGAGAGCCGACGGTGACTCAGAGACTAGTGGCGCAATGAGGCTTTACGCGTTTTGAGAGAACGAGAGGCGGACTCGACTTGGGGACGATGAACAGAGGAGATTCCTGGATCACCAGTTCGCCTTGCTGGATGTCCCGAATCGCGACGAGTCCTTTGCCCTTTCCTGGGAGGTCAGCGACGACGAAGGGGTCAGAGCCGCGAAGGATGTTGAGCCCGGGGACATTGGGGCTGCTCAGGTAGTATGCAATCGCGAAGCCTGCGACAGCTGCTGGAAGCGTCAGCAAAATGGTGCGTATTGAGAAACGTCCGCGTGGTGGCTGTAGTATGGCGGCGTAAGAGGGGTTCGTGTATATGAGATGATGACTGACCGGGGATTCCTCGGTGGCTCCTTGAGGAGGGTCGCGTCGCTGACGCTTTGCAGGTCGTTGTGGTCGCATTTTCGAATTGAAGGCTTACGCGGCCGAAGAAGATGGCAACAGTGATTAAGGTGATTAGATCACATAGAACGACAACTCAACGCCCGCTGCCAAAAGGAGAAGCAATATAGGATATCAAGGCAACATTCGTTCTCGAGCACATCGTGGTACGAGGGCAAGAAGGAAAGGGCATCACGTGCAGGCGGTATTATGGTCACGGGGACGCGAGACGCGACGCGTTTGTTGTTCAACAAACGCGTCGCGCGACCCCAACAGGGTGCAACATGGCCCAACAGTGAAAACATATATAAGCGGCTGACATTCTCAGCCACTCTTCACTTTCGCCCACTTCCTCCCGCTTCCATCTCCTTCCATCCCATCCCATCTCCTTCCATCCCTTCCCTTCCCTTCCCTTCCCTTCCCTTCCCTTCCCTTCCCTTCCCTTCCCTTCCCGTCCCTTCCTCACCCATTCCTCCTCCCTCGCACATCTCTCTCCTCCTCCCTCGCACATCTCTCTCCTCCTCCCTCGTACACCATCTCCTCATATATCGCTCGTCGTCCTCAAGCCCCGTCGCACACTCCAGGTGGGTAGATGCTTTATTTCTATCGGGTCCTATGGAGTTTCGAATGTGTGTGTTGGGCCGGCCGCTACGTTGCGCGCGTGTCACCACGACAGAGCTCGTGAACCCAGGGCGCGGGCCCGTCGGGCGCGTACCCCCACGAGCTCTGTTCGTACGCCGCATCAGGTCGATTTGCCATCCCCGTTCGCATTTATGCTTGGTCCACACCGTTCACCTTTGTTCTCCTACCCTTGGGCAAGGTACTGGGCATCGGAATTAGCTCACATGGATCACGGAATATTGGGTTTACCCACTGGCTCGTGCAGTGTCTTGATCGGCCATATACTGACATGAGCATTCTTTTCCAGGACTCCGCATCGCGCTTCAAGTTCCCGACGGAAATGGGGCGTCTTATATACTTTGTACTCGTGAAATATTATATTGCGTTCAACTCTCATAAATTGACCTGTTCGACTCTCAGTTTCTCCGACTTTGAAGCCCGGCGGATTAATTCTGGATCAATTCTTTATCGTCCTTGAAGCTTGTGACACCCTGTGACAACTGCTCTTTCCTCCTCCCTCCACGCGCCCTTCTTCCTCGACGCGCCCGCCTAGGCCCATTTTTTTCCACACGCTTCTCACTCTCTCCATCGCCCTCTCTGTCAATTTACAGAGCATTATGACAACCGCAGCGACGTCCACGGTCGTCCCGATTTTCCCTTGGGGTGCGCCCCCTTCTCTCACCACCGTACCGTCCGACATACTGCAGCATGTCAGTCTTATTACTTATCTCCCGTCGTTAAACGTTAAATATTTCCCCAGGTTTTATCATGGGCTAGTCCGTCCGACCTCCAAGCTCTGCGCGTAGCCTGTCGCGTGCTGCAGGCCTACATCGACAGCGGCTTTCATAACTGGCGTGCAGCCTTCGGAAACGTCAAGTTCTCGATCCCATACCCCACGTCGCTAGGCGCTCTGCGGCTCTCCACCGTCCCCAGCCTGCTTTTTGGCGGCGGAAAGTGCATGGTTCGTGCCTAAGTTTGGTTCAAGCGGACCCTGGCTCACCCGCGCCGCTGCGCCTTCCAGACGTGCCGACGTCATACTAAGGCAATCCCATACTCCTTTGCGTTGAATATACGGTTTTGTTCTGTACGTGCTGCATTGTTTTTTCTTTCCTTCTCGCCCTGACGCCAACCACAGTTAGCTTGCGAATTCACGGCACTCCTGCAAATCCCACCGACCCCGACCAAAGCACCGGCCCTGCCGTAAGTTCTTCATGGCGGACTTAGGTCCCTTCAGCCTCCTCACTCGCACTCTAGTCTCACGCTGCCGGACCTGCAGCACCGCAACACCCTCCCAGTTCCACTCGCGTACTTGGAGGGCTCTAGCGGTCCGTGTTTCTGCATCGTATTTAAAAATTACCCCGCTGATATTGCATTGTTCAGAGCTGCGCCTCTACCTTGTTGCCCGGGTCAATTCGGCGTGGAACCACTTTGCGAATCAATATGGATTGTCGCCGCTAGTCCAAATGCCGCAAGTCACCCCGGTGCTTCCTCTTACCCTCTTTTTTCCTGCGTCTTTCGAGCTGAGGCGATGGTGATATGCAGGCGGTTCAGCCCACCAACCCTCAGCTGGAGCTGTGGATGGCTGTAAGCGATCTATCGTGTCACTCTGGAAGTATCCCTCATATTTACCCCAGACGGCGGAACTCCTTTGCAGTGGGGCACGCAAATACAGAATCGCGAAGGAGGAGCTAGACCAGGAGAACTGGGCCCTGTGAGTTTTCTTCAGGGATCGACTCTCAAGCCAAATTATTTATCGATTCGCAGATTGAGTCGGTTGGCCCAAGAGGTTGGATATACATTAAAACAATTCACTTCTTCACCCACCCTCGCCCGCTGGGTCAATATCTTTGCTCGTGATTTGCAGATATTCACGTCCCTTGGTATGTTCCGTGGATTCTGTCGGTGCTGACGTGACTAACTTGCTAAATATAATAGCATTCACACCGATTCGCGAGCAGATCATGTTCGAACTCAGCCAGCGGATCTCGGAGAGGGTTCGCCGATGGTGCGCTTGTTTTGCCCCTTTCGCCCGACTGGTCAAGCCCGTCGATACCCGAGGAAGGCCTCCAGCGGCACTTTGTAGCCTGGTACGTGCTATGTCGACGCCTCGATATATGGTATTCCCCGGCGCTAAGTCGCCATCCAGCCACCCGGAACAAGTAACCGCCCCATCTCCAACGGGCTCGAGCGCTGTCCCCTGTGCCCCAAACGGAAGACGGCGACGTACGACCGCCGCTCGATGATTAAACACGCGGAGGCCCTGTCAGTTCTGTTCACGCAGCCCGTGTTTCTCGACTCACATAAGATTGCGTATCCAGTCACAGTTGAGTGCAGCGCTGGACGCTCCAGCTGAGTTTTTACTTTCTATCTTTATCGTCCTCTTTTCTTTTCTCTCTTTCTAGCCACCCCCTCAACTGCGCGACGCCCTGGTGGAAGTCAGGGGGACGATGGTGGTGCCGATGGATTTCTCTTTGGGTTTACGGGTGGATTTCTCTGTATCGATTTGTGGGCGGAGGGTCGGATCCTTGTATAGTGCGACTGTCATTTGTGGACCTTCCTGTCTTTTATTTTGTATTGGCTTCTGGATCACACATCCATGTATCATTGCGAATGTATCGGCCCCGATTATTTTCTGCTCCAGCTTTCGTACCGTGAAATCGTCCAAACGCGGGAGGTGTACTCGCGACACGCGTTACCATCAGTCAGGTGATCGAGTTTTTTACTTGCTTTTTACCATCGTTTTCTACTTAGCAACGAGGCCTCTGTTTCGCTTCAAAGCGGCCGTCTCCCACCCATGGATCTGGAATGACTTGGATCTCCCGCGAGGCCGGTGGCGCCCTCCGCTGGCCGATGCGTCACTGCAGTTTCACGACAATTGAAACATGTCAGCGGTGTATTTCAAGCGTCAAACCAACTTACAACTGCAATGATGTATGGCCCCACATCCCCAAGGACTTCGAACGAACTTTTCGCTCGATGTTCCAAAGCTAAAGGACTTGAAAATTCGACATTTCCTCATCTTTTCCCATCTTGCGAGGGCGACTTGGTTGCGGCGGCCATGGAATTCCTTGGGTTCAGCTCTCGGCGTTTCATGGTTACATCGACACATCGCGCGCGCATCGTGCAGAGAGGAGCCCGATGTCCACTGTGCGCATGGAAGTGTTTTTCGACTTGGAATCCCCCTCCTGTCCAGCGGCCACCGGAGGTGCTTAACGGCGAGACTCGCCGCTCTACATGAAAGTGCATGCGAGGTCCTTTCTTCACTTGTCGGTGCTTTATCTCCAGGCTTTAGTTCATATCCCAATTAAAGCCAACTCAACCCAGCGAATAACCTCAAACTAAATTGCCCGATTTTCTCAAACCAGAGGACTCATAGCCGATGCCGCATTTCCAAAGAGGCTCTTCAACTGTTCAAGACTCCCAAACGTCAAAAACCAGAGTCCATGTCCTCAATGCCAATAATCCACCACCTTCGCGGAACGCACCGCGACGCAATTCTCGTACGCTCAGCATGTTCCGCCCGTTAGATATTCGACCGAACCGACAACATGCTCTTCTCATGCCTGTCTTGGAGCAGATAACGTCGTTTTTCCTTTTCTGCCTCCCCTCTGTACAAGTTCCTTGTGTCCACCGACCCGTGGTTTCCTTGGAATGCTCGGCGGCTGCTCTCGTCCATCTCGTTTCCTCATGTGAGCGCGCGCCATCTGCGAACGTCGGCAACAGACTTCGATCACGTCGTCTGCGCTATAGGGGCGGCGCAACCGCGTAGGACCATCTTTTTCTCCTCCGCCGACGGCAAATCGCTTATGAAGAAGCTGGCGTTATCGCCGACTTGGATGCCGTGCGATGTTTTCGTTCCGACGTACAGAGAGGAAGAGGACCTTTTTGTAGAGCTACTTGTACGCACAGTAGTTAGAATCATGTACCTGAAACGAATAAGAGAAATGTCGCTTGGACCAGTCACAATTTGGGACCAGCTTGTGACGTGACGTCTTCTCTTTCATCGGCGAGGTCGCAATACCTGGAGTACCTCCCCTTGGGCTCACGATACCCTCGTTCCCCGTTGTCTCTCTCATCGCTGGACACGATGTCGACGCCCAACGATGACCCTTCTTTGCTATCTACAACCCCGACTCCGATGAGCCATTTGCATAGGTCCTTAAGCCATGGCTCCCAATGGTCTGTCTCGGACACCCCCAGTCACCACAATCAGGGCACCTCCTACTTTCCCCCACCTCTCTCCCCCCGTCCAACCCCCATTCTTGTCCGCAGCTCCTCGGCGCACTCGATGCGTAGGGCCCCGGCGCGCAGCACCAGTGTAAGTAGCTCCCACGTCACCTCTCGCGGCTTCCGCGACGACGCTTTGAGCGAGGCTGACGAGGACGAGGACGAGGACGAGGACGAGGACGTTCTCGACCCCGAGGAGGGTATCTCGCGTCGTGGCCATCGTCATGGCAAGGCCGCCGCGACCGACCCTCCCCCTGAGGCCGACCCGGCGGACGCAGACGACGAAGACATCGAGGACGACCCCATCACCTTACGCGACCGCCAATCCCTCATTAACGTCGAGCACCCGTTCGGACTCCCCATCTGGAAGCCCGCATTGTACAAAAAGAGCCGCTCCGTTACCCGCTACGCCGACGAGGCTCTCCACTCCGTGCCCTCGTCCCAGGCAGAGCGCCATCTCCTCCCGGGGAACATATTTTGGGTCCTCGCCTTTGGCTGGTGGCTCTCGCTTGTGTGCATGATCGTCGCAGCCGTGTTGCACATCGTCCCGCAGGGCGGCAAGCGCTACTCCTCCCTGGTTTACGGGCTCGGTTGGTACCTCCTCTGGCCGTTCGGCAAGTACGTCGAGGGCGAGTCCGAGGACGACGAAGACTTGGGTGAGGATGACGACGAAGAGGCGGCGGCGGGCGGCCGTGAGTCCGGCTCTGCAGACGAAGGCACCATCCGCGGCGTGCCGCTCTCCGAGGCATCCACCATCATGCCGCAACACATCCAGTCCGTGTCGTGGAATCCTGTTGAGATGCCTGCGGAGAACACCTCGCTGCTCCAGCGTGTGCCGCCTCCGTCGCGCTCCTACGGTGCGACCGCCCTCTCCGCCGCGTCGTCAGACAGCTCTATTGGCGCCACAAAGGCCGCAAATCCCGCCGGCGACGTTCTCGGGCGCATCTGCTTCTGGCTTGCGTTCGTGTGTATCATCGCCCCGCTCATGCTTTTCGTGTGCATCCTCTGCTGGGGTCTGGTCGTTACCATCCCCATGGCCAAGCTCAACTGGGCGCTCATCACGCACATCTTCTCCCAGCCTACGACGCTGCGCTTCTGCGCCGCGCCTCCGGCGGTCGTCGTGTCCTCCCCCTCTCCCCCTCAGCCCGCCGCCGACGCAGACAGCGCCCCGTCTCCGCCGCAGTTCTCCGTCAAGCACCCTCGTCTTGCGGAGGGACAAGCCGCCCCTGGAGCCGCCGCGTCCACCGTTTTACTGTGCACATATCGCGCGACGGGCTCCCAATACTACAAGTACACCGTCGGCGGCGTAAACATTCTCTTCGTCAACCTCGTCCCCGTCGTCTTCTTCGTCATCTTCGACGGGTTCGTGCTTCTGCGTCTCGTTGAAGCGCGCGAGGAGGCCGGTGAGCATGTCCCGCGCTTCCTCGCCCTCATCGCCGGACGCGGTCTCATCTTCGTCCTCTCGCTGCTTAGTGTCATCCCGCTGAGTTATTTCATCGGAATGGCTGTCGCCAGTATTTCCGCGCAGAGCAGCATCGGAATGGGCGCGGTGATCAACGCGACCTTTGGTAGCATTATTGAGATCATACTGTACTCGCTCATGCTCAAGGAGGCGAAGGGTCACTTGGTCGAGGGTTCCATCGTCGGCAGTCTGCTCGCGGGTGTGCTGCTCATGCCCGGGATGAGCATGTGCAGCAGCGCGCTCCGCCGCAAGGAGCAGAAGTTCAACGCGAAGAGCGCGGGCGTGACGAGTATGATGCTCATCATGGCCATCATTGGCACACTCACGCCGACGCTTTTCTACCAAACATACGGGAATGTGGGTCTAGTCTCGATTGGCCATCCTGCCTGACGCTGATCCTTGCGCGCTTTAGTTCCAACTGATCTGCACGGGATGTCCCAGTGGGCCTCGCACGGGCGACATGCCATGGATCTGCGACTCGTGCTATTACAAGCACCCGGACCCCGTCGATGATCCGTTCTACCAGTCCACCGTCAAAAGCCTGATGTACTTCTGCGCTGCGATCCTCGTCTTTGTGAGTCCCCAACACATCAATGCTACAGCATTATTTAACGCGGGGTGAACGTTGTAGTCCTACCTCATCGGCCTGTGGTTCTCCCTACGCACGCACGCTTCGCAGATCTGGCAAAACCCGCAGCAGCTTCTGCACCCCCTTGAGCTCCCGGTGCACACGCAGCGCCCGCTGTCGCTGTACCACCGCATCGTTCCGCCGACGCCCGGAGGCCGATTACAACACAAGACGAGTGTGCGCAGCGAGCGTTCGCGGACCCCCGTCTCGCACACGTATGCGGCGGCGCCGTCCGGCAGTACGCACCAGCCGACGGGCTCTGTGTCCTCGCAGCCGCCGAGCTCGCCGAGCATGGCGCGACGGGTATCGTACGCGACGGCGGGCTTCGCGCCCGTCCTTGAGAGTGTCGACCACGCGGTAAAGGCACAGCAGGGGCTGCAGGCGATGGCACTGCCCGAGACGATGACCACGGACGACTTTACTCGCGCGGTGGCGGTCGCGACGGTCAGCGCGCTGCGGCACCAGCAGCAGCACGGTGCGCCGCATTCTCCTGCCCGCCCGCGTACGTCCGGCGGCACAGCGGAGGCTGAGGCGGCCGGGGCGGCCACGGTGGGCATGAGGGCCGAGCTGGAGCCGTACTACGAGTGCGAGTGTGCTCCTGATTTGTACGGCGCTGTATGCGGGGATCGCTGGTGCGTGTCACTCCTCTTTGTACCGTATGATCCTGGTTCTGACGGCCACCCCACAGAGCTGCTGGTGGACGTGGTGGACGTCATTCTGGAAGGCTCCGGAATTGACGAAAAATTCCTCGGCATAACACTCTTCGCACTCATACCGAACACGACCGAATTCATGAACGCGATCTCGTTCGCGCTCAATGGGAACATTGCGTTGAGGTCGGCTTATTTGCCCCTTTCCTTGTTCAAGACGAACTAACACGCGCGTTCAGTATGGAAATCGGCTCTGCGTACGCGCTGCAAGTATGTCTGCTGCAAATTCCTGCTATGGTGGCCTTCTCCGCGTGGTATGCGCCCGAAAAGATGGGCGAGGTTGCGACGACGTTCACGTATGTAGTCTTTCTCGGAGTTCCACCAGTACAATAACTGACCGTTTTGGCTCGCAGTCTTATCTTCCCTCGCTGGGACGTCATTGTGATTATCCTCTCGATGTTCCTGATGACCTACACGTACATCGAGGCAAAGAGCAACTACCACCGCGGCAGCATTCTAATCCTGAGGTACGCATTCTTTTTGCACTTGTTTTCAGCTGCCATTGATTAACCCGCCAACAGTTACCTCGTCCTCACCGCGGGTTTCTTCTTTGCGCCCTCCGACGAGATGGATATAGATAAGGGTCACGAAGCGGGCCTCGCCGCGCGCGAGCTTCGGGAGTTCCCCGCCCTCACCATGCTCCAGACTGCACGCTGGCACCTTTCCAGGCTGTGGTAGTTTCAATTGCGCTGGGACTCGACCATACCATATCATTATCGTGCCCGCGCATATTTGTTCTATGGACCGTTAATTTCTTCTCGTCAATACTGTTTCGAATATCCCTGCCCTTTACGATACCTTACGACCCCCCCTCCTTACGACCCCCTGCACTCGCGTGCGTACATTAGCATAGAGATTTTTTTCATGATCATAATACAGTGATGGTTGGTACAAGTATGTCTGCGCGCATCCACATATCTAGAAGTGTGCAGCGCGAGATCAGTGTAGAGATTGGAGATTTTTTAGTAGCTGCTGTATCTCGTGCAGTGGCAGCTTCAGGCGCTTGGGCTCGTTCTCACCCTCAACAACTTTGGCGAGCTGTGCGGGGGGGTAACGAGCAGGGCGCTCCAAAAAATCACCGTCTAAAAATCCATAAGCGGGTTGTCCTTGGTCCTTCTTCTCCGGTCGACTGTGGGGTCCGGAATCTGCAGCCAGAGTCCTAAGTGCACTTGGCGGAACACGCAAAGGAGATCACGCACGCTGTGTGGTTCTGAGCACCATCAAGGTTTTCGACCATGTTGCGCTGCAGGTCCGTCAAGTCCAGGCCGAGCTGCCTGTCAGTAATGTCGACGATGACCCCAATGCGGCCCGAGGACGCGAAGAACATCTGGACGGGCTCGAGTTTGCTTCCCGGGTCTGAGGCAGTAATCGAACCTAGATAAAGCAATTAGGACCGAGTGGGGGGCGATGGAAAAACGATTTCTACCGGGGACAAATTTGGTGATGAAATCGGACTGCTGGTAGAAGCCGTCGCGGTCTAATTTTTTGCTTTCCTCGTCGAGGGTGAATGATAGCAGGTTCAGCGTGTCCTGTAGCCCACACGATGAATGGCTGAATTTCCCCGGAGAGTAGTAACTTACATTTGCAGCTATGATGTGGTTGCGGCCGAGAGCCTGTACGCAGACAGGCGACAATGGTGTTAGATCTCGTCCTAATGTCCGCAACTTCGAATCCTCGGATATTTCGAGCAAGGAAACAGAGCTGATCTGGTCCCCGAGTACCAGCCTGTTCTCGTATCCCGCCAAACTGGTCACGAAATAATTGAGATTGATCTTGGACACGTTCCGCAACTTGCAGGCTTTCGAGACCGGGTCCATCTCCAGTCGGAAGAGCATGACCTGCGCGGCGCAGTTCAAGAACGGTTTGGTTTGGGAACATACACGAGTCTCAAACGTACCGCAGAATTGACGCCGGCGGCAATCAGTCCGTTTACGGTCGTGACCGAATAAACACAGCCTTCAACGTCTTCGGAAGCGGCCAGCGAAAGCTCTACGTTCGAGGAGCGGGATTGGGCGCCAGGAGGGTACGCAGTGAAAACGAGCAGCCGGCCCTCTGCGGGAACACTCTCCTCGGAACGGAATGTATATGTTCCGAGACAGAAGAAGGCCGTGGACTCATCGTCTGTCTCCAACGTCAGAGTGGTCACGCAGGTTATTTCTTCGTCCGTTTCGCAATTGTATTGGCTTATGTCTGTGCGGCGTCAGTAGAGGATAGTGGAAAGAAGAAGCAGCAGTCGCCACACTTACGATTGAAGGTGGTGTCGTCCAGTAGCCGGAAGGAGCTTCTCGGCGGGGGCTCTGGGGCTCCGATTCTGGTGGGCTCTCGGCGGGTGCACGCCACGCCAAAGACTTTCAACGAGGGCTCGTACACTATGCGCTGGGGCGCATCGAGACCAAGCGGGATCTGCAGCGGCAATTCAGTACGAGTCTCGAAATACCAGAACAGCGCATATACCGAACGGATGTGCATCTCATCGACATCCCGCACGCGACCGATGAAAAGGGCCGACTCGTTCGCCAGTATGAGGGACGTCTGATAATGCTCGGTGTGTATCTGCGCGGCGGCGATCACTTCCTGCGGGGCTTGCTCAGAACGATGTTGCGTGCTTTCGGGGGACCGAACGCACCTTGAGCACCACCGGCGAGTTGTGTATGCGTTCTCGCTCCCACGAAAGAACCATCGCCCGGCTCCCGGCTGCGAGCAGCGCCTTCTTCCCGTCGACGACGCACGGCGTTAAACACACGGGCAGGTTGCCCAGCGACGCCAGCTTGGGCTCGCCTAGCGCGTGCGCCTGCTCGTTCCACGGGAAGTACACGAGCGAGCCGTCCCCGAGGCCTGCAAACAAGTACGGTTGCGCGTCGCCGTCACCCGCCCCGAAGTCGTGCAGCAGCAAGCTGCGCACGACCGCGCCGAGCGGCGCCGTCTTGCACACGGAGACAAACCCGCCGGGCACCTGCTGCAGCACCTCGATCTCGTTCGTCTGCCAGTACGCGACAACGACGAACTCAGACGCGCTGCAGCGCGGGTCGAGGGGCATGCACGACAGCGCCGAGACGGACCGGTGCCCCAAGATGGTCGTGGACTCGCGTCTGAGATCGAGCGTGTTGGTGTCCTTGTTGAGCTCCAGACATAAGAGCGTCCCGGTGCTCAACGCGAGGACCGCCTGCGTGGAGTTGATGCTCGCCGCGACGACCGTGAGGCCCCGGCTGTCTCCGCGCGAGGTCACATCGTAGTCGTGCACCTGCGTGAACGCCGTCATATCGAACTCCAGGAGAAACGCGCCGCGGGAGGTCACTTGAATCACCAGTGGAGTCCCAGAGTACTCTATCCTGTCAGTCCCAACCTTCTCGTTCCCCCGCTCTTTCGGCGGGATAAGCTTTGCGCGTTGGACGTTGCGCGCAGCCAAGGTCCGCCCCGGTGCAAACCCTACGCTGATCGATTCTATCTGCTCCAATTTATCGGTGCCTTTCATCTCAAAGGCATATGTATCTTGAAGCGTCAAGACGAGGACATGGCTGTCGAACCTGAAAACGCGAATTCAGGGGTCGAATTGCGGAGGGCAGGTGCAACCCACATATCGTCGTACGTTCTCCGAAGTGCAAACACCCCGATGGTGTGCGCCATCCCCGCGACGGTGGCGAGCTGCTGGAAGTCGGCGCCCTTGCGCATGACATTGATGGACCCGGTGTTCTGCCCGCCCGAGCACGTAACGATTTGTTGCTGCACCGCGCAGTCAGTACGAGGATTGAAAAAAGGAACAAGACGCACGTGTCCGCTGTTGTCCGTATCCACCAGCGCCGCATCCAGGATCGGAGCAATGTTCTTGAACGTGTCGAGGACCTTCAGGAACGAGCCCTTGACGTCGAGAATGCAATCACGGAGCGGCTCGGCGAGCTCCTCCCGCCCCTTGCCTTTCGCCGACGGCGGCGCCAGGCGGCCCGCGGGCACGGTCTCGATGTCGGACGGTATTGGCAGGGTGGGCGTCTCATCCGAGGACGACAGCGGGGTCGCGCTTATTTGGACGAGCTGCGAGTCGCCTGCGTGGGATCCGACGTATACTACTTGGTTGGCCAAGTACGTCAACGTTGAGGGCGGAGACGTCTATCCAAGGAAGTCAAACTCTGGCGTGTATATTGTGGGGGGAATCGTACCTCGCCAAGAGGTATGAGGACCAAGCCGTTATTCGGCACGTCGTGCAGCGAGAGCATGCACAAGCGGCCGAAGCAGTCACCAATGAGATACCGGAACGGCTCGCCGTCGACCGCGCAGCATCTGGCGAACGATAAACGGGAGGGGTCAAGGGGAAAGAATAAAGCAAATACGAGGTGATTTCGCTCCACGGCCAGTCCACAAACGCCTTCGGCTTTCGCTTCCTCGTATCGCGCTCCTTCTGCTTCTTCTCTACTTCGGCTTTATTCCCGCTCTCCTTACCCTTCTCTAGCTTTCTGCGCTTGTTTCTCTGTTTGGTCTGTCCGTCGGCCGACGCCATTTCATACAGAAGGATGCGCGTGCCGCCAACGACGAGGACGCCGCCGATAAAATATTCGGTTTCGTCGTCGGGGTCGGTGCCTAAGGCTGCTTGCGGGCACGGCACGGGTATCAGCTTCGGGACTGCGTCTTCAGGATAGGGAATGATTTTCGACGAGATGGGGGTCGGATGTAGGACGGTGGATAACTCGCGAGAGATGTCCATCTCCTCAGGGACGACGGTACGGGCGTGCAGCTGTACCCGGCGCGCGTGGTCCAAGTGCAAGATGGCGATCGAATACTCGTCAGAGGATGGCAAGAATGCGATGGAGAGGACGGTAAGTTCCATCAAGCTGCGGTGCGGGTTAGCAAACACTTATAGAGACATAAAGCAGCACGCACGAAGCATCGAAATCGTCTTCGTAGTTCCCTGCATGCAGGACTATCCCCTTGAGCTTCCCCGTGAAGCAGCTCGTAATCGCGAGCTTCCCGTCGGGGTGCACAATCAGGTCGTTGAAGAACTCTGCCGGCCGTTGATTCATGTTGCCCCCGTGTAATTCGAGCCGTTTCGTTGTATTAAGCACCCCACCGGTCCGTTTCGACTCCGTGTATGTTAGGAATATGAGCTCGGGCTCGGGGTGGTCGAGCATGACTATTAAATTGGAGCGAGACGAGTCCTATTTCATGCAATGTAGTTAGTAAGAGCTGAGGCGTCCTCCACGACCACATACACCGGTTGGCACGGATTTTACGGAGAGAATGTTGCCCCAGACCTCCCATTTGCACTGGTGCTTGAGCCCCTCAGGCTGGACAGAATAGACGTCTAAGCCGTTCAGTTTTGCAACGACTAGATGCTCGATGCCGGCCGAAGTAAGGTGGCATTTCAAGGAGGACAAGACGGAGGAGGGCTGGTGAAAAGTGGAGACGATTTTCATCGTACAACGACGAAGGAACGGCGACGAAGTGTCCGCTTGGAGTCGACGTCGGCGATGCCGAAATTGCTTACTCACGTTGCTGACCCGGCAGGCTCAATTATTCAGAATCCACTTGGGCTCCGGTGAGAGGCTCTGGCTGCTCGCTGCTTGCACATAAATGACATCGAGAGGCCAGTAGATTTACATACACAGTCGAAAATAAATAAATGTCCGGGCGCTTGCAGTACATCTACACAAAATCATCTGTCATTTCCGAATCCGCTACTTGCATGGTGCCGTCCTCGTTTATAATTATCCGTGGCTCTTCGCCAGAGTCACCACCCGGTTTCACCATGAATTGGTCCAACAGAGTTGGCGCGCCGGAAGCAAGGATGTTGGAGTCTTTGACTTTCCGTTTCGCCGGTGCTTCAGGAATCGTCCACGGGATAATCTCTGAGTGGCGATGAGATAAAGCAACGCCAGCTGTCGGAAGGAGATACCCACCTTCCAAGAACAAGAATTCGTCGGCCTTACGCACCACGGTGGCTGCACAAAGTTGCCTGAACCGAATGCATTTCAACTTGAGCAAAACGCACCGATATCCTTGTATTGCAGGGTCGTCCGTTTATCCCTCTCCGCCAAGACCATCGCCGCCTCGCCGAACCGTTTGATAAACTCCTCTGCAGCACAACATATGAGGAACGTCGCTTCTTTCGCGACGATCGCGATATCCTATGCCAGCGGGTCCAGAATAGTGCTACATGCATGGGGGACGCGTACCTTGTCCGCTTTAATAATATGCTGTACTTTGGAGACAGGAAGCAAAGTCTTTCCAGGTGGGCGCTCGACCTTTGCTGGTTCCCTCTTCTCTTTCTTCTTCTTCGGCACAAGGGGCTCCTCAACAAACGGCGCGGGATTTGTGGCTTTAGACCCGCTCGCCTCAGCAGTCGATGGGTCCACTTCCATTTGGACTGGATACAGTACGAGGGAGAAGGAGAAAGGTGGTTTGTGACAAGGCGCGTCTCGTTGCACGGGAACTGTGACTGTGTGACCCGTCGGCTTTTCGGCTTCATCATGACCTCGTTCCTTATCCAAGCGCACGAAACTCGAGGACCGTCGCCCTGGAGCAACGACACCTGCGCGTTCTGCCGCATCATAAACAACGAATCTCCTGCCGTCCGCGTCTTTGAGAATGACCAAGTCATCGCCATCCTTGGTCTGCATCTGCCGGTTTCCGAACATGGCATTCCTGAAATTGCTATAGATATTCTGCCGTTGAGGAAAGGACACACACTCGTTATCCCCAAGGCTCACGTCTCACGCCTCTCTGAGCTTCCTCCGGAACTTGCTGCAGCCGTCGGGGAGGCTGTCACCAAGGTCGCGCATGCCCTCACGCTAGGCATGTCCGGGTCGACGCCAGTACTTGACTGTTGCTCATTAAAATCCAGCACTTGACAATACGGGCCTGAATGTTGTATGCAACCAAGAGTACGCGCAGGCGGTCCCCCATGTACGTGTCACGCAGCCAGCGAATCGTTTTTTGTAACGTGTGCGCTTTTAGGTCCACTATCATGTCATCCCTGCGCCTACTTTTGGGAAACAGCCTTCAGAGGCGCCGTCCAAGGTCACAGAGCCTCTCACGCGGAGAGAGATGCATCAGCGAGAATTCGAAGGGCGCAGCGAACTGGACGACGACGACGCTACTGTGCTGGCGGACAAGATACGGTCAAAGTTATAGCGTCGAATCGTTTTCTTTTGATTTCATTCGGGGCTCATAATTATCAGTGATATATTTTAGTTATCCTCATAAATAATAACAGGAAAACTTCAAAGCTTCTTGTAGGTGAAATCCCCGAGGGGCGCCCTGAAACGAATTCAGCCTGTGATTCGACCAAGAGATACTTGAACTCAGAGTAGGCGACATGCCCTCCACGGCCATGCGATACGTTCCGAATTTGAGCTAAAGATCGCAGATATCATCAGCAATTGAAAACGGGCACGAGGTGTCCGATGTACGATGTGGACGAGCTACCCCGTCGCCGAGTACGTCAACAGCGTCTTGCCCGTCTTGGAGTCCTTCACCGCATACTTCACCGACCCCTTGGGCCCAGACGTGACCTTCATGCTATGCCTCGTCATCCTGTCAGCTGTCAGTGAAACCCCCCAGCGCGATGGACGGGCACCCGGCCTTCGGGCGCCCGCGCACATTGTCGTCGATCGTGACCTCCCACCTCACCGTACGCAGCGCGATGACGGGTCCCCCGCTGCCGCGGCGCGTGAGCAGCTGCATGAGGTGGAAGAACTTGTTCGTCGTCGCGCTCGAGAGGTAGTACCTGTACTCGTACTGCCAGGCCGTCCCGTCTTTCGCGCCGGCGGTTCGGAACTCGATGCGCTGCCGCGGATTCTTGTGCAGGCCGGCAGGTTCTTCGTCGGGTCGATGGACAGCTGCAGCGAATAACAATCCTTGATGTCGATCGAAATTCTTTCGAATCCGTGCATCTCTGGTAGAGCACGCCTGAAATGAGTCAATCAGACTCGGAGCGCGCAAGCTACGAATCATACCACTGACCACTCGACTGTCATTCGAGCGCGCCCATCGTGGTGAAGCCCGGGCGCGATGCGGCTTGTCCCCTCAGTGAGCTTCGTCCTCGCCGACGCGACACCATAGAAAGCAGAGACACGGAACGGAGCGAGTCGAGTGTGAAGAAGATGAGCACGTTGGACGAATCGGAGCTAGGCGAGCGCGTCGTCGCGCGAAGGTTGCGTCTGTGTTGCGAGTAAGAACAGGTGTCAACAATGTGGAATGGTCAAAATAGGGAAAGTCTGAGGACGATTCATGAGAAGGCAGGCGAGTTTAGACCGAGCAACTTAGAGTCGAACAGGACAATTCATGAGAGTTCAACGCAAGATAATATTTCATGAGTACAAAGTATATATAAGACGCCCCATCCCCGTCGAGAACTTGCAGCGGGATGCGAAGTTCCTGGAAAATAATGCTCGTGTCGGTATATGGCCGACCAAGACACTGCACGAGCCAGTGGGTAAGCCCAATATTCCGTGATCCATGTGAGCTAGTTCCGATGCCCAGTACCTTTCCCAAGGGTAGGAAAACAAAGGTGAACGGTGTGGACCAAGCATAAATGCGGACGGGGATGGCAGTCGACCTGATGCGGCGTACGAACAGAGCTTGTGGGGGTGCACGCCCGAGGGGCTCCCTGGATCACAAGATGTCGTGGTGACACGCGCGCAACGTAGCGGCCGGCCCAACACACAAATTCGAAACTCCATAGGACCCGATAGAAATATAGCATCTACCCACCTGGAGTATGAGATGTGGCTTGAGGGAGACGGGCTTGAGGGAGGACGTGCGAGGAGAGGGAGGAGGAGGAGGGGAGCAAATGGAGGGAGGGAGCAGATGGAAGCGGGAGGAAGGAAGTGGGCGAAAAGTGAAGAGTGGCTATGAATATCAGCCGCTTATATATGTTTTCAGTGTTGGGCCATGTTAGGCCCTGCTGGGGTCGCGCGACGCGTTTGTTGAACAACAGACGCGTCGCGTGTCGCAGTCTCGTGACCATATATCGCCTTCACGTGATTCTCATTCCCTCTTATTCTCGTACCACGATGTACTCGAGAACGAATGTTGCCTTGAAATCCTATATTGCTTCTCCTTTTGGCAGCGGGCGTTGAGTCGCGACTGTTCTACGCGATTTAATCACCTCAATCACTGTTGCCATCTTCTTCGGCCGCCGTACGTAACGTCAGCGACGGAGAGCGACGAGCAGTAATACTTACTTTCTGTGAACCTCGACGCGTTCGTGGGATTCGCAGTGACACCAGCGATACCAAGCTCGACTTTTCGACCTCCCGGGACCCCGATAAATTCGAGGCAGGATCATATGCATGAAGCTTGAGGCGACTTATGAGTTTTTCACCGAGTCGTCTGGCCCTCTGGCATCTATTATCCTTTCTATACACTCCATAGTGCCCCTCCGTTCCCTCAGTCTCCTCCATGGTGCCTCATGGTGCTCTCGGCGGCTGGTGACCTTGGCGCCGGCGCCTCGTCCTCGCGCATCCCAATTAGGCGACGACGGCAACAGTGTCAAACAACCGCCGCTTGCGTTTCCTCTCTCATGGTGCGCCGGTCTGCTCTCTGTCCGTCGCCTTACTGACCGTAGATCCCCGCTCAATATCAGGCTTCAGAGCTGAGGTACACCGCAAACACGCAGCTAGAGCACCGTGAGTGCCTTTTCATCTACTAGAGTCAACGACGATTTTGATGTCATTTCTCAGTGCACGCTAGGTACACCGGTACCGGTGCGTATTACCTGCATCTCTATTTGAAATTCGTCGCTGACGACTCTCCTCTGCAGGTCACGCTGATTTGTCGAAGCAGTAAGCATACGTCTCTAACTCTCCAGGTAAAGAAGCTGACGCAGGTACTGCAGCGACTGGGTGACGCACCAGCATCGCGACACGCTCGCGTCGATCGTCGGGCACCCGACGCTGACCTCCTTCCTGGCGATTGCTGACGGCGAATCGCTGGGGCGTATCAAGTTTGAGATGACCGAGGTCAGCCCATACTTGATAGTTTCCCGTTTTCCAAAGTCTAAATGCGACGGTTACAGCGGATGCTTCAACCGTGCGGGCCCCCACCACAGAAGGACGATGATTAGCGCCCAGAGTTGTGGTAAATTTCATGCACCGATCCTTGTACGAGCTGCCGCACAATAATCTCATATCGACGCCTTGAAATTTAGCAGCGATGCGCAAACGACTGTCAGCCGAGGGCCTTTGGCCGCCCCTCGTCTACTGTGCAGCCTTCCGACCCGATCTGAGGCCAGGCTGAATTACCCCAGCCCGATATGACGGAGTCCTCCTGTCTACGCCGATGCCGCCGCACCCCCTTCATGAGCCTATTGATTTTTGAAATGCATATGTTACATGCTTCATTCTGGGGGTGGGTCCCGTGGATATGCGCGTATATCGGGTGTCCTGATGCCGCCGGTTTTAGTCCAGTTGTCTTGTAGGAACACTCGTTTATTCTGATTTGAACTGAGGATTGAAGTTCTACGCTCGCCGCCGCCGCCGCCAACTTGCCACTGATATTTCAAATTTGAAGTCACATCGGCGTCACATCAAGGTTGACCTCGTCAAACGAAAAAGAGAGAAAAAAACGCATTCCGGTATAGGCCGACGCTGATTCCCTCAGGTGAGAATCGAGATGATAGCCACGGTCTCTTATCTTCTTTTCAGGGCCTTAACCGGGGCAGCTCACGACACAAAAATGTCGGAAATGCTACAACCAGCAATGGCGTATGTCATCCACACCTTCCTATCCACACCTTCCCCTCTGAGCTGTTGGTACATATTTTAGTCTTCGCGCTCACGCCCCCCACCGACACAACTTCTTGTAGCAGGCCAGTGACAGTCGACGATGCTGCTGCTGTGTTAAATATGCAGCTACTGGAGACAAGGTGCTCGCAGTACCCCAGAGCTCTGGGCCCAAGTCACCTTCCCTATAAAAGATTTTCAATTGTACAAAGTGTCGTTCGCCGCGACCGACATGTTTTGACACAATCCGGAGCATTTCCCATCTGCGTCGATCTTTAAGTACCCGACTATCCACCGATATGCGAGCTATGGCGTGGACCTACCGTCCGCGATGGATAAACTCGGCATGGCTGCGCACAGGTGGAAGAGCTTCACGATGCACAGCGAGGCTGCAGATTCTGACGCTGTCGCACTCGCGCGAATCCCCGCGGGCAGACTGGACAACCTTGAAAAGCTGCCTTGAAAAGCTGTATTTGCAGTTGAACAACTCGCACAGGAGTGAAGTTTGGCATCTTCCGCAACTAGACGTTTTTCTTTTGACTCCTCGCCTCTGAAGTCCGCATCGGCGTGCCGAAGGCAGCTTTCAACTTTCTTCCCATGCCGTGGGCCCAGCTCACTCGACTCTCGTTGGCGTAAGACTCGCCCCAAATATGTCTCGACATCATTGTGCGCTGCTCCAACATCGTCGCAGTCTCGTTGCAGACCAAGCAGTGGCAAGAGACAGATTTCATCGCGTGCTTAAAGCAAGTCCTATTACGGGATGATTCAAGGAGTGGTCCCCGAATGTTCTCGGACAAATTCAGGAAAACGATGGAACCCTACAAGTTGCGAGGGCTCGATTTCCAGGGAGGGTGTAGTTAGAGTTAGAGTACAGATATCATTGGAATAGGAGGAGGAGGAGGATGAATTATAGGATATCGAGTCTTGTGATACTAGACCGTCCACCGGTTGTGATGTTTTATTCTCGCGCCCCATGTTGCGTACCACCCACCTCCGCAACCGGGGCAGTATTCTAACCCACCTTCGTCGCTATCAAACGCACGATGCGCGTCCTCCAACTGGAATGGCACCCCCGCTGAAGGGTATCCGCATCTTGGACCTCTCGCGGGTGCTCGCAGGCCCCACGGCAACAATGTTGCTCGCAGACCTCGGCGCCGACGTCGTCAAGGTCGAGGAGGTCACCCGCGGCGACGACACCCGTAACCTATGTTTTATTTAGCAGTCCTGTGCACATAACTGGTGTCGCTCCAGGAACTTGGAACCCTCCCTCCGCGCCCACCATCGCCTCGGCACCCCCGGAATCGTCCCACCTTCCCGCAGAATCCGCGTACTTTCTTGCGGTCAATCGCAACAAGCGCTCAATCACCGTGAGTCCCGCCTCCGCAGTGGGTGCGCGCGCTCACGGCCGCGCAGGTCGATTTCAAGGCGCCCGATGGGCTCGAGATCGTACGCAAACTCGTCGAGCGCTCGGATGTCCTCGTCGAGAACTTCGTCTCTGGCAAGCTCGCGAGCATGGGCCTAGGCTGGGAGGACTGCCGGAAAATTAACCCGCGTCTCATCTACGCGTCGATTACCGGTACTTATGTCCCTTCGCGTTCCTTTATCCTGTAGCATTGTTCATCGCCCACCAGGATATGGGCAGACAGGCCCGTACCGCACGGCGGCAGGTTATGATGTAATTGTAGAGGCAGAAGCTGGCCTGATGCATATGTATGTTCCTCCCGCCCTTCGTATATCCCGCTAGGCTCCAACTCTTCACAGTACCGGCGAGCCTGATCGCCCGCCGTCGAAGGTGGGCGTCGCAGCGACCGACATCGCGACGGGCTTATACGCGCACGGCGCCGTCATGGCCGCGCTTCTCTCGCGCCAGCAGACCGGCGAGGGTGTTTGGATTGACTGCAACCTCTTCGAGACGCAGGTGCGAGAGTCCAACACCCAACCTCGTCGCACCCTAACATCGCGCAGATCGCGGGTCTCGCGAACATCGCGTCAAACTACCTCATTGCGGGCACGGAGGCGTCGCGGCACGGCACCGCCCACCCGTCTGTTGTACCGTACCAGGTCTTCCCGTGCCGCGATGGATTCCTGATGATCGGCGCGGGCAACAACAAGCAGTTCGCGCTCCTGTGCAACAAGGTCCTCGGCAACCCGGCGCTCACAGTGGACCCAAGATTCGCCACGAACGAGGCGCGCGTGGCGAACCGCGCGGAGCTCGTGCAGATCATCGAGGATGTTCTCATGCAGCACGACCGCGACCACTGGCTCGCGCAGTTTACCGGGCTGGGGTGCGTGCTCAAGAGTTTGGCGCGCCGGGCAGCTAATAAGGCGTCCACAGGGTGCCGTTTGGCCCAATTAACAACATTCAGCAGACATTCGCGCATCCGCAGGTGCGCATGAAATCAAAAAGATAGCAAGTCTTGATATTGATGGGTATCCAGGCTGTTGCGCGGGGAGTGACAGTCGAAGTGGAGGTGTGTGCTCACTATGCATCTCGCCTACGACTCATTCATCTCTTTTGTCCCCCGCTTAGCATCCGCGATCGGGGAAGATCAAGCTCGTGGCGCCCGCCGTGTCGTACAACGGCGAGAAGATGAAAGTGCGGCGGCCTCCGCCGTGGCTGTCGGAGCACACAGACGAGGTGCGTGTGTCCATTCGTACCGCTGGCGATAATTCTAATTGCCTCCAGGTAATGAAGGAGCTTGGATACGCGCCGGAACGGATTGCGGAGCTGCGGGAGAGGGGCATTATATAGTGGTATAAATATCGACGGACTTGCTTTTTCCTCTTGAAGCCTTAGCGTCGTTTTCTCAACTAGAGGCGTTGACTCAGCCTAACTTCCCGTCCACCAGACTTATCTTAAACGCAACATTTTACCAGTGATTTCAATGCCACAGTGGTGCTACAAAATATCTGCAATTTCCTGTTACGCCGGAGCCGCTGGCCAATTCGTGATTTGCGCCTTATTTCCCGTCAATTGGAAGTTGTGTGTTATAGCCGTCGGCACGTCCACCATCAGAGTGTAATCTCCGGGGAACAGCCACGCACTCCCGTTGGCATCCACTCGCGCTATACTGCCGAGGGTAACCGGCAGGCGCGCTGTGGCCGTCTGCCCCGCGTCGATGCCCTTCGTGCGCACGTACGAGATGAGCTCTTTGTTCGGGAACGGTGCGGGGCCCGCGGTCGTCTTGACAAACAGCAGGGACACAAAGTCCGAGGTCACTGTGCCTGTGTTGTGCACTGCCACCGAGAACGTGTCGAACGGCGCGAGATCGAGGTGCGCGGACGACCCTCCGGCAGAGACAAGTGATTGGATGCTGTACGAAGTCGATGGCGACCCAGAGAAGCTGAGGCTGAACGTTGTGAAACTCAATCCAAGGCCGAACTCATATGTCGGCGTGGAAGTAAGCCACTTGTACGTGCGGCCGGGGTTCGTCGAGCTCGGACGAACCGACATGTCGGTCATGGGAACCGCGTCGACATAGTTAGCAGGGTATTGTGTGACGGGAAGACGGCCGGCGGGCGATACTTTGCCAGCCACGATGTCCATGATAGCCTTGCCTCCACTCTGGCCTGGATAGCCGCCCCACAAGATGGCGTTGACCTGGTAAATCGTGTGAGTAATATTATTAGAAACGCGAAGCATCCTGCCTTGGAATTGTTCTTGAGAGCCACATCGTCGACCTGCCCGCCTCCGAACTGCATCACGACCAGGGGCTTTCCGAGGCCAGCCAACTCCGTGACGAGGTCCAGCTGGTTGCCCGGCCATGTAATCGTATCGCGGTCCATGGCTTCCGCCTCGATGCTGTCGTCGATCCCGCCAGCGTATACGATCGCGTCCGCTGCTTGCGCCGCCGCAATCGCGGCCGCGAATCCGCTCGTAGTCGAGGAGTTGATAGCTGTTCCTGGCGTCAGCGTGGCCGAAAAGCCCGCTGTTTGCGCCGCCTCAAATGGACTGATGAGGAACGGCGCAATGCCCTGGTAGTTCCCTTGCATCTGTTTGGTCGCATTGGCCCACGGCCCGATGAATGCTAGCTTCTTGATCGAGCTGGAAAGAGGAAGCGTGCCGTCGTTCTTGAGAAGGACGACACCCTCAACGGCAATCTGGTATGCGAGATTCTGTGCGGTCGGCGTATTGACGTCGGCCCAGCCGAGTTGACGGTACGGCTGCGAGGCGGCGGGGTCGAAGTATCCAAGGCTTCGAAAGGTTAGGAAGCGAACTGCGATGAGACCAATAATACCTACCGAACGAGTGATGTATATTGACGAGTCAAAGCAGCAGAAATATCGGACACGTTGACCAGAGACATGTTCAGCGCAGCACCGAGATTATTTCCGTATGTCGACCCGCAATCGATATCCGTACCGGCCTTGATACCGGCAGCAGCAGCGTGCGGCAGATCTGACACGAACTTGTGGTCGATGAAGTTGGAGATCGCGTCGCAGTCGGACGTGACCCAACGGTTCTGGTCGAAGCCCCAGTAGTCGCGCAGAATTGTCTGAAGGAGATACGTGTCGCCGCACGACGGGATGCCGTTGACCGCGTTATAGCTACACATGACCGACGCGACCTTTGCGTCCCGCACGCAGCTCTGGAATGGTGGGAGGTAGAACTCGCTCAGATCCTGCGGCGAAATGATCGCGTTGAACGCGAAGCGCAGGTTGCCCTCCCAGTCCTCGACGTCATACCCCGCGAAGTGCTTGCAGTCGGCAGCAATCTTAAACTGCGGCGGGTCAATCCCGCCTTGGAGACCGTCAATGAGGTTGAATACGTATTGCGCAATACGGAAGGGGTCTTCGCCGGGTGTTTCTTGTCCGCGGCCCCAACGTGGATCGCGGAAGGCTGAGATGACATCAATTTAGAATCGAACACGTCCGAGGACTCGACTAACGATTAATATTTGGAGTGAACGCGTCCAGCCCTGCTCTTCCAGCGTTGTTGAACGCGCGTACTTCGGTGCTAATGACCGTCGCAACGGCCTTGATCATCTCGTCATCGAAAGCAGCGCTCATGAGGATCGGCTCTGGGAACGACGTCGCGAAGCTGAACTGGCCCGATGGTGCGAACGATACGCCCGGGCTCGAAGCGACGCCGTGCTGTCGATACAGTGGTCAGTAAGTCCACGGGTGTTTGCAGACAGGAAACGGCGGGGCTTACTAAAGCCTCCGACCACCAATTATAAGCTGGCAGGCCCAGCCGCGGGACGCCAGGCGAGCCGTTGTCCGTGTTGGCGATCAGCTCGGTCGTGTTAAACATCGCGATGAGCGCCTTTGCGCGCGTAATGGGGTCGGCGGACGTGCTGCAGACAGTGGTGTTCGCAAGAGGACCGTTAACGCAGTCCGGGAATGAGTACCCCGCGGCGTAGCTCGCAGCCAAAACAACGAAGAACGCCCCGAACATGGTTGCAGCGGAACTTTTTGAGGGGGTCAGAGTCTGCCCGCCTGCATTTATACAGCCCGTAGGGCCATTGACAGTGCATCTGTGCCGAATGAAAACCGCCTCTGAGTATTCGAAGAGAACGCCGAAGTATCATCGGACGCATCACGGGCTTTGACCCAGCAGGTATTGGGCGACCTGGTGCCGCGGTTGGGTATTTACGCTGGTGCAGCGAACGGCGGCGCCAGTCACCAGACGTGGAGCAGGAAGGCGGGAGCGCCCACGAGACTGGGGCGCCGTAAGTGGAAGAAGTTTGATATAAACATAGCAAAGATCGAACGGCGCCGAAGGGTCTGCCAGAAGAACCGGAGTTCTGTCGGTCTGTTGTGCTGGTGGTAGGTCGCGGGGAAGGCGGTCGGGAGGAGAAATGACATTTGTCATTGATGCAGGGATTTTCAGGATGTCGAGTGGTGACCCGGGGGAGCTGGGAAAAAATATTCGCATCGTGCAGCCTCGGGAACGCTTTTGAAAGCAAGCTTCGGCTAGCATTTATCAGCTGATATGCTGAAGGATGGCGCGACGGAGAACGGTGGGACCGTTGAGCGAGCGGAGCAGGAGCAAGGTCACTCCGGAGTGCGAACGAACTTGAAGGAGAGAACGTGAAAATGGAGAAAGCTACCTCGGGCCCACGGCCTGGAAGGTCGAGGAGTCAAGCTTGGTACTGCAAACCCCATTCGAGGTTTACAGAAAATACTTTATTGCTCGTCGCTCGGTGCTGGACGACGTTACGTACAGCGGCCGAAGAAGATGGCAACAGTGATTGAGGTGATAGGATCACGTAGAACAGTCGCGACTCAACGCCCGCTGCCAAAAGGAGAAGCAATATAGGATTTCAAGGCAACATTCGTTCTCGAGTACATCGTGGTACGAGAGCAAGAGGGAATGATAATCACGCGAAGGCGATATATGGTCACGAGACTGCGACACGCGACGCGTCTGTTGTTCAACAAACGCGTCGCGCGACCCCAACAGGGCCCAACATGGCCCAACACTGAAAACATATATAAGCGGCTGATATTCACAGCCACTCTTCACTTTTCGCCCACTTCCTTCCTCCCGCTTCCATCTGCTCCCTCCCTCCATTTGCTCCCCTTCTCCTCCTCCCTCTCCTCGCACGTCCTCCCTCAAGCCCGTCTCCCTCAAGCCACATCTCATACTCCAGGTGGGTAGATGCTATATTTCTATCGGGTCCTATGGAGTTTCGAATTTGTGTGTTGGGCCGGCTGCTACGTTGCGCGCGTGTCACCACGACATCTTGTGATCCAGGGAGCCCCTCGGGCGCGCACCCCCACAAGCTCTGTTCGTACGCCGCATCAGGTCGACTGCCATCCCCGTCCGCATTTATGCTTGGTCCACACCGTTCACCTTTGTTTTCCTACCCTTGGGCAAGGTACTGGGCATCGGAACTAGCTCACATGGATCACGGAATATTGGGTTTACCCACTGGCTCGTGCAGTGTCTTGGTCGGCCATATACTGACACGAGCATTCTTTTACAGGACTCCGCATCGCGTCTCAAGTTCTCGACGGGGATGGGTCGTCTTATATACTTTGTACTCATGAAATATCATCTTCTCATGAATCGTCTTGTTCGGTTCTTAAGTTTCTCCGACTTTGAAGCCCGGCGGATTAATCCTTGATCAATTCTTTATCGTCCTTGAAGCTTGTGACACCCTGTGACAACTGCTCTTTCTTCCTCCCTCCACGCGCCTTTCTCCCTCGACGCGCCCGCCCAGGCCCATTTTCTCCCACACGCCCCTCATTCTCTCCATCACCCTCTCTGTTGAGTTCCAGATCTTTATGACGACTACGGCGACGTCCAGCCCCCCGATTTTCCCTTGGGGTGCGCCGGCTTCCCTCACGACTGTACCGTCAGATATATTGCAGCATGTCAGTCCCACTACTTACCTTCCGCGGTGAAACATTGAATATTTTCCGAGGTTTTCTCCTGGGCCAGTCCGTCCGACCTCCAAGCCCTGCACGTAGTCTGTCGCGTGCTGCAGGCCTACATCGACAACGGCTTTCATAACTGGCGTGCGGCCTTCGGAAACGTCAAGTTCTCGATCCCATACCCCACATTGCTGGGCACGCTGAAGCTCTCCACGGTCCCCAGCCTGCTTTTTGGCGCAGGAAAGTGCATGGTCCGTGTCTAAGCCTGATTCAAGTTGATATCTGGCTCACCCGCGCCGCTGCGCCCTTCCAGACGTGCCGCCGCCATACCAAGTCTATCCCGTACTCGTTCGCGTTGAATATTCGTTTCTGCTCCGTACGCGCTGCACTGTTATTGCATACCTTCCTTCTCGCCCTGACGCCAACCACAGTTAGCATGCGAATTCACGGCACTCCTGCAAATACCCCCGACCCCGAAAAGGGCACCCGCCCTGCCGTACGTCTTTCACGGCGGGACTTGGTCCCTTCAGCCCTCTCACTCGTACCCTAGGATCGCGCTGCCGGACCTGGAGCACCGCAACACCCTCCCCGCTCCTCTAGCGTACTTGGAGGGATCGAGTGGTCCGTGTTTCCGCGTCGTATTCAACGAAAATTACCCCGCTGATATTACCTTGTTCAGACCTGCGTCTCTACCCGGTTGCCCGTGTCAACTCGGCGTGGAACCGATTCGCGAATCAATATAGATTGTCAACGGTGGTCCAAATGCCTCGCGTCACCCCAGTGCGTCCTCTTGCCCTCCTTTTACCGCGTCCCTTCGAGCTGACGACGCAATGATACGCAGGCGATTCAACACACGGACGCTCAGCTGGAGCTGTGGATGGCTGTAAGCGATATCCCATCTCACTCCGGAAGTATCGCTCATATGTTTACCCCAGACGGCGGAGCTCCTTTGCGCTGGGGCACGCAGATACAGGCTCGCGAAGGAGGAGGTGGACCAGGAGAACTGGGCCCTGTGAGTTTCATTAAAGGGTCGGTCCCCAAGCGAGACTGCTTATCCATTTTCAGCTTGAGCCAGTTGGCACACGAGTTAGGATATTCGATGGAACAATTAGTGACCTCCCCCACCCTCGCGCGGTGGGTCAATCTATATGCTCAAGATCTGCAGTCCTTCACCTCGCTCGGTATGTCTTGTGGATTCCGTCGGCGCTGGCCCGGCTCACCTTCGAAACATTATAGCGTGGAAGCCGATCCGGGACAAGGCGATACTAGAACTCCATCAGCGGACCTCTTTGGATAGATCACAGATAGTGTGCTCGTTTTATTCAGTCCGTCAGGGGGACCAACCGCGTCGATACTCTGAGGAAGACCTCCAACGGCACTTTGTGAGCCGGTACGTGATTTGTCGACTCCTCGATACTACACTCCCCGTTAAGTCGCCATCCGAGTCCAGTCATCCGGATCAAGTGCCCGCTCCTATCTCCAACGGGCTCGATCGCTGCCCCTTGTGCCCTAAGCAGAAGACGGCGGCGTACGACCGCCGGTCCATGATTAAGCACGTCTCCAAAGTGTCAGTGCTGCTCACGCATTCGGTGTTTCGCGACTCACATACTGTCCAGTCACAATTGAGCGCCAGCGCTGGACCGTCCAGCTGAGTTTTTATTTTCTATCTTTATCGTCCTCTTTCCTTTAAGCTTTCTCTCTTTCTAGCCACCCCCTCAACTGCGCGACGCCCTGGTAGAATTCAGGAGGACGGTGGTGGCGACGATGGATTTATGTTTGGGTTTACGGGCGGATTTGTCTGTATCGACTTGTGGGCGGAGGGTCGGATCCTTGTATAGTGCGACCGTCATTTGTGGACCTTCCCGTCTTTTCTTTTTGTATTGCGATCTGTATCCTGTACCGATGTATCTGTGCTTCAAAATGTATCGCCCCGCATTATTCTGTATTGTTGTCGTGTGAAGGCTTGATGCGAGAATATCCGACATTACGGCGTCTCAGTTTCCATCGGGTTACTTGCGTCGCGTAGAGAGTAGGGTCCAATGATGTTGTATAGACAATGCTCCCGGTGTCCATGTAAGAGTTACAGACAGAGAAAAAAAACAAAGAAAATAAGTGTAGATGCAGGACAGATATGTGACAGGTGAGACAAGACCCGAGAAAGGACGGTATGGCGCCGTCAGTGATGAGTAGTATGTGCGTGCAGAGGGAGATAGTGAGAAAACGGAGACGTTCACGCCAAGGTCATGACGGTGTCGTGGCTTGAGATCGTGTTGCCCAGCCGAACAGTTGTCGCATGTCGGCTGCTGCTGTGGTGTCCGCAGCTTGTTTGGGCTCAACGAGCAGACTAAGAGCCGTCAACACGAATTGCGGTGCAAGTAGCGAAAAGGAAACAGACCTTCGGCGATATAAGTCATGTAGATCTCCGTGGTGCCGTGTTTTTTCGAAGGCGCCCGTAAGGTATTCTTGAACCTCCGGTATACCTCGGAGTTGATAAGGCACTTGAAACCGCTGCATATCTGGAGGGGAAGATCAACATCTAGCGCGTTTTTGAGGATGTATACGCACCCTGAACGATCCGCGCTAGTTTGTGGTACTTGTTAAAGTTGAGCAATTTTTTGTCGGGATTCATTGGGGACGCCCGATGCGACGGGTTGCCTTCCCTGCAGAAGGTGACGTCTGTCAAGTAAAGACCTTTTATGTGTTGTCAGTTTCATGGCCGTCTCAAGTAGATGATGGAATGAATACATACCGAGGAAAGGTACCGCAGGAGGAGCAGTGTTGCGGAGTTTTGAACGATATTCATGGTAGTTTCGGGAGTGATCGGCCAGCCGTCGCAGCGAATCCAACTGCGACTTGTTTTTTTGCGGGAGGCCCTAAAGACGCGCATCAAAATCTAATCTAATCACGTATCATGTCATGGCACTTACGAGCCAGGTTTGATGAAGTCTCGAGATTGTCGAAGAGTCCAAGGCAGCGAGCATTGACCGGGGAGTACTGTAGTTGCTCAGAGAGGTACAGCGCTGGGAGAAATGTTACATGAGCGTCACAAAACGGCATGGACCAGGAAATATACATACATCGGCGACCTTGATGAAGAATTTGATCAGGAGCGTCCGCTTTTTCGTGTCGGACTCGCTAAGAATACTCTCTGCGACCCAGCCCGTGATAGCTGTGCTCAGCGACGAGACCGCCCTGACATTAGTCGGAGACTTCGCCCCCTCCTGTCCCGTCTCCAACACCTCCTCCGGTTGTATGGCGCAGTACAAATTACACTCCATGATCGTAAGCTGCCGCGCCAACTCCAGAGGATCGAAGTCCGCAATGGCTATCGCTGCGAAGTGCTTGCCGCGCAAATTCGCCAACAGGGTCTTCGTCATCGACGGTCGAGGGATTTCTCCCATCGGTACTGTCGCTGAAGGTGGGTTGATCGACATCCCAGGGTCCCGAGTGCGCTCGCTCTTCGGGCTGATCACCGACCTGACCGTCTGCCGACGCAGTTCAATCAAGTCTTTGATCCGTTGTGCAGGGCCGGGGAACATGACAGCCAGCCCGTCTCGAGTGAATGTCGCTAGCGGCTCCAGCGCGGGATCATCCACGCCTTGTCGCCAATAGATCTCGACCCAGATTTTGATGAAATTGGACACCCGCAGCCGTACCGGGATCCCCTTCCGCTGCTGCCAAAGCTGCACGTCCTCGTTCGAGATACCGTCGGGCGGAAGGAGATTGTATCGCTGAATGATCGTACCCACAAGCTCAATCGGCGTTGAGAAGAGCCGAAAAGTAAGGAAGAAGACGGCGGAAAAGGCGGGATCGACGATGCTGTCGTGCGGCGTCATCTTCTCCACCAAGACATCCATAGTGGCGCCGACAAGGTGCCCGTCTGTGTTGTATGCGACGTCCTCCAGCGAGTAATCGTGCGACAACATCCACGCGACGGGATCCTGCATGAATTCCGGTATCGGCTCAAGCTGCTCCACCGGCACAGACGGAAGTTCGCCATGGAAGATCTTGGCCTCCAGCGACCCTTCTTCAATCGCGTGTGCGCGGCTGCCCTCCCATGTGGTCCCATCCTCGTCCGTGCCCACAAAAGAAGTCGGTGACGGAAGGTCAGGATCGACTTCGAATGCTTTGGCGATGGTGAGGTACGGGAGTGAGCTGTCGGGCGACGTTACATCGGTCTCCCGCGACTGAAGAGAAGAGGACTTGGATAAGCCGCTGCTCTCGGAACCGGAGG
Organism: Mycena rosella; assembly: GCA_029378255.1. Lineage (NCBI taxonomy): Eukaryota > Fungi > Basidiomycota > Agaricomycetes > Agaricales > Mycenaceae > Mycena > Mycena rosella. Next base: position 189,553 of record JARKIE010000037.1, on the reverse strand, counting down.
ACGCCTCCCCGATCTTTCGGCCGACTGGAACGGCTGGGGTTGGCGGCGCACGCTGGGTCACGTCCTCTTCCTCTTCCTCCTCCACTCCGCTGATTCTGTACGTGTTCAGCGCTCCCAGGCTGCTAGACCTCGCGATTGGCGGCCTCGCAAACTTGCTGGGCGTGAAGGACATGCGTTCGCCCGCGTTGGGCAGGTGCAGCACAAACGGGCGTTCGCCGAGGGACCGATTCAAGCACATCTTGACCGCCGCGACACAATCTGCGCCAGCCTTCAAAGCGCCCGTAGCCGACCGTAACAGCGTTTGCTTCTCCTCGTCCTCGGACATGGTCGGGGTCACGGTGACCGTGAGTAGGCGGACCGACTCCGCCAAAGTGCTCGTGACGTTGTAGAGGCCGTCCTTCGCCGCCTGGAGGTTGCCGAGCTTGTGGGCGGGCACGTCCGGATGCTGGAGAACCGCGTCCACGATGGTGAGCAGCTTGCACACCATCTCCACGATCTCGCGAACTAGCTCATACATGTGACCAGTACTGGACGCATGGGAGGATCGCGAATGTGAATGCGCATGGCCGATGAACGCCGCGATGGTCGAGAGGTACTGATCGTGCGTGGAGCGCAGCGCATCCATGACTTGCGCTGTGCTCGAGGGGCCGACGGGAAACGGTGGCCGGGCAGGGGTGGATTCCAGGGATGAGTAGACGAGGACGAGGACGTGCTGCTCACTGACAGAACACCCGCCTTGTGCTTGAGAACCCGTTCCTTAAAGAGATACTGCTCTTGCTTCGTCTTCGCAGGAATATTGATCCCATTGGGTAAGAGGGGAACCGTCGAGTCCGAGTCGTCGTCGTCCGCTGGCGCCCTTGAGTTGCGCCGCAGATCAACCATGCTCCTCGCACGGAGAGCACTACCCTGGTTGGCAACGACGACCTTCCGCGGTGTGGGGGTCCGACCATGGAGGTTATTGTCGAGACCGTACGACCCGGATGCTCCGTGGCCATAAGAAACGGTACGAGCTTCAAATGACTCCGAATTACTCCACGAGTTGCCTTCGGTGTCGGTGGAGCCCGCTATCGAACCGACCGATTGTCGCCGTTCCGGTAGCTCTACCCCGCATTGGACCGCCACGGCCAGAAATCTTCTGACGTTGGCGAACACCTGGCCTCCGAGGCGCACCATGGCATCCACCTGCGCTTCCTGACTCTGCTCGTCCGACGTCTCATCCGACGCCTTTTTCGCCTGCGCTACGAGCGATGCGAGGACCGATAATATTCGTCGCCGCTCCTGCGCTAACGCAGGAAACCGATGAAGAATGGGGGCGTCGCGGACTAGCGTATCCGTTGCAGAGAGTACGGATCGGACGCAGGAGATGATGCATGCTGTAGAGGGCTGGAAATGCGACACTCGGTTGGCCCGAACAGCGCTCTGCAATAGCGAAAGACCATGTAGCAGCGGAACCATTATCGGAGGACAATACGACTCAATATCTGAGCCTAATGCTTCAGATAACGAGGGACGTCGAGTGTGCTGGGAGAGCTCGCGGGATGTCGTGCTGACCCATGAGGTTGTGGAGGCGGCGGACAATGAGTGGGCGTGTCCTCGCACACGCGTCTGCGACTAGTTAGCTTGGCGGTAATTCGACACATTGTAAAGCAACGCACCGGTGACACGGCTGGGTCCTCTTCCTCTGTGAGCGCGTTCGCCTCCACATTGACATAGTTGCTCGGGAACCACCCACGTCGTCCTTCCAATTCACCGTCCCACCACCCACTCGAATCGCGATTCAAAACGTGGATGACCTGCCCCGCCCGGAAGGAGAGGCATGTCGCGTTCTGATGCTGAGGTGCATAGTCGTGCATGGCTAGCACATATTCCGCTCCAATGCGGACAGTTTCGTCGAAAACGGAACCCGCGGGGCTGGTTGGCCGTGATATGGACTGCACCTGCATGGAGACCTGGGCGGTTTTGGCAGGTAGCAGGAGAGATGAGGTCGAAGCGGAGGCGGAGGCATTAGTTGAGGAGGATTCCGGGGATATTATGGATATAGACGAGGAAGAGGATGCGTTCGAAACGCTCCTGAGACGCGAAGTGAAAGCACTGGACACGGTGAGCGTGTTGGGGGACGGTCTCCGCTTGGCGGAGTAGGGCCCGGAAACCGCTGCGACCGAAGTGTCGATCTGGAGGCGAGACGAAGAGTACATGCTAGTCGGTACTTGGGTCCTCCTGTTGGAGCATTAGAATCGCCGAGACGCGCAGGACATGTCAAGTGACGCACCAGTGCGAAAAACTGGAGTCAATCCCGTAGAGACTGTGATTGCGGAGTGCTTGGGTCAACACAGAATGGAATATTGGGTAAACCAGTAGCGCAACGGCGAATTGGCGGATTCTCCACCACAGCAAGTAGGGGCCAGCCAAGGGTAAAACGAGGGTTGGCTTGTCGGAAATATTAGTGGTATGGGGGATCCTGGAGGTATAAGCCCAAGGCTATGCGGCCGAGCGCACGACTGTCCAAATGTCGAATTCAGGGAATTTCCAAACCGCGATTCGGGCTACATGTATTGATCGTCTGACCCATTCAACCGAGCATCCACACCACCAAACAACCAATATCTTATCTCTTTCTGCTTCCGACCTCTACCTTCCTTGAACCTGTCCTCAATCCAATGCCAGGGCATCTCAGGATAGGGAGATCTCTCTCCCTCTGCGTCGGTCCGTAGCGCCGCTATACTCTTGCGGCATCAAAAACTCAAATTTTTTGGGCTGCTTCTCTGCTTCCATCATCGGGTAGCTGCTAGCGGCTCACACCACTGCAACCCCGCTACAAGCTGATCATGATCGTGTCCCAAAAAAACCTTAGATAGGACCCCCGACAATCACCTCAGATGCCTGTCCAGAAAAGTCTGAATATTCGAACTTTTTATCCGCACCCCTAATCGGGCGATTTCTATCCGAAATCGTGGCCTCCAAGACGTCGAATTTTTATCCGAATTCCTTACCAGGCCTCCGACAAAAAGACCGGTGTTTCTAGGTACTGAGGGGCAAGGGAGATTTTTTTGGGGGGGCAGCTGCTTGAATTAGGCATTTCACAGGACCTTACGGGCAAAATACCACTCTTCATAATTTCATCCTCTTTTGACGCACCAGCGGCCTGAAAAATTTATCCGAACTAGACCTGGTCTCGCTCACTGGGCCCCATGCCTTAAAGTTATCCGATTTTTTGGACTGGGGTCGTGGCCCAAAATCGAATTTCTTATCCGAAACAGGCCTGGGTTTGGGCCGATTTTGGGCATGTTTTATCCGAATTCAAAATTTCGGCGGACAGGCATTTTAGGTGATTGTCGGGGGTCCTCCTTAGATTGGTTCAACGGTGGGCGGAGGTAGCTATGTATATGCTCCGAAATTAACGGAGAACTGGGAATTGACTTCTCCGCGGCAATTCTATTCTATCCTGTCCTCCGAGTTTCGGCGCCTCGGGATGGAAACAGCGCTCAGTTGTTCTAATATGGAAGTAAGACAAAGGGACAGCGAAGACTACTAGCCTTGAATGGAACTGATACTTAGCCGGTCAAGCGCTGTCAAGCGGTAGAGCACCGGCCTACAAGGATGAGTGTTCAGTGCTCGGCTGTAACTGGACTGAAAATGTCTTAGTTGACCGGACCCCATCGTTATCGTGATTGGCTACCCGAGCAGTCCATTACCTTCCATTGCAGGGTCCAAGCAGGGTCGCCAAGTTTGCTGCACATGTAAGTTATGTAAGTAGTGAACAGCAACAGCGCAAGCGGGTAGTAATGTGGGGGCGGGAAAAGGTATGACGTACATCTGAATCGTTATATTTTACACTATTAAGGTGGGACTTTTTCAAAGTTTGCATCACCATCATCAATGCATCCTGTCCAACGCCTCCGCCACAATCTCTGTCATCCTGATCACGGCCTCCTCTTCCTGCGTGCCGCCAATCAGCTGCAGCGCGACCGGGCACCCGGGAAACAGCTCCGAGTTATCTAGCCGCAAATTAAAATCTAACCCCGGCCACAATGTCAAAATTGAACGCACAGAGCTTGTAGATGTGCTCGTCTTCGTGGTTGTAAAAGCGGTGCGGCGGGTGCGGGTCGTCAAGCTCTGGGTCCACGAACGTCACCGGGAAGACGGAGCACGTGTAGTCGAGCGCGTTGCACAGTGTCGTGTAGAACGAATCCCTGTTGTGCATATATTGGACGTTCGTTCCGTCTGTAATAAAGAAATTGAACAGACGTGTTTAATCCATGCGGTACCGCCGTGTACGCAACGGCCGGAGATATGATCGCATCGATCGGACGTCCAGTCCCTGTCTGGTCCACAGTAGCGCGCCAGTAGTCCAAATGAGACTTGCGCAATTCGCGTTTCTCGGCGTGCAATTCCCATAACTGATCTGGCGGTCAGCGCATACCAAATCCCCGAGTTTGTTCTTCGAGTTCTCACCTCGTACGCAGTGCGGTGGTACGGTTCGCCCACGAGCCCCTTTACTAGAGGCTCATCTAGGGCGTTAGCATGCGAGTCCGTCGAGGGACTCATCGTCTGAATTAGCGGTTCAGCCCCTTCGCACTGCTGGCGATAATCATGCCCGCCGTCTGCGGCGAATATTGTTTCCTTGTCGGCCGTCAGCAAGATTAGACAGGTTGAACGAGACATATCGGACCGCGTTTTTGTAGATCTCAAGATGACGGTGCGGTTCCCACTTGATAACTGACCCGATGGGATTAAATGGGCTGGCAAGATTAAGGCCACAACGAATTAATTACCCTTGTGCCCGGCAGCTTCGAGCGCTTTTTTGGTAATTTCCATGGCACGGTGAAGTGGGGGGTGCGGCTTGACGACGCCTAACACAAAAATCTACGTTGGACCACGGAAATGAACTACACAACACTCACCATTATCCCACATAATTGCGAAACAAAGCTGTCCTCCGTTTCCGTGGTGAGCCAACTGATACTCGCTCTCGGACCAACCTTTCCTGAGGACGACAGGGTCCTTGAGCCACGGCTCGGCGTCGAGGATAGCCTTGGTAAATATTTTAATTCCGGACAGCGAGTTTGACATTGGGCCCAAAACGGAAGATATAGATTCCTGGCCCTCCAAAGCGTTTTTGGCGCCTGCGTACGGTAACCTAGCGTACGACGGTCGCAGGGTGTATAGTCCACAAAATGCGCTTGGGATACGCAAAGATCTTAATGTCCAGAGGTCGCGGTTAGTTGGAATATTGCAACAAACTACCCGAGGAACGAACCCTCCGATGTCCGTGCCAACGCCGAGACAGCTTCCCTTCATTGCAATCAGAGCACCTTCGCCTCCAGAGGAGCCTCCCGGCGTGAATGCAATATTGTAAGGGTTCAACGTCCGTCCAAAGACGTGGTTCATTGTTTCGCCCCACTGAGCACAGGCCCTGTAAATGAGATTCAATTGTGGTATTAAAAGCCTGAGACACACCATTAGGGTCTGAGGGACGTTCGTCCGTACGAACGGGACCGCGCCGCATTCATATAAAATTTCAACCAGAACACAGTCCGATTCAGCATAGCGGCCAATCCATTTTGCGTACCCTGAGGCCGCCTCAGCTCGTGCGCAATATATCGGGACGGGATATTACCCATGATTGTTTCTAAACCTTTCATAGTAAACTGATCTACAAGTAGTGATCAACTCTCCAGTAATAGCGTTAAATTATGTTTTACCTTTCAGAGAGATGGGGAGGCCGTGAAGTGGTCCTACGACTTTTCCGGTGCGCGCAAGATGCTCATCCAGCTCCCTGGCCCTTTCCAGCGCACGGTCTACGAAGATCTCGGTCAGGCAATTGGTCTGCGAATTATTTGAGACGATGGGCGCAAGAAGATTCGATTAATTCCCACAAGCTGTTGCGCGATGATCGCGCGCTTGTAGAATGCGGTGGTGACCTGAACAGACGACCACTTCGCCAGCCTAAGCTTGTCCAGGATTATCTGGACGTCCACTGTCTCTGTGATCTCCATTTCGAGATCGTCCAGTAGGCCGCTTTGACGGGGGACATCCATGACGTTGAGCTGGTTCTCTGGCAGCGCCGGGATTATCCATCCCGGTGGAATCGATTCATACTGGGCGCGTTTGCGACGGGCGCACACTGTTTCCCAGTCGGACGGATGCGACATGAGGGAAGGATTGGGGAAGGAAGACAAACGGAGAAAGTGACGTCATCGCAGTGATTAGATCCAACGCGAACACGTGATGGTGTGGGCTTGCTCGCGACAGACGCAGGGTCAAGTCAGGGTCAGACAAAAGGGGTCAAGTAAGGTCAACTGTTCTTGACCTTTCAAGCGATTGACCAGACATTGACGGGGTCTTGAACGGTCAAGGGCTGACATGTCAAGACCCGTCAAGACCCCGTCAGGGAGTCGTCAAGGACCTGGACAACACTGGCGCCGCCGACTCTGACTCGATTTTTCGCGCGGGCACCTCGGATGCGATGTAGATACTGCGCTAAACTTACGGGATGCACCTTCCCAAGACATCCAGTTTCTCGACCAAGTTTCGATATCTTGGATTGGTTCCCGCATTTTCGGTGCCATTTTCGGATGGTATGGGCAATTTGGTTCCGACACTCTGGACTCCAGATGCGGCCCACATTATAAAGCTGCACAATCTTTGGAACGCGCTTTCTCAGCGCGTCCAGTTTTTCGCCTAATTCCGACAGTCAACAGCTTTTGGAGGCTATGTATACGCTATACTAGGGATTTTAGTTCCGCGGCCCTGGATTCGGATAGAGTGGCAATATAAAAGCAGGCGCCTCCACAGCTCCTTTTCCCCCACTTCTTTCCTCTGTCCCTGTCGGACACTCTAGCGTTCAGCAGACCACTTCCCCAGCGCGCATTCGACCATGTCTGCAGCCTTTGCACAGCTCTCCGAGTCGACGTCGTATCTGGACAAGCTCCTAACCAACGCCCGGAAGAGACTTGTCGAGTCCTCGGACTCCGAAAATGGCTACACCAAGACCGTCGCTGTTTCCGATTTGACATGGCATCGGATCGGCAACTTTGGCGATCAAGTGGTCTCCGTCGCGGCTGCTGAGAAGACCAAGAAGGCTGTGGAGGAGCATCTACAGGACTCGAGCAAGCCGGAGGCGACGGCCCCGCCGCCATTCGTGTTTTCGACCATCGTCTTCATTACCTACGAGGACTTCTATGGGGATCCTGCTACGAATTGGCGGACGCCATCTCCTATAGCGCAAAAACTTAGCGATGCCAAATTGACCTTTACTGGCAAAGCTCCAGCCGACCCTGTCCTGGCCAAGGACTTTCATGATTCGCGTGCAAAGCTCGAGAAAATCTTCGAGTTGGCGAAAACATCAGTCGCCCACACCCGACAGGGCGTTATTATCACGCCTCCCGGTCAGGCCCTCTGCGACAGGAAACTGCGGTTCACGCATCGCCTGTTCGAGGTGAATACTGCTTCTGCCTATCGAATGTGTTTGCTCATATTCGTCTCTGTCTAGAAAGTCGAAGAGGGCGATGAAGACGACCGTGAGATCTTCGTGAGTATCTTCCTTCACCAATGCTGAAATCTTTTTCAGCGAAATTTCCGCCGGAATTCAAAATCCAGCAATGGCCTGTTCAAACGGAGGAAGCCATACGAGCCCTGGCCGAGATTAAATGCACGCATCGCGTCATTCCTCTCCAAGCGTACGATGCTACTCCCGAGGGGCAAATTATTCGTCCCGTTGCCTACAAAGAACAGCTTCGCGGAGCCCTGGCACAGATTAAATTCACGCTTTCCCATTGGGATATCCGCAAAGGTATCGCCTGCCGTCCATGAAACATAAAGCCACTCAGTGGACTACCTTGAATTCCAGACCGTAGAGATGTGTTCGCGGCCGATGTCGTGCATATAAGGATCCTCAACCCTCCCGCCAACTACCCTGCGACGCCCAACAAGAAAAGGATGTTCTCTGCAGTAGACACTCTGAGCGGGGACATCTCCCCGAAGAAAGCGAGGGCTGGTCCATCTGTCTGGTGAGATCTCGCGGTCTCCTCGACACGACGGGCCTAATTCATAATTCAGAAATCTTTCGAGACGTTGGTAGTACGAGGTGAAAGGTCTGCGTGCCGTTGATTGATGTGTATGTTTTCTCTATATGTAATTCCCTTAACCATGATGTATCCAAAGTTTCATTTCCCTTCAATCTGATCAGGCGACTTGAAATTTTATTCTGCGAAATTCGCAGACTAGGGTGCGTACAATTTTCGGTCTGGCTAAAGGCTAACGGCAACGGCTATCTTGAACTTGAACCACTGGCAAGCTTGTGTAAACAAGTTCAACTTATTGCGCAGGACAATGAGGAGGTCAGATCTAAGCATAGCTCGCCTCGGACGACTCGCATCTTCCAGTACACAATAAGCTACTACACAAAATCACTCGAATTAGTTGTCGCCTGTCCTGGCTTTCTTCGCACTGCTATCACTGTCAGCGGGCACCTGCGCCCGGATCCACGACGCCAGCGCCGCAAACAGATGACAGTCAGGATGCCTATCACAAAACGCAAGCATCGTGCGCTCAGCGCCCTCTCGGTCCGCACCGCTCGCGCACAGCAGCTTCGCGCGGTCGACGGGGCAGAGGAACGGCGGCTGGCGCGCGTCCTCGGCGAGCGACGCGCTCCCCTGCATCGCGCAGGCGTAATAGACGCAATGGTCGATACCGAGGCAGTGCCCGAGCTCGTGGCTTGCGGTGCGACAGGCGCGACCAAGCCAGAGGGCGGAGAGGGCTGCGGGGGGCGAGGACGAGGTTAGGGAGGGGAGGGCGGCGTGTGCGAGGACTGCTGCGTGGAGGGGGGAGAGGGCTGCATATGCTGCGGGTTCCAACGAGTCGGATGTTGAAGGCTCAACCCTCCCCTTTGGTTTTTTTTTTGGCGGACGAGTGTCGGGCGTGTCCGCCTCGGCACAGCAGATGTTCATGTATTGTTTACAATGCGAGGCCGGCCATGCGTGCAGCCTGTCCACGTTCTGGTGTGCGTCGAGCCCAGGGTGGTATCTATTCTTGGGAATCAATAGCTTTCCCAGTCAATAAACAAGAATGCGCGCCTCGCAGACGAGACAACAGCGACCCGACTTCCCCCGTACGCGCGCCCGGCGCAAAAGTCGTCGTCCGGGCCCTCGTAGATATCGAACGGCACCATAATAAGCAGTGCAAACGCGTCGTCGGGCAAGACGCTGATGGTCGCGTCGAGGAGGTCGTCGAGGTTGAGCTGTCGCGGGAACACGCCGTCGCGCGAGGCGCGCGTGCGGATTCGCACGGCTTCGGTGGCGGTGCACATACCGACGTAGCGCGGGGTCGCGGACGGCTTGGCGCCCCAGTGCGTGAGACGCAGTGGCGATGGAAGGCGTTTCACGGGCATGCCGTGGTAGAATGCGCGGAGGTAGTCTGTGATGTCCACGATATCTGGCGGCGCGACAGAGGCATCTGCGTGCCTCGAATTCGGCACGCTCCAGGACTGGAGGAACGGGTCCGAGGTTGGGGCAGCGACGTATATCGTCTTGCGCTGGGGCGTGACCTCATTCCGGTCCTCGTCGGTACGCCACTCCTGTATGCTCTGCGGGGGATATTCCGGGTCTTCTGCGAGGTCATCACCGGGGAGAATAAGCGGTGCGTAGAAGGGGCCGAGTTCTGAGTCGTCCTCGGGTGCGGGTCTCTTCAGCTTTCCTTTTCCCTTCTCGAGAGTTTGGAGGGTTGCAGCAGCCTTTCGCTGCTGTGGGGTGGGTCTTATGAACCCTGCCTTAGAGGAATGGGAAGACGAAGTGAAACTGAGGGTTTTGTGCTGGCATGTCATGGTACAATCCAGACCAGCAGCACCGTCGAGCAACCATTGACTCGCATGCTGGTCCGTGCAGAGCGTGTCACACAAAGATCAAACCACGTGCGGATGTGACGTGACGCTTGAAACTCCGCCGCCTATTTAAGCGGCGACCGCGAAAATTTCATTTCTTCCAGTGTCCGTCCAACCATCTGGAGCGTTAGCCTGGGCGCAGGCGTTCACTCGTCTGGTAACGTTTATGCCAGGTTGGCGGAGCGAGGCGTCCTCTGGATGCTCACGAGAGCGAGTGCGGTTGTTCCTCTTTCTTTCTGGTTCAAGTCCGCTTCGGCGTTGATTTGGGTTGGGAGTTTGCGGAGGCAGTCCGTGCGGCGTCATATTCCTGTACCTGCCGTATCTTTGCTACTATGTGGCATTGACGGTCTGGTCAAACCATGATGCATACAGTTTTTTTTTGGCCTTTCACACAACTTTCACATGTCGTTTCTGTAGGCAGGAATATACTCTTGAATGCTTCCCCTTCCCTTCTTTGGCTGTGTAAATCTCCCTAAATCGCAAGCAAGTTGAAGTAGGTGCAACGCCCCAAGCCCGCGTGATGCTGTGGTAGCACAGGCCTTCCCCCTTGCTACCAGACGACGCATGGCTCACTCCTAGTAGCAAGAAGAGCGACTCGGATCCAATATAGATGGGGACGCCGACAGCGAACGACGGCTAGGATGTGGACGGAATACGGTCAACCCCCAAGCCTATCCGGCCTTTCCCGTCCTCGAAGTGAAGACCCACGAGCAGGCCACATTCGTTGTCCGGCACGAGTACGGCCTCGAGTAGAAGCGTCTGGAATCTAGGAGACTAACGACTACTAATAGTAACGAGTTTCTTCGTCACCGGTCAACCTAGGATTGGCAGGTGGTCGGCTTTCTGGGTTTCGCGTTCATGCATATGCATTGTGTCGGACAGGCAAGACCTTCGGCTGTTACTATTTCCTTTTCAATCTGGGATAGGCCGTATTCTTCCTCAACCCCCGCACCCATTTATACTACCAGCGCGGGCGATGAAAACCGAAAAAGCCCCCTGAACCATGCTGGACAACCGAAGCTCTCGAAAAAGCTGGGTCCTTGTCAACATCGACGACAGTGCCGAGTGGAGTTGCCCCGAGATCTTCAAACACGGTCGATGCATTATGTCGACGTCGTCACCACAGGAGTCGCGCATGGAGTTCATCATTCATAAAGGTGTTTCGCGCGTGCCAGTGGCAATTCGAGGGACTGCAAACGGCCGGCAAGTGGCAGTTGCATGTCCCCGTTGTTGCCTGAAATTTATCGAGTTCCTCTGAACTTTGCGGCCCCGATCGAGTTGTGGGTTCATTTCCTGTTTTGATGATCGACTTTCCGTATTGTTTCTCTCGCGCTCAGTACTTACACGCGTTTTTCCTGGCTGTGTACCGGCGGGGCGGCGGCGCGGCGCGTCAGCTGTATTTGAATATATCTCGTTCGATCTGGCTCTAGTATCTGTTGCACCAATGCACCGAAATTGTCGAGCCATCAGCCATTTTGATTATCGAAGCGCCCCGGGCGTTAAAGTTACAATACAGCACAACAGTTCATTCTTAACCACGAACGAACATGTCGATGAACAGAGAACGGTGAGTCTTGATATTTTGCATTTGTCTCGGTCAGTTAACTCGTGGCCCGTAGATTTCCTCGCCGTCTACCTGTTGACGAGCCTCCACCGCTGTATGGCAAGTTGGTCGACGGCCACCGGACCCCAACCTACGCGCTAGCCTGAAATTTTTTGAGAACCTTGGACCGGGGATGTTAGACCGCAACTATACCGACGCGATCCCGAGGAAATGGGCCGCCTGGCCGGATTTTTCGTGCGTACTTGCCATCTTCCTTCCTTACCTCAAATTGACATCAACCAGGATCAGCCTTCAGCCCAAGGCCTGCTTTGTTGAGGATGGAAATTATTATCTCATTGCGATGTTCAGCAAACCCAAGGCTAACCACATCAATCGAGTCCGCGATGTGGCTGGGGACGAGCTCATTTAGTCGGCGAGAGTCTCTCGGGGTGGATGGAGACCATTCGGTAGAGGAGACACTGCAGTGGTTACGGTAACCGTTGTACTGGATCGCAGCGGAGGAGGCCGAGAAAGCCAGAGCAAGGCTGAGGAAACCCCAGAGCGAACTCAACCAGGCGTCGGAGGTGCCGTGAAAGCGCGCAGGTTCCTGGTTCGTTCATGTACGCCGATGCGTCCTTTCCTTTCTCTGTCGCCTCATACCGTTCTCTAGATTCTGCGCGTCGTCAAGAGCGCCGTACGCGGCCTACCGCTTAACGAACTTGACGTGCAACACCTCGAGCGCGGCCGCGATGTGGCAGGCGAAGAGCTCATCAGCCAGCGAGAGTTCTCTCCATATGCAGGCAATGAACGATGACTTGGAGTTGACTTGGAGAGCCTGCTGCACCCCGACACTGGCTCCGCACCGCGCCTCCCACAAATTTGCCACAACCAGTCCGCGCCAGTAGCGCACCGGAATCAAGGAAGTACAAGCAAAATCCTCGAGCGGCAAGTGCCACTCGGCCTCCAATTTGTCCGTGTGTACTCGGAGCCCCTATCACCCCAACTTGAATATGGCGGCTCGGAGGTTCGACGTCGTCGCAGTCTGGAGGGACCAGTCAACCTTGCCCATCTTCATCCGCGTTCAACGCCACCCGTACACCCCCCATACTATCTCCACCGTTGCCTGGGTCAAAAATGTGACCCTATGGGCTCTGGGTGGGCTCGTGAATGTGAACGAGCCCTATATGCATACCGTTGAGGCTGAGGCCCACGTTTTCGTGAGTGCCAGTATGCTCCCTGACGCCGCCCCCCTCGTCAGCGACATCCCGCCCAGTATGAAAATTGTATACGTTCATCTTCGTGCGTACGGTCCAACTCCGACAAGAGGTTATTTAATATTAACCATAGCATGCCAGCCAATACCATCAAAAAGCCGTTGCGGACGCCGACCGAATGGAACCTGAACCGCGGGGACAAAGAGGTAGATTGCGAGCAAGAACAGCGCTGTGCACATCTAAACTATTCCAGGTGTCGGTGGCTATCAAAACCCGCGTCAAAGCCCGCAGTGGATTGTGCTGCGTGCTGAGCAATGAGCGCGCGCGCGGCGTACTCAAGACTAGTGACACTCATCAGGTCGCTCACATCATTGCAAAGCATTGCTCACCGACAGCAATGTGCCAATTCTCGCAGGCGCTTCAGGACCTTGGACTCCCCTTTCATGAAATGGAGGATCTTGCGCACGAAGCGAATCTCTCTTTCATCATGAAACATTTGCCCGTTTGACCAGGAAAAGTGGGCTGTATATACCCCGAGCTTTACTTTTATGCCCGACCCGGAGCATCTCCCCGACCCTACATCACCAATGGTCCCACAAAAGGCAAAATCACTGTCCAGGGCCTGCAACTCCACCAATTCAAGGACACCGACGATTTTATCGCAGGAAAGCACACGCTGAAAGATGCTCTCGATGCTATTAATACAGCGCGTGAAGTGAGCTCCCAAAATCACTATCTGAATATCTTCTAATCTCTTACAGAGTACTCCTCCGCCCACCGGTGCACCTCCATTGGTGTACATGTACACCGATGCGGACCCCTTAGAGTTTCACGGCTCCGCCGAGGCCATCCACCCCCACCCCATCACTTGGCGTCTGCATTACGCCGTTGCGTGTATCCTCACGTGGGGTTCCGACGAAATCAAGGCCCTCGCCTACGGGTGGAACGCTTTGCCGAAGGAGAAGAAGCCGAAAGTGAAGGCCCAACCCCACAAGCGGCGGCTAAGTGGGTCCAGTTACGGGGATGGGGATGGCGGGTATGTTGGGAGCAAGGGTGGCAACGGCGGGACGAGCGGGGATGGGGCCGGCGGGACGAACGAGGGTGGGGCCGGTGGGGGCGACGGGGGCGACGGGGGCGACGGGGGGCGACGGAGTGAGCGGGGGGGGCGCGGGCAGCAGCTGGGGCGGCGGCGGGACCAGCGAGGGGAGCGGCGGGATAAAGAGAAGGAAGAGAGGGGCTGCCAACAGTGCGACAGAGGTCGAGAGTGAGTGTGTCCTTCCCACTCTCTGACACGAAGTGGTGACACTTTGGATGTTTGCAGGTTTCTCCTTCAGGGGCGGGGTGCCCATGTCAAGGAGTGTGGATGCATCCAGTGGTGGTAGTGGGGCCGGTTCTAGCGCGACCGGCAGCTCCGACGCCCCCGACCCGGAGACAGATTTCACCGAGGTGTCGGATGATGGCTGGCGGCTTCTCAAATCGATACCGGAGGCATCTGGGAACGAGGAGTCGCAAGAAGAAGAGAGCGACGGAGAAAGGGAGAGCGACGAAGAAAAAGAGAGCGAGTAGGAAGAGGACGAGGAGGAGAGCAATGAAAAAGAAGAGAGTGAGGAGGAGGAGAACGACGCCAAAGTACTCCTGCGCCACCTCGAGACGAGAGCCAGGTGCTTCCACTTCCTCTTCTCCAACTTCATGCAGCTCCAAAAGGGGCCTGTTCCGGTGCTGATTGCACCGCTTCCATAGCGTCCTATTTATTTTGTTTGAGATAAGTTTGGCATTCCCGGATGGTACGAAAGAAACACGACGTCGTGGCCTCCACTTGCCCAACGTAGTATTCTTACTCACGCGTCCACCGAGTTTACAAACACCCGGGATAATCGCCTTCCGGTATCTTGTAATAAAATATGTACTTCCGAATCGAGCTCGTAGGAGATGTTGCTGCCTGTTTTGATTGACTCAGAACCAACTTGACACCCGGTCTCATTTCTCGAGCCTCGCGCTCAATACACGCGTTTTCCCTGGCTGTGTACCCCAAAAGCTCGGGCATTTCATGTCCGACACGGCTTTATACGTCTCGAGCGCGGAGGTTCTCTCAATATGCCAGGCAATGAACGATGACTTGGAGGGCCTGCTGCACCCCGACACCGGCTTCGCACCGCGCCTCCGCCAAATTTGCCACAACCAGTCCGCGCCATTCTTTTTTTTTGTGAGTTCGTGAGCTGACTATTGGTAGACTGGTGGACTACGACGAAAATGGGGACGGAAGGTTAACTCACGAGGAGCTCGACCTTCTCCGCCTCGAACGCGATACATGGGGCCTACTGCAGGCCGTGATGCCGTGAGTCGCTCGCACTACTCGTCTCGGTGTCCGTTAACGCGAGATGCAGGGCCCGCAAAACGGAGGGCCCGCCCGCGCCCACCGCGCGCGACCTCCTCGCTGAAAATCCGTACACACCCACCTCGACGCTCGCGCAGGCCATCATGCACGCTTCTCCACTGCTCTCCGAGCTCGTCGTCGTCCGCGAGTGGCTCCAGGACACGGCCCCGCCGCCGCAGCACCCCGAGGCGACGACGGGCTACTGGAAGTTCACGAAGCACGGCGTGATGCAGGCGCTGCGCCTCGCCAGCGGACCGCGGGACGGGCTCGTCAGGGAGATGGACCCGGACGCGGTGAACCGCGGGGACGGCCGGATGCTTGCGGCCGACGATACTGTGAGTGGCTGCGTCCGTCGGCGTGGAGCTGCATTTGTTTATTGGGCTTTCAGAACTACGAAAAGGGCCTGGCGCAGGCGTTGTACTCGTATGTCCGCGCGGGTCGACTCGAAGACGCCATCGACCTGTGTCGCAAAGCCCACCAGCCGTGGCGGGCTGCGAGCATACGGGGCTCCCTGCTGTTCCAGTGGCGCGCAATCAGTACGTTTCTTCTTTGAATATTAGACACGCCCTCAATGGGCCGCAGCGAACGAACAATACGAGGACGACGCGATGGAGGAGGATTTGACGGACGCATGGGAGGGTAACCGCCGCCGGCAGCTGTGGAAAGCGACGTGCACGCGCTCCGCCATCAACGTGCGGTTGTAGCCTTCTCCTTTGCCTCCATGTAACTCTGTGTCCAGCCAAACATCTCCGACCACGACCGAATACTCTACGCCGCGCTCGCGCCGTCGCCACAGACATCCGTCGTACTCAAAACCGCGTGCCGCACGTGGGAGGACCACCTGTGGGCGCAGATCAGCGTCGTCTGCGAGGAGAAGCAGAGCATGGAGATGCTGCGCGTCGGCGGGAGTTTCTGGGAGGGCGGGCTCCCCGCCGTCGAGGGCGGCGTGCGCGTACTCTCCGCCGACGCGGAGGAGCTTGAGAAGGAGGAGTGGGAGCGGGAGGTCGTGGGCGCGCTGGAGATGCTGAAGAGCGTGGCGATTCAAGAAGGGTGCGTGTCCCCGTTTACTCGCGTTTTCCGTGGTTTTAATCATCGTGCATAGGCCCGGGGCGCAGCACCCCTTCCACTATTCGCAGCTGCAGATCATATTGAACCGTACGGGGCCTCTGATGGACAACTTTGCCACTGGCCTGCAGGACGGCACGTATGCACAGACATCGTTCGAGTGCGCCGCACCCTCTCCTTATAGATAAACTCACCACTGACCTCTCGGGAAGGTACACGACGATGTGCCGCTTCTTCGCGCACCTCTGCTTGTTTCTACAGATGATCGACGTTCCCGTCCCGCCACTGGCCACGCAGGTCATCCTGGAGTCCTATCTGCAGGTCCTCGAGGCAGCGGGGCAGCGGGATCTGATCGCAATGTACGCGGGCGCGCTGGGCGACAACGCCGTGGAGCGCTACGCGCTCTTCCTCGTTTCGCTCGAGCTGTCGGCGGACATTGACGAGCGGCGGTTGGCGCTTACGCGCGCGCGCGAGCACGGGCTCGACATGGACCGCGTCGCTATCGCCACGGCGGAGCGGACGATTGAGAAGGCGTTCGAGCTTCTCCCTCCGTTGAAGGGCCGGCTGCCGTCGATAATCGCGATGCAGCCCCACCGTCGGACGAGGAATTGTTCCTCCTCCGCTCGATCGAATGGACGGTCTTCACCGAGACGACGTACGAGACGGCGCTCGAGCAGACTAACGTCATTCTGCGGTACTTCCTCGGTACGTCTCGCTCCTCTACGCAAACAGAACCCTGCTAACCCGTGTTACTTCCAGGTGCGGGCCGCGTGCAAGTCGCGCAGCGCCTGCTGGTGATGCTCCCGTTGGAGCTCGCGTCGATCAGCACGCCCGAGGAGCGCGCGACGGAGTACCTGCACTACCGGCAGTTCTTCATCATCTGGGACACGCTCGAGCGCGTTGTCGAGTGCCAGGCCCTCGAAACGCCGCAGATGAATCGGAATACACGCGCAGCGTGGCTCGAGGATTACCGGGTAAGCACCACTTTTTATTATTATTATTATTATTTTGCGACGGGGTGACGGTGTGAATAAATACTACAGGCGCTGGTGGACCAGGCGCACGACCAGATCACGAAGCTTCTGACATCCGAGTGGCTGGTTAGCGACGTGGAGGAGGGCGGAGGTGGGTTTCTTTTTTAGTTGCTCCACACTGGTTGTACTGAACATGTGTTGCGTTTTACAGGCGATCGACGCCGGCGCGACCTCATCCGCATCCGGCAGATATACGTCCCCGAGCTCGTCATCCGCCTGCACTTCTTGCTGTTGCCTCGCGGGCCCAGTTCCCCGAGTATGTTTTCTGCCCCTTCTTTTCGCGAGGCAGGACCACTTACCATTCATTTGTTTGTTCAGGAACTTGAAACGCGCGCTGGAGCTCGCGAACGTCGTGGCGGACTCGCGATACAAGCTTTACGAGGACTTCATCCACCAGGACGGGCGCCGGCTGGGCGACTACCTCGGTGCGGTGCGGCAGGCGATATTGGGCGGCTTGGAGGGCGGCGGGTCTGATCCGTTTAGGATATTATCGCAGACTTCGAGATAGATCCGTTCAGGATGTTATCCCAACTTCGAGATAGTTTGGAGCGCCTTTGGCGCACGATTCCGCGTAGTGTACAGTTACAAGAGATGCAGTAAGGTAAGTATGTAGATAGCTAATAGCGAGTATCGTCCCCACGCGTCGGGGATCACAGCGCGTCGAAGTTGATGTGATGCGACGCGCGCCGCCGCTCCAGCTCGTCCTCCCGCTGTGCAGGCGAGGTCAGAAAGAAAGGAAAGGAAACAGAGGCGGGAGACGCGCCTTCTCGTTCAAGTGCAACACGAACACGATGACCGCGAGCAGCGCGGTCCCCACCACAACCGTGAGTGTCACCCATGGGATCCACTCCCCGGGCCGCAGGAACAGCTCGCGCTTCCACGGGTCGCCCACGCGCGACGGCGGGAGGATGACGACCTTCGAGTTGGGAATGACACCCTCTATGTTGATGTAGTGCTGCGGGGCGTGCACCGTCGACCCGACGAAGAGGTTCTCGATGTAGTTGTTCGTGCGCCCGAGCCCGAAGAACGCGTAGGGCGTCTGCAGGGCGTGGTACCCCGTCTGCGGCAGCTGGCCCACTGCGTACAAAGGTTAGCTGATGTGGATGGATGCGGTGGGACGCAATGTACCTTGCGCGGCGGAACGCCCGCCTGTGGTGTCGAGGACGGTATATTTGTACGACGCACCGGAGTAGCTCACGCCGAAAGGCTGCGGAGGCGATCAGTCGAGGCTCGGTCGACAGCGTAGTAAATCGCGTACGTGATATTTCTCGGTGCCGTTGGGACTGTAACACCACCCATTCCCACACGCACCATTTAGCACTGTTAGAGCATTTATTAGCACGGGCAATAGAGGCTGGACGAAGGAACACACCGATGGCCTTGAGGAAAAACGCATCGTAGTAGAAGTTGTTCTGCACGAACAGGATGTTGCCCCGCCCTGCACCGCCCGTTCTTTGCACCATGATATCAAGCGTACCCTAAATCGCGCGTCAGTCAGTACTCAAGACACCGGGATATGCGTAGAACCCACATCCTCGTCCATGTCCAGAAACGAGACGCTCCGCGCGTCTTTGACGGCGTCCAGGGCCTCCGTCCCTTTGGTCGCGACGCTCCACCCGCGCTTCGCGTGCCCGGGTCCGCAGCCGATGACACCAGTTCCGCATGGGACAGAGAGCAGCATCTTGGGGACGTGGCTCTGCCCCGACGCGATGATGACCAGCATGTCAGGGAAGCCATCGAGATTCGCGTCGCCGAGCTTGAGGGAGATCGGCAAATGCGGGGCCTGCGTAGTATCGAGCACCACCAGTGACTGGCCGGGGAATAGAGCGTTGATCGGGATACGGACGTAGGCCTGCGTTGTTAAATTATGCCAAGCAAGAGCGCGATGGACGCTCACATTGTTGTCCACGCTGTAGTTCAAGTCGAATTTGAACGCCGGATCGGCGGTGCAGAGGTCCTCGGGCGGCCGACAGGTCCGGACACCCTTCTTGCCGCCGGAATCCCCAGATTTACAGAGGGATAGTTGTTGGTTGTAGGCGATGTTGATGGCGCAGTCGGTGCCTACACCGGTTAAGGTGGAAACGGACGAACAGGTGGCGAATACCATGTCGATGGTGCCATCACGGTCTACGGAGAGGCGTAAGGACGCAGAGCGGGGCCGACCTAATAGCGAACATACCGACGTCAGCAAAAGATACTGTCTGAACTCCCGAGGGCATAGCCCCTTGCGAGGCAAGCGAGAAGCCGTCGGCCTTGTTATTGACCCATATTTGGTACGTGGTCCCTCCACGACCGTCATCACAGAGCAAAAATACGTCTATTCGAGCCTATGAGAATCTCAATGTTGTGGAATGGAAGCAACTACCTGCGAGACAGTCCCCGTCGAGATCCACGACGGCATTGCTGTGAGGGTTGGCCAGCTTGCATTGGGCGCCTTTGAAGAGAGGATCCCCACTAAATAAATGAGCGGGGTGGGGAAAAGGTAGACTGGCGCGTACACGTTGAATAATGGCGAGTTGGGTTGGGAAGCATTCCAAACGTTCTGCCAAACCTGAAAGGGCAAACTGGAGCTACTTTGGGACGAGGGTGTCATTCCAAGTAGGTCGATCTTCATGTCGCCGTCGACATCAATCGGTATTGGCTGGGGGAGCGCCGATGGGGGAATTGAGATCAGGTTACTTAAGTCTGCCTTTCCGTTAGTTGGTCGAAACAGCAGAGATAGGTACGCACCAAATCCGCCACCCGGTAGCGCAGGGTAAAGAGATAAGTCGAGCTGATTGCTCATGGAACTCTCTGCCATGACGAGCAGGTCGAGTTTGCCGGAGTGGGTAAAATCCCCTGGTACAACGTTGTGTATTTTACGTGGATGCAGGAAGGAAGTAGAGGTCTGGAATACAAATTCATCTGCCCAGGGCCTTAGCTATGCGCGTTTTCAACTGGTGGTACACACATACCGTGGCTCCATAGATGCACTGTGAGAGTTTGCTGATCGGACCCGAGGGTCAACGCATCGAGACTGGACGGTCATTCAGAACGCAGAAATGCAGACAAAAGATTCCTACAACTGATCGCCGTTGAAGTCGCCAAAGGCAATGACACGGCCCTCGACGTTGATACCCATAGAACCGGCGTCGACTAGGGAGTTTCCAGAGAATCGTTTGGGCGGAAATGGCCACATTGCAACGACGAGGTCAGGGAAAGCAAGGGCGACGAGAACGACACAGAGGCTCTTCCGTCGGCCCAGAAGGTGTCGGTACATGGACGCGAGATAGTAGAATTAGCAGTTTGGTTGTGTTTGCGATCAATGTCGTCGCCCTTTCACTTACCTCGCCGTCTACCTGTTGACGAGCCTCCACCGCTGTATGGCGAGTTGGTCGACGGCCACCGGACCTCGACCTACGTGCTCGCGTGGGTCTTCCCTGCTCGCAATTTGTTCGACAATCTCGGACCGGGGGGTCCGACCGCAACTACACGGACGTAATCGCGAAGAAATGGGGCGCCTCGCCTCATTTCCGTGCGTATCAGCCACCTTCCATCTTTTCCCCAAATTGACATCAACCAGGATCAACCTTGAGCCCAGGGCCTGCTTTGTTGAGGATGGGAATTTTTCTCATTGCAATGTTCAACAAACTCAAGGCTAAGCACATCAATCGAGTCCGCGATATGGCTGGGGACGAGCTCATTCAGTCGGCGAGAGTCTCTGGGTGTGGATCAAGACCCTTCACTGGAGAAAACGTTGCAGTGGTTTCGGTACCCGCTGCACTGGATCGCAGCAGAGGAGGACCAGAAAGCGAGGGAAAAGTTGAGGAAGCTGAAGAGCGAGCAGAGCTCGCCGCAAGATCATTCGGCTCGCCACTGAATCAGTGTGTGGCCATCACGGCTTTCCCCGTCACTCGCTCAAGGTCCCGCTGCAACACGACAGTTTCGTGGAATTTCTCAATGCAGTACAAATGCGGTATTTCCACCCCGTTCCCAGCTTTCTTTTCGAGTGCTACTCGCTCTATCGTGGCTAATCAAATTTCATCGATGTGGGGGTCTCAGGCGGGATATTTCTTTCAATAATTTGGTCCGTTGTTCATCTCGCAGTCTTGAACAATCTGAAATCGTTACATATACGTTGGTCCTGCCATGTTTTGTTCCACCTACTTTCAACGAATCCCTGTATCGCTGCCATCCGACTGTCGTGATCCTCTCTGATAAGATCCAATAAAACGTCGACTACAGTTACCACGAAGGTCGAAGCAAGGTTTTGTGCGGCCAAAATTAAGCTCACGTTCAGCAGGCTGTCCCCCATGGCCAGCGTCAGCCGAGAGAATCTCCTCCCGCGTACGCGCGATTCGTTCCAAGTTTTCTCTCACCGCGGCCTCGATAGCGTCGGTTTCCGCTCGGCGTTTATCCGCGATCTCCCGCCGCTCTTGTTCGTATTTCATTTGCTGTGCACAGTCTTCAGCTTGCTCCTGAAGCAGCACTTTAATCCCGGCAATCTGGTCCAAGATATCAGACATGAGTGGACATGAGAAGCTGACGAGCCTCGTGTTGATGCCGTATCAAATTGGGTCCGAACTCTCGAACTCTTGCGTTTTAGCCAACACCCACAACAATCCACTCATACACGCAAAAGCCACCTGCGATCCTTATCAAAAATCGTCATCTGTATTGCCCAGGCCAGATGAGAGTATGAACAGAGACCATGATGGCTAAGTTTGGCAGGTCGGAAAGTGTTGTCGGTGGACGCTGTTGGGACGCTGGAATCGGTAACGATGTCTACAAAACGTGGTTCTCTATGAAAAAAACTCCTGTATCTGATTTTCTTGCAGGTCTAAAGTCTTGTAACTGAAGAAGACGCCGAGCCTGAGTGTGTTGCTCACATATGTGCAATTTCAAGGTGACGTCCTGCTAGTAGCGCAAGATATCCATCTTGTATCCATCGAACATGCGTCTGGATGACAAGAGACGGAAGAAGGTCGTGAATTTGTTCGTTCTATGACTGAGATGGAAATTGCAGCCCTGATATTTGCTCCAGCGACCAGGCCCTCCCTGCAGAGGCCGAGCTCCTTCATGGATCGTGGATTGCAACTGGCGGCAGCTGCAGCGAAAGGCCAAAGCGCTGCAGGGGTACAGAATCCTGCGTCAGCTCATCGAATGGCTCATTTTTTTTCCGACTGGGACGGTGATTTTGTTTGAGCCGGGTTGGAGTTGTGGGAGGCAGATCAGAGGGTTGCATTGGATGGGCTGCAAGTTTTTCCGAGTGAAGGGTTTTAAATGCAGTCTTTTGCGAAGGATTGGGAGAAGGAGATGTGGTTGTCATCGGGGGCGTAGCAGCAAGCGGTCATGCACAAGTTTCCCCACTTGAACTTGTTTGCATAAGTTTGTCAGTGGTTCAAATTCAAGACCCATCGCCGTGAAGTCGCCGTTGGGCTTTAGCCACACAAAAAATTGTGCACAGGTGTTCCCAAAGGCGCGAGAACCCTCAGCGAGGAACCCGTGGCTAGCACGCACAGATTGAGTGGCGAGATGAAGATCCTGCGGCTCTGCGCTCGAGGTGTTGCGCGTCAGGTGCATTAAGCGGTAGGCCGCGTACAGCAATCTTAACAATGCACAGGGTCTAGAGAAGGTATGACGCGACGGAAAGGAAAGGAAGCATCGTCTTACATAGCACACGGCTAACCAGGAACCTGCGCGCTTTCACGGTTTGCTCTGGGATTTCCTTAGCCTTGCTCTGGCTTTCTCGTCCTCCTCCGCTGCGATCCAGTACAGCGGGTACCGTAACCACTGCAGTGTCCCCTCGACTGATTGGTCTCCATCCACTCCGAGAGAGACTCTCGCCGACTGAATGAGCTCGTCCCCAGCCACATCGCGGACTCGATTGATGTGGTTAGCCTTGAGTTTGTTGAGCATCGCAATGAGATAATAATTCCCATCCTCAACAAAGCAGGCCCTGGGCTGAAGGCTGATCCTGGTTATGTCAATTTGAAGAAAGGATGAAAAGTAGCCAATACGCACGGAAAATGCGGCCAGGCCCCCCATTTATCCGCGATCACGTCCCTGTAGTTGCTCTCGGACGCCCCCTGTCCGAGGTTGTGTCGAGGAATTTGCGAGGAGGGCAGACCCAGGCGAGCGCGTAGGTTGGGGTCCGGTGGCCGTCGACCAACTCGCCATCCAGCGCTGGAGGCTTGTCAACAGGTAGACGGCGAGGAAATCTACGGGCCACGAAGGTAAACTATCTGCAATGGATGCAAAATATAAGACTCACCGTTCTCGAGTCGTTGACATGTTCGTTCGAGTCGATGTTTGCCAGAGGTAGGCTCGTTTCAGCTTCTATAGTCTGCCGGGCGTGAAATCTGAAGACAGTCGTTCAGATCACGTATACTATAAAGGCTGGAGTTAACGAGTTCCGAGACAACCCTGACGTGAGGCACGAACGGCTTAGGCTTGTCAGAGGATAAGTAAAGGGAGCGAGAATCGCGGTAGTGTGGTACGTGACCGGCGTGACCGCGTCACTTCCTCTTTTTTTTTTTTTTTTTTTTTTTTTGTGGAGCGTTTAAATGGATAGAGTAGTAGCGTTTGCGCTGTCGCGCGCTCTCGCTCCCTTTCAGTGCTGTTTAGCGCCTGAGCGCTTCCATACACCTTCCGGCCGATCTAATCGTCTACTCATCACCCGCTAGTTTGAGGCCTCGGACTTAAATAACCCGGCCAGAGAATGTCGTACCACCCGAGGAGATGCGCAAATGCACTCATACTCAATTTTTAATTTTTGCAGTATGGCGTGTGGGGCTTCAGTATCCTAGTCAATTCAAGGGGTCGGCATCAGAGATACCTACCCCCATCATTATTGACTCAACCGATACCCACTAAAACCTCGGCCTCCCATATCCAGTTCTTTGGGAGGTTTCTCTCATTTTTCAATACTCTTTGCCACGTCTTTAGCACGAGCGACTTCTTAATCGCTTTCTTTCCATACTTCCCGTCGTTTGTCATTGCTCGGGAGTCGGTCCAATCCTAGTCTATTGTTAATGGTTTTAAGCCATCTGTTGTGGATTTCTCTTGCAGAGGCCAAATCCTTCTCCTGTATTACTCTTTCGCAGTGCAGCCGCCATATTAAGAACACGGATTCAGATACTAAGATTCTGAATAGACACGTCGTGCCCACATCCCCGCGTTTGATTGCCGCGTATGCCATAATTTGGCCGGTGGTCGGCTTGGCCCGTCACTTTCTCTTGATCGCGTACCACCACCACCGCGATTCGCGCCTTTCTCGTGCCCGCCCTCCTCGTCCCTCTTTTCTTCTCTTCCAGTGCTTGGTAGAGTTGGCGATGCGCCTTCGGCGTGTTCTGCCGTCTCCCCCGGGAGGCTCTTCTCGTGCTCAGAGCCCCGGTCTCCCGCTCGCACCCCTATCCCCCTCGCAGGGCGTGGAGCGCGACCCCTATCGCCTCCCGTAGCCCGCCGCAAGCGGCACGAGCGGAAGAGCCGAAGGCTCTTCCCCCACACCACGAAACAGAGATCCAGCGGTGATCGCCAGTTTCGTGTTCCCTCGCTTATCACAAGAAGCAGTGCAAGCCCCTTCACTTACAGCTGTTTTCAAAAAAGTAGACCTGTTTTGATTGAGTGGTGCTCTTCGATCCTTGCTTACCTCTGTTTAACACAGAGTCTTCCTGCTCCACTTTTATGATGTCACAGGTGTGTGGATGCTCACGCTGGGCGGCGAATCTTGTCCGCCTCTGCGCGACGAATCCCTGACAGTGACTTACAGGATGCCCGGGCACCGAGAAAAATGTTCCCAACTACTCAAAGAAACAGTTGGACAGAGTTGTACCAAGTTGGTACCAAGACCGACTGACAGAAGTTGCAAATCAATGATGAAATGTCGAGCAGAAGCAGACTCAGTGTCAAACAATCATAAGCACAAATCGAAGAGCACCACTCGATCAAAACCGGTCTACTTTTTCGAAAACAGCTGTATACAGGCGAACCGAAGGTGCCTCGGAGTTTGAAACCGGTGATGGGGCGGTCTTCGATATCGTCAAAACTCGATTTTTTTATCCAGGCTTCGTCATTTCCTCAACATGAGCTCAGTATGAAGCTCTCCCATTTTTTAGGAGATTTTCCTGTATTGTAGATTGATTCTTGTCCACGATCGATGGCACTGAGGTGTCACGACTTACGGATGATATGAAACTTGCTGTAAAATACAGAACACAATATCTTTCCATAACTATATTTATATTAACTTGACATTACGTCTCCATCACATTCCTGTAACCTCATTTATTATATACTTACTACTTAATTCAACTTCACAACAGTATAAGTAGATAGTATTCATTTATTCTTTATTTTTATTCATCATCTTTTCAATCATTCATCCATACTCTTTGTAAGTTGACGCAAGTTGACTGTGAATATGACTGTGTCCCATACATTTCTTTTGCATTCGCTTGGGCCGAAATCTGATCAAGTGATGATGAAGTGATGGGCTGCGCCTTCGGGTTTTGTTCGGATCTTTCTTTTCAAACTCTGAGGCAGCTTGTACTTGCCTGTACTCGTAAATCCAAGCCTGTGTTCATAAGGTTGAAACTATGGGAATGATGGCGGAGTCCGGACTCCGCCGGAACATCCCTGCGGGAGATACCCTTCGGGGTATTCCCCGCACCTCATACCTTTCTCCCAATCCTTTGCAGCTAATGTTGCCTAGCGATTAATGTGTACATATTTCTTCCCTGCAAATGTCATGCATGTACTTCTTCTTCCTGAAAAAATACCCTCAATTATATGCTAGAACCGTGTGTTCTCCTGCTGTAAGTGAATTGTCACCACGAAAACAACTGAATAGATTCATCTCCGGAGGCAGCAGCGACAGAGGCAAGAGACTTGCGTATAGACAACAGGGAGATGAAGTCCCAAAATGGGTGGTGTTCTTAATTGCTGTAAGCTGCGTGCAGCATGGCTTCAAACACGGCATACTTATGAAAAGCCTCACTAAATTATCCTACCATCTCCATACAAATAACTAAGTATACGACATATACGACGGGTCTGAACAAGGGTGGCTGCACAAAAAACACCTCGAGTGCAGAAGATATCCCTGCAGACTATTCGTGCAGCGTAGTCGCCACAGGAATTGTTCTGCAGGGATTTATCCCAGGCGCCATTGTGACAAGGCCCTCGGGGATTAAAGGTTGTGAGTCACCCTGTGTGGCTGAAACACCACGCAGAAGTACCCGCAGCGATATCCTCACAGAACCTTCTCCAGAGAGAATGCATCGCGACTGAATTGCCACAAGCAAACCGTCGCAGAGGATCCCCCACACATGAACAGCCGCACAAAACTCGCTGTGAGGAATTCCTCGCAGGTGAATAGGTGTTCGCTGATGTGGAGGGATGGGACGGGCAGCCGCAGTGACCGGGATGTAACCACCGCTACGGAACCTGTGTTATTGTTGTTAGTAGCAGCGGGGCGTAAAGACGTACCAACTCGGCCTGAGGGCCTAAGGGCAGAGCGAGAGCAGCAGACGACGAGTGTGAGGCTCCAAGAGCGCTCACGCTGAGTAGACAGTCAACGAACTAGATCCTGGCGAGCGAAGGAGTCATACAATGTGGTATCGAACCCTAGTAGCAGTCTATCCTACAAACTTCTAGCTGAGATCAGACTTTCCGGTTCCCGTTGCTAAAGATTTTACCCCTCGTTGGACTTTCCAGACGAGAGGCGGATGTACGCCGGATTGTGAAGTTGCTGAGAGGCTAATTCCCTCGCAACGGTGAAGGAAAGTAGTATAAGGCTCACCTAGGGCCTACAAGCTTCTTCTTGGAGTACGAGCTCGACAAGGGAAGCTAGGTTAAAGGGCCGTAGGTGGTAGTTTGTGGTAAAAAGTAGTTAGATTCATTATCTGGACCGAATACTTGTGACCAACGAAGTACGTAATACAAATGAGTCAACTTGTCAGGTATGGAGAGTCAATAGGAAACAAAGAAAAAATGGGTAGCTTAGCATGTATATAGCAAGGTTCCTTACAACGAGGGCGGATACAGGCATGCGGGGCCGTTGAGCAACGTGTTCGAGCTGCGTAGTGAGGTGCGGGAGTAGCGTCAGGCAGCCGGCGCACGCGCAGAGGGCCCAACAGAGACAGAAGATTTGCATGTGCAAATCTTCTGCCCAAATCTTCTGCCTGGTGTGGCAGTGCCGCAAGCATGCTGCAGCGGACTCCCAAGTGCATTCCAGATATTGCTGCAGCGGAATCAAGTCGATAGGGCACGGCTCCATGATGACAGAGAGGAGGTGCTATAGTCAACTAAATGAAATAAAATACAAACAAGGGAAAGGAGCAGCAAACTACTTACCGGTCAACGGCTCCAGTGAGTAGCGAGAGCGAAGATGGGAGCTTCCGGCGGGGGCTAAAACTAATAAGATAAAGGAAAAAGGGCACCTGGATGATCCACCGCCAATTTTCTCCGAGTCTACGGGTAGCGAGTGTGGCGGCGCATGAGTGAGGCCCTGTAGTGGATGTACGAGGCTCCAAGCGGGCGGTCAAGCAGAGGAGAGAGGCGATGGCGATGGCGAGCGTCAACCGACGTTGTTTATTGTAGGAACAATATAAGTAAAGCTCAGTCGGACACGATGGTGTAGACGACTATATTGAGTTGGTACTATACCTATTGTAGGAACAATATAAGTAAAGCTAGGATAGTGAATAAGTAAGGTTGTGTGAAGTAAATAAGGTATGGGAATACTCACCTCAGTCGGACACAATGGTGTAGACGACTGAGGTGTACGGATAGGAGTAAAACACTATATACGGAAAAGGAAAATAG
The DNA here is from genome assembly GCA_029378255.1 of Mycena rosella. Taxonomy (NCBI): domain Eukaryota; kingdom Fungi; phylum Basidiomycota; class Agaricomycetes; order Agaricales; family Mycenaceae; genus Mycena; species Mycena rosella. Next base: position 161,640 of record JARKIE010000037.1, on the reverse strand, counting down.
GAGGTGTCCGGGTATAGCGGAGCCCGCCGTCGGGTCTCCTACAACACTCCCCCAGACCCGGCGACAGGGAGAATATTGAGCTGCGCGAGGTAGGCTTCATGAGTGAGACAAGGAAGGGGCTTGGTGAATAGGTCGGCAGGGTTCTCGTTTCCACGGATGAAGTCGATCTTGAGCTCCCCCTTCTGGACAGCTCACGAATGGAGTGGTGGCGGATATTGATGTGCTTCACCTTGCTGTGCGACTTGATATTCCGGGTGAGATCCACAGCGCCGCGGTTATCGCAATGCAAGGTCCGGGGAGCGACTGACCCAATCCGACTTCTGTCATCCACGCGTACATCCAGCGCTGTTGCTGGGCGGCACGCATAAGCGAAATGTACTCGGCCTCGACGGTGGACAGTGCGACAGTTGCCTGGCGCTTCGACGTCCAGCAAACAGGTGCACCGGCCATCACGAAGACATGCCCGGAGGTCAAGCGCTGCTATCATTGCAGCCCGTGTAGTCGGCATCGACATACCCAATGGGGGTCAAGCCCGAGCCACCGTCGCAAGAGTAGACGAGGGCGTAGTTGAGCATGTTGTGAATGTACCCGAGGACGTGTAGCAACGCGCCCAGTGCTTGATTCCAGGATTGGTCTGGAACCGAGAAAGAACACTGACGGCAAAGGAGAGGTGGGGACGTGTTGCCAATTGGCCCCACATCACGGATCCCAGCAGTACCCGGTAGGGCTTGCCACCATCTCAGCGCGCTCCTCGGCATTGTGGGTGACATGGAGGAGTCGAGGACGATGCCAACAGGGAGGGGAGTGTACCGGAGGCGGATATTTGCGAGGTCATGGTCGGTGAGCACCTTCTCAAAGTACGCGCGCTGTGAGAGGGTGACGGTGCCTGCGGCGAGATCCTGGTCAACGCGCATCCCCAACAGTCGGTGGGTGCTGCCGACATCCTTGATGTCCCACATCTTTGCGAGCTCCGCCTTGTGTGCCTTCACCTCCTCAGCAGACGAAGATGCTCCCCAGACGTTGTCGGTGTAGGTGTCTGTCAAGGTGTAACCACCGTCCTCCGAGACTTTGATATGTACGCAGGGGTCTGCTCGTGATGCCACATAGCCCAGCTCCTCGTACGTCTTCCCCAGCGTCTCCGCCTAGTCGCGCCCACCCTGCATTATCCCATAAATTGTCTTCTTCAATCTGCACGCCCACCGCTCCTTTCCAGCCACCTCAAACCCGCGTGGCTGCTCCATATATATCTCCTCCTTCGTCTCGCTGTTCAGGTACGCCACTTCGAAATCGATCTGCCAAATATGAAGGTTGCGCTGCGCAGCTATGGCGGCGGTCATCCGGATAGACTCAAGGCAGGCAACAGCAGCCCAGGTCTCCTCATAGTCGATGCCATAGATCTGCGTGAAGCCCTTGCCGACGAGACGAGCTATGTCGTGCAACCATCTCCCCTCGCCGTCTTTCTTCACATCGTAGACCCACTTCGAAGCCATTACGTTCGCGCCAGAAGGGGGTTGCTGCAGCTCCCAGGTGCCCTTCTTCTCGTGGAGGGCCATTTCGACGTCCATGGCTGCGGTCCAGCGCTCCGAGTCGAGCTTCATGGCCTCGGCATAGGTCTTTGGAGCGTAGAGACAGTCGGGTTGTACAACATGAGGGTCGCGGCGATGTAGTCGTCAAGCTCCGCATTGAGGCTGGCGATGGGATCCCAGGCCGCATTCGCCCTGGGTCTCACTGTGCTGGTTGCCCATTCCTGTCCAGTTGACCGAGCAGCATCTTTGCGGGCTGCGTATTCCTGCACGTCAGCGCCGCGAGTCGTAGTGGTAGTGGACAGTGTAGAGCAACGAGGAGGTGGAGGGATTTCCGAATCAGGAGGGGGATGCAAGATGCAGAGCGTGAGTTGCCATTTTCGGACGAATCAGGACTTACACCTGGAGCCTCTAGAGCATTGCTCTGAGCGTTATTGGGTGGGCCAACGTCCACAGGTGCTTCCTCCTCCTCCTTCATCCACAACCTCTCCCCCGCATCCACCGTATGGTGGGGCATTCCTTCGTCAAATTCGACATTACAGCTCTCGAACTGTGCACCGTGCTCGTCAAGCAGGATATAGTTGCCCGCGCCCGACCCGTATCCAATGAAAGTTGCAGAAATGGTGCGGTCCTCCAGCTTGCTCTTCCCGTCAACACGTTGGCCATTCACGATGTTGACTTTAGCACTGCACTTGCTCCCGAAAACGCGCATATGCGAGACGTCCTGACAATGGCCGTCGAAGCTCTCCTGCGGAATCTTTCCGGGATGGCGACGCGACGGCATTCGGTTCTGCGAATAAGACGAGCAGGCCCCAGCTGCTGCCCAATACGTGTGCGGAAGTCCCGAGTCATGGAGGAGTGCACAAATGTCCTCTGTGATGGTGCGGATCGCCCTCTCTGCGAGCCCGTTCCGGCAGAGGAGTAAGGTGCGGTTGTCTCGTGGATAATGCCATGAGTTCTGAAGTATGCCTGCCACCATGCAGAATTGAATGCACTGTCAGTACGGACACGCTTTAAGCGCCGACCCGTCTGCGTCTCCGCCATAACGCGAAACCCTTCGAAGGAGGGAATGGTAGAGTCGTCACTCTTATCCTTCAAGAAGTCTGTATGCTTGTAGGAGGTCCCGCTGTCGACCAAGACCAGCATATAACTGTTTCCCCCAGGAGATGCAACGCAAGATGGACCCCAAAGATCGAACGCGGCGAGGTCGAGAGAAGGTACGTTGGCGTCTGAATGGCCATCGTATGGACGTGTGTGCTGACGGCCCGCTTGGCAACTAATGCACTTGCCCTTGATTGTGTGGTTGGTGATGTCCAGACCAGAAACGAGGTCCTTTGTCCTCATCTCCTCGATAGACGCAGGGCTCCCATGGACCATACGTCTATGCCAGTCCTCGAGGCTTGTTGGTTTAGCCGTCGAGAGATTCACGTACGATTTCTCCGCATCGAGAACGTACATCCCAGCTGACCCGCGGCCACGTAGGATTGCACTGCGGTCCTTTCCCTGGCTAACGACGACCCCACCCTCCGAACACCGTGTAGTAACCGGCTTTATCAAACTGGCTCACAGAAACCAAGTTTGCAGAGAGGGATGGAGCATGAAGAGCGTTGAGAAAGGTGAGCTCGACAGTCTTTCCGTCAACCTGAAACAGCTTGGTGACAGTCCCCTTTCCGACAATAGCGAAGTCGCCTTCAGATTCTAGGGCTGACTTGCTGGTATGCACAGCGATGCCTTCGTAATTGCGAAAGTCGGAGCGGTTGCAGAAAAAGTGGTCGCTAGCTCCCGAGTCGAGAAATGTCACAGACATCACAGGTGAGTGTTTCTCGAAGGTCTGACTGGCGAACGCAACCGGGGCTACAGGCATGTCAACAGTATGGTGCGCCAGCGCCTCCCCGCATGCACATTGCGTAGGCGTGAGCTCGGAAGCAGGGATTGCAGCAGGATCTGGGGTCGAGGGTTTTACGTTGGCTGCGGCTTCGTCCAACGCGTCCTCCTCAGGGGTAGAGCAACGGACTTTATGCATGCCCTTGAGATTGACGGAGGGGAACCCGCCATCAGGTGCCTTGGACGACTCCTTTGGGACGTCCCTGACCATGAAATGGGGGAGGAGGGGGTCTTCATCCTCCACTGTTTCAATTGAATACGGGTCATGGCAAGCCATTAAGACACAATGAATTGGTGCAGGTGTCTCCGCCATGGCTGCAGCCTGGTTTGCCCGCGGCTGCGGCTTGTTCCTAAAGTTCTCAGGAAACTGACCCTCCTTGCCTCTGCCGGGCCAATAGCACTGATCAAAAGTGTGGCTGGATCGGTTCTTGGCCTTGCAGTTGGCGTTGGTGCAGCGGCGAGTGGGTGCAGTGGTATTCAGCGCTGCGGATGAGGAAGGGACAATGGTAGAGTGCTCGGGCATCCCGGTGTTGATAGCGACGATCTTGATCAACGCGAAAGCATCGTCAGTGTTGGTTGTGGCGTAGAGAGCGCCTTGAAGGCCTAGCCAGCGGGGATTGGCGGGCAGTGAACGAATAAGTACGTTCTTCAACTCCTTCTCCGTCACATCCTTCCCCATCATCCTGACAATGTTGGCCTTCTTCCGAATATTGCTCAGAAGCTCGTCAAGGTCGTCGCGGCTAGTTCCAGTGAATTTAACCGCCTGGAGCTCGCTTTCGGCAAGGGATAGCGCCGCCTCGCTCTTGGCCGCACAAGCCTTAACCACGGAGTCCCAACATTCCTTTGCCGTTCCGTCGCGCTTGAACCCTAATCCAATTGGATCAAGGATGTTCATCACGATGAGGGATTTCGCGACGCCATCGCGATAGTCCCACTCCTCACGGGATGGGGTGGTGGAGTAAACCGGAGTAGCAGCAGGCAGGGGTGAGCCGGAGGGCAAAGGGATGAGGGGTGGCTGGGAAATTGTGCCATTGACGAAGCCGCGAAGACCTTTACTGGTGGCGGGCTCCTCGATGAGGACTTTGAAGGTGGGGTAGTTAGCCTTGTTGGTCTGTAGCTTCTCGGATGAGAGTAGAGTAGGCAGTGTAATCATTTGGGACGCCATAAGGGGCAGCTCTTATGATTGTAGAGGTGTGAGGTTTGTGTAAGGTTTGAGTCGACCGGATATATATCGTGTTGTTCCTTTGAGTGAGCTTTTTAGAAGGCTACGGGGCCCATAATCTACTGTAGGAACAATATAAGTAAAGCTCAGTCAGACACGATGGTGTAGACGACTATATTGAGTCGGTACTATACCTATTGTAGGAACAATATAAGTAAAGCTAGGATAGTGAATAAGTAAGGTTGTGTGAAGTAAATAAGGTATGGGAATACTCACCTCAGTCGGACACAATGGTGTAGATGACTGAGGTGTATGGATAGGAGTAAAACACTATATACGGAAAAGGAAAATAGGAGGTGTCCGGGTATAGCGGAGCCCGCCGTCGGGTCTCCTAAAACATTGTTGTGTGCTGTTGGACCGATCAGCTGAACCGTGATGGCTGATGCCGCAGAATGCTGCACTGCTGTGGTAAGAGGAGGGATCTGTGTGCAAAAGATTCACCGGGCAGAAAGGGCTGCGGAGACTTCGCTCCAGTAATTTATGCAGGCACAAAGCGCTGCCTGCTTTTATGTGAATGGCATTATACGGGGAGAAGTACGTGGGGGGGAATCATCATAGACACTTCACCGCAGGGAATTGGCCCCAGAGAATTGGCCCCAGAGAATTAGCTGCAGGGAACTGGCTGCGGGCTCCGGCGGACTGTCCACCATCAATACTCCGCCATCATTCCCATAGTCCCATCCCTCTCCCTATGTTCGAGGTTAACCGGGCCAGGTCAACAATGAACTGTTATGATATGTTATTTCGGAGTGCCTCCGACTTACTGCCGACTGCCATCTGAAGTTAAGCCAGACCAAGGGGCGATCTGTCAAGCGCCATCAGAAATCAACCCTATGCAGTATGTTGGTGTTTGTCACCGTCCTTGATCCGACTGACAGGCTCACGTGTACGCACTCGCGCACGATTCCGCGCGCGATTCTTCATGCGCATACACTTCTCAGTTGCTCTTTTCGCGTCTGGAGCACTCTTGGGAAGTAAATTAATCTATAGTAATATATTTACATGTGTAATCTACTTTGCTGAGCTGTATGGGAGTCAGAGCCGGTCGTAGATTGGGTCCCAGACCTGAGACCTTTTATCACCTCCTAAGGCCACCTAAGTACACTGTGGACATTCCCCTACCTATCCCGCGTCCATCGATCGTAGATATTATCCCGCGTCCATCGATTATTTGCAGCGCGTCGCTGACAAGCCTGTCAGTCGGATCAAGGACGGTGACAAACACCAACATACTGCATAGGGTTGATTTCTGATGGCGCTTGACAGATCGCCCCTTGAGCCAGACGCACTCCGTGAAGCGCGCGCGCCAGCCGCCGTTCCTCTGCCCCATGGAGCGCCAAGCTACTGCCCTTTCCGCGAGCGCACCTAGTGCGTGATGCTCGCGTTCGACAGGCACCCCGGCGTAGACCGACCTCAATGCGAAAAGACCCACAAGCCAAACGGTGACTGATTCAAGTTCAAGTATAATTCTGTACATTTCCCGAATTTCGGTTCTACGCCCTCCTTCAACAGGTAAACACGGCCGGACCTTAGGATTACTTGGAATCGCACCGACGGGAGGCAAAGGACGCAACGAACCTGGAACGGTGTAGCTGGAGACGCCGAATATGGACGTGACGATGCCGGGGTCGGTGGAATGGTACATCCCGGGGATGCTCACGGTCGCGGGCGCCACGAGCGCGTCACCGGACGCGGTGATCGAGAGCTGCGCGCAGCTCATCTGGCTTCGCGTCAGGCTTACCTACACTCTACAGCGCGCAACTACTCACGAAGAACTGGGCGCCTGGATACGATGTCGCGGATTCAAGACCTACAAAATCCGAGTTATGATGCAAGTTTCTTTACGCGACAAGGACCCGTGCGAACCGATATACTCCACGCGCAAGAGGTAGTCGCCGTCGCGGAGGCACGACGGGACGGTGAAGCTCGCGCTCCCGTTGTTGATGAACAGGAGGTCTGACCCCCACTGGTGCGTCGTGGGGTTGAAGCCGTTCTCCCAGATCTTGAACCAGTTTAGACCTGTAATCACCCGCACGTCGGTGGGATTCATCGGATAAGGGAGAGGAGGGGGGGGACTTCCCGGTTACGTTAGACTGGGTCGCGGAGGGCACGGCCGCGCTGCACGGTGCTCGGTCAACGAGCAGACGGCGGTTGTTTCGACGGAGCTCACAGGTACGCGATGACGGGCCCTACGGCGAAAAGGCGCAATATTAATATTACTCAACAGCGCATAATGAATAAACCGCCCCACCTTTATTCGTGGGGTCGATCGGGTCGGCGGGGTCGGGCCCTACATACCCCGCCGCGGTGCGGTGGAACTCGGCGGTGACCGCCGCGCCCGCGGGGACGCTGAGCACCGCCTGCGATACGGGCTGTACGTAGTTGCTATTGCAGATCAGGTTCGCGGAGCTCAGGTCTGTGATCGCCTCCGCGCAGACTTCGAGTCAGCATCTTGGCCGCAGGCGAACGACGCGCTAAGTACCACATTCGAAGTAGGAACGCGCACGCCGACGCCGTGCCCCTGTTCGACGCCGTTGATGGATACAGCCTGCGTGGGCGGGTGTCTCAGCTGCCAGTACGCCCAGCGGGTGAAACACGACCCACTGAAAATACCGTGCCCGCCGAGGCGGAGCCGAGCAGAAGGAGCAGCGAGAATAGAGGGAACATAGTGTAGATGATCCTAGATATCGTACGAGGAGCGGAGATGCAGAGAGAACGAAAACATTTCGCTAATTTATAAATTATAACAATAGTCCAGACTTTCCCAGCGAAGTCGCCGCGGCCGTCGCAGAATTCAATCCAGGCAGATCAGAGAGATTCAATGCTGCTGGCAATGGAAGTCATCGGTGCGGGCGGCCTTCCACGGTTTCCGCGACAGGCTGCCGCTAGTTTGCCGATTGGAAGGCGGTTGGATTTAGAGTTAGAAGGAAGACGGCGGAGAAACTGTTTGAATGGGGGTTGAGAGCCAAGTAGCTGTCAGTAATCCCAGAGATTCCGTGGGTCCGTGAATAGGCCGAATTTTCGTCTATGTCCATAATTAACGGTTAGGGATATGCAACATAGATATCTACTGGACTAATCCCGGGACCGCGCAGGCAATCAATCCTCCTCCTCCTCCTCCTGTCTCTCAAATAACATTGACACGGTCGCCCACAAACTCGTCGAACCATTTGAAAACCTCGTAGTGCCATTTTAGGCTGTTTTCGTGCCCCAATACCCTACAAAAAGTTTGGCGTCAGGTGAAGAAAAACGACGCTGAGAGGCATATCTCACCAATGATTCTCATCCGGGAATATTATGAGCCGACTAGGCACACCCAGCCTGGAAATTGTGTGAGCCAGCGTAAATAACCGCAGGATTGTGAGTCACTGTTGCAAAGCATGGAAAGGCGCCAATGACTCCGTTTCTGGGAGTCGATAATCTTTACTCCCATGTCTGCAAGATGTTATTAAATAAAAGAGGGGCACGAAAGAAAGACAGCGCAAGCGCACATGGTCAGCTGAGGTGTCGACCACCTATCAACAAAGTTGGAAGGGCTGAATTTCTTGGAAAGTGCTTTGCCCTTCTTCCCCCATGGAACCCCACCAAAACCGAGGTTAAACTGGTGGCACGTTAGCCTCAAGCCGGCGTGAAAGAATAGGAGACAACATACTAAGAAAGGAACATCACTTGTGTAGCTTGTAAAGGCTCGTTAGAGGAGAGAGATTTACAGGATGAGCAAATCCACCTGCTGTAACTGCTATCAAACACTCCATCGTGACAAACGAGGGCCTGGGCATTGTAATCAGAAACGTAGAATGTACGATGTGTCCACAATGATTACCTTGAAGTTGAAATTGTACTCGGGATGTCCTTGGATCCAGCTGGACAAGCGAGGGTGAGACTGGCATGACCACAATGAATGAAGCAAGTTCGCACTTTATGGCATATCCTCCCCAAGAGGCACCTGCAGCGACCGCACGGTCTGGATCAATCTACACAGAACCGGTCAGAAAGTGCCGCATTGCCCGCATGGGTCCTCGAGCCTCTTAATAATAATACCTGAGGATATGATTCTAGCACGTGACCATACCCGGCCAGCATGTCGACAAATGGCTTTCCGCCCCAATCTTCAGTAATCGCCTCTGTGAACTCTGGAATGCCTTTAGCACGCGGGAAATATAACGGGGTTTGATTATTACCTGCCCCGAAACCCGTGCTCCCAGTGGGGTTGATAAAGATCGCAAAATAACCCTGCTGCGAAAACACTGCACCCATGAGCCGGGAAGACTAAGTAGCAAGGAGAGACTTGGACAGACCATTTGGATTCCAACGTGTGCTCCACTGGTCTGCCCAAGCACTTTGTGGGCCTGGTTTGGGATTAGACTAACCGGATACTGAGGCACAGGAACCGTGACCGCACCGCCATGAATGATCATCGCCACAGGCCACTTCTTTTTGTCGTGCTTGGTCCATCCTTTCGGCTTAAAAAGCCAGCCTTGCACGTCCTTGTTCAAAGCTCCCTTGAACCAAAATTCTTCCCCTTGGTCGAGGTCTTTCCCTTTCAACGTGTCTGCAGTCAAGCGAGTAATCTGGTCTATCTTGCCCTTGAATTTCGAGCTCGGCCGGCTGCTTTTTAGGTTGCTTTCAAAGTTGCTCAGGCCGCGAATAAGGTATACATCGTTGGGCGAAGTGAAGGATGAGCTTGAGAACAGAAGACACGAGTTGGGGAGAGGTTGGAGGCCTGAAGCTGCGCCCGTGTGGGTTAACGCAACAGGCACGTGGAATCTGGGGTGCAAGCTTGGACGGGCAGTCGACGCTACTGGCGTAGGAGGAATGGGCAAGGCAAATATTTTGATTCTGGCGTGTTCCTCGGCGGTAAGATACAGCACATCGCCATCCAGCGAGAACTAAGGAAAATGAGCGGAATGCAAGTTCGGGGAGAGGCTTGCTCGTACAACCAAAGACTCGGGTGAACGATCCCATTTGTGTCCAAGCGTAAACCGGACCTTGGTAATGAGGTCAAACAATATAATTCTCTCTCTGAAACGTGATTAGACAGAATTGGATGGCGGCTTGGTACCAAGACGCACGTGGAAGGTCCGCCTATGTCTTCATCCATCTGAATCCATGCTGCTTTGCTTGCGTTGGAGTTGAGTTTCGGGCTGCCTGTTCGGCCTTGCTTCCCCGTGGTTAATTGTACTGGATTGCCGGGATCAGCGACGCTGACAAGATAAACCTGCCACCACAGCATTAGCTGCGTGCAGCGAGCGTAGTGCTGAATAGCTGACATTTCGCCTCCCGTGCAAAGATTGGGGCAACTCCGGATCACCGGAGGTATATAAAACATCCCCACCAACGAGATGAAAATCGTCTGAGCTCTGGGAAAGCTCTTGAGAAAGGAGGAGAAATATGAAAAAAAAAGCCCAATACATGGCCTGTGCCCTTGAGGAGATTGTCGAATGTGGTGCCCATCTTCCACGCCCGATCTGAACTGTATGCCAGTTCCACACGAAACAAGGATGCGGTTTTAGGCCCCCCCCTGCCAAAAAACAAGTCATTACCGCTTCAAAGCTTGGACGGTTTCAAACGAACCATGTGTCCCAGAAGCGGACATTTGCATCGTCGTAGACCAATGCGGTGGTCCCGCGATTATTCCATGCCTCGTCCTGCTCCTTCGTTGCAGAGAGGTTGCCGTCTGCATAGACCAGATCCACGAAAACGAGGCTTCCGCTTGAGGAGTATTGAAATTTCGAGGCGGTCGTCGTAGGGAAGGAACCAATGAGGGTCGGAGGGTCGGAACTCACACCAGTGAAGTTGCCCCCAAAGTTAATGTTCAGCGCGTAAAGGTCCAAGTTGCTGTCGCCCTTGACGGCATGACCGATAGTGCGACGGTCAAGCCAGAAGGCTTCGCCGCCGTTCGCTAGCTAGCGACGCGATTTTGAGGAAATGAAGCGCGTACATGATTAGAATATAACGAACAGCTATCTCAATTGGCTCGGTGGCAGCCTCCAACGGCGCGATGGAGATGTATTTATTGTTTCTGGCCTCGCGCGTTAAAGTGGGGCGTTCATGGAAAAGCAAAACTCACTTCTTCTCGTCGAACGAGTATTTGCTGTATGGAACCAAGACAAGATCCCCCTCGTCGTTGGCGACTCCCGTTCCCGGCCGTTCCAGCTCGACCAAATCTTTCGGTGAGAATACATCCGAGGCCTCCTTGAGCGCGTACTGGAGATTGCTTGCAGCCCGAAGAGAAGTTTGCGTTCCCCTAGGTTGCAAGATTGTTTGGGCCGCCGAAAGGCTCAGTAAACTGAAAGGGAAACGCATGGTCGCAGGAAACGACTTGGACCGCGCTCAAGTTTCTCGACGTCATTATAGAATGTATCAGATGGCGAATGTCGAGCGCTCAGCCCGGGCCGGTCCGCAGTGATGGGGTGAAGGTTCTAACTGTCAAATCTGCTTTTTCTGCGCCGTCTTACTTCGCTGTGACTTCGTACTGATGAGTACTGCAAGTACAACGGTTACATCGGCCATACAAGTACAGTAATTAGTGGCAGGCAAAGAATAGTATATGACCATTGACAGCAAAAGCGCTAAGCACCAATACTTACCACAGGGGTGGTTGCGCCGAGACCATTGGCATATTGGAATTCATCCGAATTCTCGTGCTGTTCACGAGGTAGGATTAGCCACATTAAAGGAAGGAACAGTCGCGCTTGCCTCCCACATATCGATTGCGACCTCACAACTCTGGCGAACAACCAGAGGCGCGTCTTCCCGAGACATCCATTCTTTTAGGTGGGGAAGGACCTCCGGTGTGCCGATTCCACCGAGCGCTTCCGCAGCTTCGTGGCGGACCATTTCGGACTCTTCGCCGTTTTGCAAGACCTGCACGAGTGCAGGGACGGAATGGGTGGAGAGAGTTGCCCAAACACAAATGCAATTTCATGTCTGACATGGGATTAGCTCAGGCACAAGTAGACGGGAGCATTAAGAACGTACTTGAATAGCGTGCTGTCATCGGAGAATCCAGCCGCAAGAGCGTCCACGGCCGCGGGAGTGCCAATATTCCGCAGTGCGAACATGGCTCGGTAGCGTTCGAATAAAGATAGCCGAGTGTCCAGCATTTGGCCTTTAGCGCCGAAATGCCGGCCTCGGATAGGTCGTCGGGATTTGGTGTACCGGCCAACAGCCCGGATGAGGGCGGGGCAGGATCGATGGACGTATACAACCTACAATGTAGCATTTAAATATCCCCCGGGTACCAGTTGAGCAAGAGACGCACGGTATAGTTGTATCAGACAAGCTCTCTGCATGTTGCTTCCCTTCCTCGGAATTGTCCCATTCTATTTTTGCGATTGCGATTTCGCAAGTTTCGCGTACGGAGCGATTAGGATCGGCCAGGTATTGTTTTAGAATGGGCAGAGAGGCGGACGCCGAAATTGCTCCCATTGCTTCAGCAGCCTATCTCGTATGCACAATCAACTTGGCGTCCATTCTGTACTAGAACGGTCCTACCTCATGTCTGACCATTGGATCTTCGGATGTATTTTTGAGAACGCTCTCGAGCGCTGGGAGCGCTGATGTTTTTTTCATCTGGCCAAGACAATAGGCGAGTTCATGTTTGAGCAAGGCGGATGGATCTTGGAATCCTAACGCGAGGGTCAGCGGGCTTGAGAGAAAAGCTATGGTGTTCTTTTATTGACCAGCAGAGATGACTCGGACGGCCTCCTCCGTCTTCAAGGACTTGAGGGTGAACAGCGCGCGAAACCTGCTGTGCAAGAGGACATCGCCAGACTTGTTGAGAAGAGAATCCTCGAGGATCTTGAGGTTAGAGTCGCTTATGGTGGTCATTGATCAAGATTGATCAAATCAGAAATTTTCAGCGGAGTTTCAATCGTCTCTGTCTCGCACACTCTGTAAAAATGCCCAAGTCCAAGCGCTCAAAGCTCGGTGAGACAGACCACCCTCCATCCATACCGGATGTTGAACGTGCTCAGTTTCCCTGACCAAGGTCGCCAAAAAAACCAAGGAGCAGAAGGGTGCTATGATCAAAGACGTTCGTCGAGCACTTGGTATGGGTCCCGTGTACTCACCACCTCGTTCCTCAGCTTCAAGAGAACTCTGAAAAATGGAAATACTGCTGGCTGTTCCAAGTCGGCGCGATGCGCAACACTCATCTCAAAACTGTCCGGAAACTATGGAAAGAGTAGGCTCGGCCGTTCATCCCGCAATTTTTATTCATTTTTCCGCCCCAGTACTGCCCGGATATTTTTTGGACGGAGTGCAGTCATGGCAAAGGCTCTTGGAGTAACGCCGGAAGAAGAGCATCGGCTGGGCATACATAAGCTTGCCAAGGTGCGTGTGCAACTCTTCTTCAGCCGCCTTTTCTAATTTCTCTGCAGCAAATACAAGGCCAGGTCGGCGTGTTATTTACAGACACGGAACCAGACGAGGTTCTCGAATGGTTCGCAGACTTTAAACAGCCGGATTTCGCCCGGGCTGGAAACATTGCCAGTCGGAACGTCATTCTGCCCGCTGGTCCTGTTATGCGCCACCACTCGGACCCCCCAGAGCCCTTTCCTCACAACGAGGAGCCCCAGCTACGGAAGCTGGGTCTCTCAACGTCGATGAATAAAGGTGTTCCGACCCTCCACAACCCGCATAAGCTTTGTGAAAAGGGCAAGATTTTAACGAGCGAGCAAGCCCAGCTGCTGAAGCTGATCGGTGAAAAAATGGTCGTCTTTCGAGTGGCCTTGCTTTCGCGGTGGTGTGCTGCCACCGGGGAAGTTGTACAGATAGAGGGACAGCAGTTACCCGAGGAGTTGGGCGCGGGCGACGATTCTGGGGACGAGGCGATGGACGAGTAGACTTTTTTACTGTATTTTTTGTTGATAATTCCACGACTTCAACCTGCACACGAGACCTAGGGCCATGCGAATCGGACTCGGGGCGAGACTTCTCAGGCTGACCGCGCCGAAAGGAAGAGTTACTACCGCTTTCGGCAGGTTGTCATCTGCAGCGACCATGCGGTTCCCATTGAGCTTGTTGGGTTTCACGGCCCAAGTGCCTTTCAGTCCGGACCTACACTCGGGACTTTCTCCTTCTCAAAACGCAGGCATGACCCCAAGCAGGGTCCCGAAGTTCGATTTCGCGTTGAAAGAGGGTGATGTGTTCTCTCCCAAGGATATGCTGGAGCTCGCAAGGCCGGGCGCTGGAGTTGCGAACGTCCCCGGAGACCTGGTTCTAGTTCCTTTCAGCAAGTATTCGTTCAAGGATAAAAAGTGAGTCCGTTGGTCACCAACCCGTTCGCGAGAATGAACCGCTGAATATAGGAACAATAAATTCGTTTCCCTCGTCCCATTGGAGTCGACGGCCAAGCCGCTTGACATTCCCCTTACCAAGGGAGGCGAAGCGTTCTGGCTCGACACCCGTACCATCGGCCATGCTGTCGAGGACGAAGGCAACTTGGACCTCTACGCGATCGACCTCAACTTTGAAACCAACGACGCTGGTGTGCTGAGCTCCGAGCCTCCTGCCCTCATTGCTTCTTTCCCTACGACGACCGCTACGAACTTCCAGTACTCCCTCTCAAGCGGGGTGCTTGTTTTCTCGGACTACGTACATGCCGACGGAAATCTATCCACGGTGAAGGAGCAGGACGAGGCATGGGAGAATCGTGGGACCACCGCCTTGGTTTATGATGAGACATTCGAGAGACACTGGGATACATGGTTCGTGTCATATTTCCTCGTGCTCAGTAAATAGTACTGAAGTGTTTTCAGGACAGGGCCAAAAACCGCTTCGTTGTTCAGCGTCAAACTTCGTCGCGGACCAGATAGGAAGTGGATTATGGGCACTGAATTTGACAACCTCTTGAAGGGCACGGGCCATGTGAGAAAGCTGGCATATAAATATGCGCTTCCTCTGACTAACTTTGTGCAGAGTTCTCCTGTGGAGCCTTTCGGAGGAACGGACGATTTCTCCGTCGTTGGCAGCTCCGTTCTATACACGGCCAAGGACCCCAAGTTGCCCCAAGCCTGGCACACGAAACAAAATGTCGGTGTTCCAGTATCCCGCTGTTCCCTTCCCACTAGAGCAATACCTCCAGGTTTATCTTGTCAGCACCACAAGCCCTGGGAACCCGAAAGAGTTGACGTCTGGGGAACAAGGCGCAACCCACAGCCCCGTTTTAAACAGGGAGGCAACAAAGGCAGCGTGGCTCGAGCTTGCGGAAGACGGATATGAGGCGGACAAGTGCGCGCTCTACCCAATTCTCCAACCCATTCTAAATACATCTCAGAGCTAACATTGTCGTATATGATCTCCTGAAAGATGTCCGATACACACTGGGCGAAAAGTGGGATCGGTCGCCCGACTCCTTGGCGGTAGGTGGACGCTACCTTGTTGATCTATTCCAACGCTCATCGCCTCCACAGTTCTCCTTGGACGGGACTCTCCTGTACCTTACGGCCGGCGATCACGCCAAAGTGAAAGTCTTCGTGCTGCCCATTCCCCCCACGCCTGAAAAGAACACACTCCATCCGACATTACCCCCGAAGTTCGAGACTCCTGTTCCCTTGGTGCAGAGTGGCGCGGCCTCAGGCATACAGACGCTCTCCAACGGCCGTCTTTTATTCTCAAGGTCATCCTTCACCTCGCCAAATGATGTTTACGTCATTCACGGGTTGAGCACTTTTGAGAGCGAAATCCACGCAAGCGAAGTAACCTTGGAGTTCAAGGGCAAGATCGAGCAGCTCACTCACTTTACCGCCGACGCTTTGGAAAGCAAGGGCCTCGATGCGGGTGAAGAGTTCTGGTTCAAGGGTGCTTTGGACAAGGATGTGCAAGGATGGATTTTGAAGCCCAAGGGATGGAAGACGAGCGACCAAAAGAAATGGCCTGTTGTTCTTCTCATCCACGGCGGACCGCAGAGTGCATGGGAAGACCAGTGGAGCACGCGCTGGAATCCTAACGGTGAGCCAGATACACGGGTCTGTTTTCAGAACCTAACCCCTCTAGTGTTTGCGCACCAGGGCTACGTCGCAGTTCTTATCAACCCAACCGGAAGCACGACGTTTGGACAAGGTATTGCACCATCCGTCCCGTAGACCTTCGTGCCTCGCCGTGGACGTCTCCACTGTTTCGCATGCTGACCTGTTTTCAGAGTTCACGGACGGCATTGCCGAAGATTGGGGCGGAAAGCCATTCGTGGATCTTCGCGCAGGCTGGGAACACGTGCTAGAATCTTATCCTCAGGTATAGCGCGTCCATTAATTAGGCCGAGCCCAACTGACCTTTTGCAGATTGATGCAGATCGCGCGGTCGCCGCCGGAGCCTCTTGGGGCGGATACGCCATCAAGTATGAGTGCCGTCTTAATTAATTATGTGCAGAGACTCACGCTCATTTCCAGCTGGATTCAAGGACATCCCGAGTATAATTTCAACTTCAAGGTGACGATAGCGCACACATCTCATCGGGTCAGATTTCTAAATACGCTCATTTAGGCCCTCGTCTGCCACGATGGGGTATTCGATAGCAATTATAACGGGTGAATTTCATCCATGAGATCGAAGATTCTCATCGAACCGGTCATCTAGGTACACAACCGAAGAGCTCTTCTTCGTAAGTATCCGACCCCATACAAATAATTTTCGACTAATTTGGAGGACTAGTTCAACCACGAGTGGGGAGGCAGACCCTGGGAGCCGAAGAGCAAGGCCCTGTCTGAAAAGTTTAGCCCTGCAAACTTTGTCAGCAACTGGTCAACACCCCAGCTGCTCATGTGCGTTTCCCCTTGTCTCGCGTTCCTTGCGCTCACGCACATATACTCTGAAGACATGGGAGCAAAGATTACCGGCTCCCAGAAACGGAATCGTTGGGACCGTTCCACGCCCTCCAACAACTTGGAATCCCGACTCGCCTCGTCATATTCCCCAACGAGAACCACTGGTTTGTGCTTGAAGAGTTTCGAGCCTCGCAATTACTGACACGCACTACAGGGTGCTGAATCAGGGGAATAGCCTGAAATGGCACTACGAGGTGTTCAAATGGTTCGACGAGTTTGTGGCGGATGAAACCGTCAAAAATGTATGAAAGAAGAACAAGAAGGACTGGAGAACCGCCTAATTTATCCTGAGCGCGCGAGAGAGAAAAAAGAATGTACCATTTCGGAAATCATTCGTAAGCGTTGCATCATGATGGGAACACGTGTGATGGCAAACCGAAGCAAGCAACGCGTCTTGTTCTCGACGCGACTCTTGTACTCCAAGTTGGCAACTCCTTGGGCCCGTTTCGGAATCCTTATATTTCTGAGTTCTGGAATCCAACGTCCCAAAGATGCATGAAAGCGTTCTTGTACTCCCGTCTCCATGGCTCCGTTGACCACCGATATAAGCCCAAACGAATTTCACCCATGGATTCAGCCGTTAGTATCCTCACCATGGGCAACACTCTGACGAAATCCCCTCAGGAACTTGCATCGGCCACGGAGCGCGTGATGGAGAAGCAGCGCCAGCTCATCCTTGAACCGGCTTCGCCCCCACCACCTCCCGGGTACTTCCACTGACATCTCGCATCTCAGTCCCACTGACTATGAATCCCCATCTCATTGGGGAATAGATATGTCCGCGCCCACTTCTACTCCCACCTTTACAGGATACACGACAGAGCCCCGCCCGACATTTCCGCAGATATCCCTCTCTGCCGTTCCGGTGGCCTCGACTTGGATTATCTAAAACACCAGTGGGGGCTCGAAACGTGCCTGGTGAGCATCTATTTTCGCCCTCGCATCCTCTTACCAATAACTATTCAGCCGGTGGACCCTCTGCGATGGAAACCTTTCCAACCCACACACATAGACTACCTCTCCGCCGTCGCCGTAGAGGTCCTGTCCGAAGGCCAAGGATGTATCAAGTTCTTCGGTATGTCGCCCAATTTCCCGGAATCTTTGTCGTTAGCCAACGATCAATAGAACCGACTGTCTCCCTCCAAACACTGATGCAGCGTCAAACGCGCGAGCTCGTCTTTGGAGTCGCATCCCTGATCCGGCTCGTATGCCTCCAAGTGATCGAAATGGTCTCTCAATGTATTGAGGCCGACACACCCTTGCCCGCACTGTACCGGAGCGTCCGTCGACGCGCACCCCGAATAGCGTTGTTGGAGTGGGAAGACATGCTGAACCTCCTTATTCTCTTTATGTGGGCCGCGCTTGCGTTCGCAGCGTTCGGGGGCTATATCGAGCTGGCGCCCAGGGAGCGCACGAGGAATTGGGTGCGCACAGGGTCGTTCTCGCTGTGACTCGGTAATCTATGCTCTATGCTCAATTATGACTATGCCAAAACATGCCTCTCCATTTTGCTTCTTCTTGCTATCCGAGCTGATTGTGAGAGTCTTGAATGTTCTGTCGTAATCGTATGTATACATGTACGTCATTCTGGACTTTATCAGGGCAAGTAGCGGAACCCCCTCCTCCTTTCCAGTGCCTGCTCGAAGGCAATGCCTTCAAGAATCGCCGCCTCTCTCACACGGTTCTCAGTTGCGCCATCCATCGATGCCTTCTCGTCCGCATCGAGCTGTCTATTCTTCCGTATGAGGTGTTGTCGAATTCCTGTGCACCGTGAGGGGGAATGAAGCATTAAAAATAACAGACGTACCCAGAGATAGCACAGAGCTGAAAACCAAGGCGCAAAGCGAGACGATCATGGATTGGTGGTATTCAGGCCCCCATTCAGCCTTCCACACATAGGAGCCCATGCTGCGGTATCGTCGCGTCAGGATGTGTACGGCACATTCAAGCAGAAGCCTCACAGGTTGCCCAAGTTACCGAAGCCGTTTACGATACCGATGGCGGCCGCGCGTTTCCTGTCCAAAGGGGTGTTCGTGTTAAACGGAAAAGACAGATGGCTGCTGGGAAGTAATCACGTCGGCGGCCGCGGGATGGAGTTGGAGACCCAGACGAGCGTCATGGCAAATCCTACTCAAGCATGAAGGAATCCACCCGAGTATTGAGCTAAATGCTCACCTGCATAGCCAAATGACATGAGGAACATGCTGACATACCGTCCTCCTACGGACATCGTGCACAGGCTGATGATGAACCCCAGAATTACACCTAATTTCAAGACGACTCGGTTATTATTTGGACGGTAAAGCAAATCGGGAATATTTACCCCACCACCAGCCGGCAATATGGAAGAAACGTTCTCCGGTTTTATCTGCGAGTTGCGTTAGAGTACGAAGCAAGCGATAATATATTGTCAACGAACCCGCATGCCAGGCGTTTAGGCAGCATATAGCACCGGCAACGAACCACGGAGGTCTACGAAGATATGAGAATGGGATCAAAAAGAGCAATGAACCACGCACGCGGCTAATAACAAGCTGATTGTAGTCGAGAAGCCCAGGGTCTGCGTAAGTCTAGGGAAACCCTCAGTCACCAAGAACAATACGAATAATGGACAGCACGGACGTCGGGAAAAACGAGATGAAGCTGAGGCCCAGGAGCTATATAGAGAAGTTAAGAGCTACGGTTAGGTTAGGGTTACCAGCAAGCGAACCTGGGAAGCCGTCATCAAGGCAAATGTCAGGACCAGCGGATCTTTAATGGCCATTTTGAGGCCCGCCATGGGACTGTCAAGGGCATAAAATAAGGAGCATCCGGACGGCGGAGGGGCGGAACCTACGTGTCTAGCTCAGTATCCTGATCAGCTTCACCCGCATCCTCCGCAAGGCGGGCCTGAGCCAGGCGGCGCTGGTCTCCAACGATCCATCGCGTGTTGTTTGGCTGTCGTTTCATGTGAGTATCGGAACGTGCATGCGCAGGGATATCGGTACATAGTCCGGCAGCGCCCATCTAAGTAAGCATGATGAGCGGGATGCGGAGCGCGATACTGCGATACTAACAAGCTGAAAAAACCAAGAGCCATCGTTATTGAGCCCTGTCTCAATATTAATCGAAAGATCGGTCAAGCTACAAACACGTTTGGACCTCGATGAAGAAAAGCCTAAGGTAACGGAAATCAGAATCCGGAATGCGCATGATGGCAGAAGGAAGTACCATCTCCAAGCTCGAATCCCGCGCTTTCCGTCCATGTGTCCGAGTATCCCAGCGGCCATTAAAGCCCCAAATGCGTTGGAGATTAACAGACCGGTGTACAATATGGCCGACCGAAAGGCGAGCTCCTGAGAGCTCAATTTGAGATCATCTGATTCAAGGACGGGATAGACCCCATACTTTTTTAGTGTACCAGCGCGACAAGAGGTAAATTGCTGTTGCCCGCCATAGTGAGACACTGGAGAAACCAAATACAGAGGATATATCTTACCGCCAGGGTAGAACGCGGCCTCGGGTTGTGATTTAGCTTTGGGTATGGGAGCGGTTCGACAAAGCCGCACCTCAGGCAATCCAATGAAGATGCGACAAGCCAAAATGCCACCGTAATCTTTCGTGACCTGCGTTGCCCTTAGCAGTGGCAGAATGTGAGTGAGGACGTCTTGATCTTACGCCAGTGAGTGCACTCGTTAGACCTTCGAGAGCGAGTTAGCTTCGTTGAAGGGTCCTCTCCAGAGAGACTGACCCCAAGCTATAACGCAGCCTCCGATGTACCATGACGGTCTAGGGAGTTCTCAATATCATAATTTTGAAGTATTCCTGGTGACTTGCCTCGTAACGTAGTTGAGAAGCTGGGGGTTAGATCATAGGAACTGGCTAGACACACGAGGACGGCGCACGTACCATGTTCGACGGAACTTGAGCCGGACAGTAAGATACAAACAGGATTGAAAGGACGACGGAGTATTGCAGATCTAGCAAGCCTAATAAATATACTAGCCAAAGATGTTTTTGTTCTGGAGATACCTGACAGCCCCAGATCCTGCTCCAGCCCTTTAAGACGCGCCGTGGTTATCCCATTCCGCTGCGAACCGTCGTATCGTATCGCTAGAAAGGTAAATAACGCTTTAGCCACTCACGTCGATGTAATTGAGAATGAAAATCAAAAATATTGTCGGCAGCAGCCTCATATCCAATTTGCGAACAAGCCTCCGCTCAGCGGCTAGCCGTTCAGCGGACCCTCGTTCAGGCAGCTTATCAAAGAGCTCGGCGTGTTCCTTGTGTTCGACGGAGTCGGCGGTGACATCCTCCTTTTCATCGGCTAGTTTAGACATTGCGACTGTGGAGGGGAAACTTATCGGGGTACCGAGGCCCTTTATATCGGTCGTCGTACGTTCTCGGACGCCGAGCGCGTGACTGGAATGGAGAATTAAAGTAGACGAAAGCACCCACACGCGCCTCTTCGCATCTCACGCATTCATGTACATAGGAGGGCCACGAAGCAGGATGCCGGCATTGTATCGTCCATGGGACCAGCGCCGAGCGCGCCGTTGAATTGACAGTCCCCTCAGAACCAGTCGGAAGCGTACGCCAACATCGAAGTGGGGCCCCGGGAAGTTGCGCAACTCGAATGCGACGTCCGATTTGTCCTCCGAGTCGTACGAGAGGCTATAGGAGGAGAACTGAGGAGGAGGAGGAAAAAATAACCTGGAGCGTCTTGGAGCGGTCCCACAATTAATTGAGATCAATGATAGCGAGAACCCACGTTCTCGGCACGTTCTCGGCGGCGAGAACGTGGGCTAACGTGGGAAGTTGCTAAGCAATGACACATAGGGGCTAATGCAGAGATTTCACGTTCTGATTTCGTACACTTGCTTCTTTCGTCTTGAACTCGGTCGTCTCCCAATGGCCTCCGCTCACACCGCATTTTCAGGGTTTTTTTCCCAACGACAGGAGGTTCGCAATTGGGGTGGCAAAAAGTGCTACCCCGTTTGTCAAATGCTGGGAGATATTATATCGCCACTTATGGTATTGGTGTCAAACTTCCGGGCGAGCACAGTCGTTTCTATCCTTGGGTCGCACCGCATTGGCTGGAAGAGCAAGTCTTGGTTGAATTGGAGAAGCACATGCTTCAGGTCGTTTTCAACATGGTAGGGGGGTTGAAGAGCGTTGGCAGCAGCCGGACATCATCGCCTGCCAGTGATCGATCCATTCTAGCGCCCGTGCGGCTGAAGTTGGGCGCGGACATTGTGCATATAGCACTGTCACGTCCGTAGTATTCTAATGTTCGAATACCACCAGCATACAGTTGCGAAGCACGGCACAAGAGTAATAAAGATATGAGTAGATGACGAGAACGGAAACCTATACTAGTATCGACGTCGAGGACTCGGAGTTACTACTAAGTACTACATAGTGTCAGGACTCCAAATTGGGATGGGAATGGACAATTGGAGTCAGAGTAGGCCTCGCGAAGTCCTGCAGCCTTGTGCCTGCAGAGGATCAGAGCTTGAAGCACTCTCCGCGCTCAATTCAGATGAGAATCGAGAGCGAGATGTGCACCGCCACTGATTGCATTCGACCCTCAAAAAAAAAAGTACAACTCTCTAATAAATGTAAATGTCAAAAATACAGGGCTCTAGAGGCGTCTGGCCGATACTGCTACAAAACCATCAAGTAGTACATCAAGAAAAGAGAAACGTCTCCATCCAAGCATCGATCCTAAGCCTCGGAGACCGCGAGGCTGCCCTTGCGCGCCCTAGAGGAGTATGAAACCGCCGTGCTGGCCTCGGACACCGCGCTGCCCTTGCGCGGGACAGACGAGTACGAAATCGCCGTGCGGTCCGAGTGGTTCGAATCGGTCTTCGCAACAGCCGGCGCGTCGTGGTCCGGGACGCGCAGCGATGCCTCTTCGTCCATGCGGATCACTGGCGGCGGCCGCGGGGGAACAGGGCGCGAGTACTACAGCAGGCAACATGGATAAGCACGCATGTCACATGTGGGGACAGTAAACGAGCGCCGTACCTTTGGGAGGGAGGGAACTTTGTCGTCGGTGAGGGTCCCACCCGTGCTAACGCCAGAATTATGCGGCGCATCGTCGCCATATCCCCAGCCCGCTCTGAACAAAAATATGAGCTAGATTTCAAAATGTTCTCCAACAAGGTAATCACCGGCAATTGAGACTGCTGACTAAAGAGTTTGTCTGGTTTTTGGTTCAGTCAGAAGCACAGTTAATGACCGGAAGCAACGCACGTAGAGCTTGCAAAGAGGCCAATTGAAGATCAAATGTCTGCGCAATCTGAATTCAATTCAAGTCGGGAGGAAAGATCGCGCCGCTCACAGTCCCGTAGGCTAAGGTTTCGGGTCAGTACCTGAATCGCTTTCGGGTTTACGCAGCTTACGTTGGCGAGATAGAAAACAAGGTCCAAGATGGCGCAGGCAGACGTAAGAAGCCCGGTGTGTACTGCCCCTGCGAACCAAATGAATGAATGGAACGCGAAGAAACGCGAAGGTGCACTTCATACCCGAGATAATGCGATCGACCATGAAATCGGTCTGCGCGAAGCCGGTTTTTCGGCGCCGGAGATGCCATACGAGTATAGTTGTTATGCAGGCGTCTTACGAGATACATGAGCCTCGGCAACAAGTCAAAAATGCGCGTCAGAAAACGGACCGCCGATACACTCAGCAGCCAGCCAGAGGACGACCCAGGGCTACGAAGGGATGACATTAGAAGAGTTCGCTCTGTAACGAGAGTAGAAGGACCTTGGCCACCTGAAATTTCACAAAGCTGGGTGTAAGGATCGCATTGACGGCCGTCGCTGTACAATTGTGAGCACCAAAGTGGTTAAAGAAGGAGCCTCTACTCACCAAGGCCACCGACTGTGATGGGAAGGAAATACATATGTTAAAAAGGGAACGCCTAGTAGAAGGTGGAATCGCTGTACTAAGACCCGCCAATGAGCACGCGACGACAAGGAGGTAAAGCCATGGATTGTTGTTCGTCAAGACTCTGACGCGCCATGCGAAGAAGAATTGAACCATAGCCGCAATTATTGCCTGTAAAAGCAGTGAGGAATGCGTATCGGGGATGCATTTATACGTACCGTCAATGCAGGATCTGGCGAAGATTAAATAAGCGCGATTTTGAATTCAGATGTCGCACCCACCGGTCGCAAAAACTGAGAAGGTAGTTAGATGACATATTGGAAGGAAAAGGTAAATTTCGGCGTACCCCAGGTTGCATTTGTAAGATACAGAGGATCGTCTAAGATATAGACGTTAAACACGGAATAGTCAATATGTATCCCACCAACCGAAATGGATGATTAGGGATTGGTACAAATAGATAAAGTCACAGACAGTGTTCAGACTGTCGAGGATGAAGATGCTCAAAACCTGGAGACTCGTGAGTATTTGGCGACGTGGGTCTCGGTGTGACTCGGACGTACGAATAAGCGCATCCACATCCTATCCCTGAATGGCGGTAAGGAACGCCTTGTAGGTAACGAAGAATACGACGAACTTGCTTGCAACGCGGACAAAATAAACATGACATTGGAGGATCATGACGCCGTACAGAATGGCATTGAAGAAGAAACCCAATAGCATCGGACCATGTGCAACTTCTGCTGGCCCAAGCTTCGCCATGGTCGTGAGGGAGTAGGCGTGGAGTATGTCGTGAGCGGGAAAAGGAAAGAGGTCTAGACGGCGAGACGAGTCGACGCGTGTTTACGTAATGACAGGTGACAGGAGCACAAATCGGTTCAGCGTCACGAAATTCGGGGAAAGAAACGCGAATTTGCATGGGCAATCGGACGAACAGCAAGGATTCCGGGACGTGAAAGCCTGAGTTCCTGGCGCGGACGCGTACAACGCGCTCCGTCATATCACGAGACAACGTGACTTGTGTAACACATGGCGTCTCGGTGCGTGAGCTTTTTTCGCTGGAGCTCATTGAGCTTAGGTCGTCGCTTTAGAAGCTTCCTCGGGGAGGATTCTGTCCCAGTCTTACGGCGCTCAGGTCTTGAAAAAAATACTATGAACATTGAATATGCAATGAATTGCCGATCCTAGCTGGCAGATAACTGTGGCTAGGTTATACGTATGCCTCGCCAATTGCCCAGGGTTTAGCAATTTCGAACTTGTTTGCCCAAGTGTCAAGTTGAGGCCATTTTCCTTGTCTTGAGTCCGATCAGATGACGGACATTTCGCAATTTCCTTTATGCTCTATTCTCTTGAGCTGGTTGGAATGTCTGAGCGTCGCTGTTGCTTTGAGTTTTTACCCAGCAGTTGCCCTAGGCTCATCGACGATCGGAAACAGGGCCCGGTAAGTGAACGAGGACGGAGGAGGATATCGTCGTTGCTGTGCCTTGGGTCCATCGTGTGGAGACGGAGCCTACGAAAGAGGGATCGACTCGAACATGCAAGTGGCTTGAGCACCGAAGCGACAAGTCGTTATGGTGGGCAAATCCTGAAGAAGGAGGTCGGAGCCCAAAGGATGAAATCCGAGTTGCCAGTGGTCGTGGTCGGGAATCAAGCCCCACTGACACGTGCCCCGAATTTTTCGCTCTTCCTGCTTCGATGCCTCTGGACGGACACTCGTACCTCGTCGCGCAGGGCTGGACCGGAAGCGGCACCGGCCTCCGCCAAGGCGCAATCAGCCGGCCCCTCGTCATTCCCCAGAAGAAATCCCTCGCAGGCTTGGGCAAGGAGCGCGACGAGGCGTTCCCGTTCTGGGACCAGTGCGCTCCTCCGACTCTCCCGCCCGTACCCAATTAATTAATGGAATACCCTTCCTCGCAGTCTCTTCTCCGCCGCCTCCAAGTCAATCCAAATTCATCTTTCGAGCGACGAGGACAGTGTGCGTTATCCTGACTCTGGTATCAGTTCATCCATTTATTTCGTTCGTTTTAGGACGCGGAACCCAATGCTGCGAACGTATCTTTGAAGCGCACTAGCACGGGCATCCTCTCCAACCGTCGGCCCGCCATTGGTGCCCCCGCGGAGAGCTCTGGCTCGACTACACCGGACATCGGAGACGCATCCCCGGGCCCGCGCCTCAGCCTCCTTGCGACCGCGAAACGTGAAGCCGCCAAACGCGGGCTCTACTCGCGCTTCTTCCGCGGGCCCGTCATCGGGCCCGACTCCCCGCTCGCGAGCGAACCTGTGATCGTCGTCGCACCGGACGTGGACGTCCTAATCCCGCCGCCCGGAGGCGAAGCGGGACCTAGTAAAAAGAAACGGAAGGTGTCGTCGGAAGGAGAGGACGAAAGACGCGAGCGAAAGCGATTGAGGCGGGAGAGGAAGGAGGTGGACAAGGCAGAGAGGAAGGCGGAGAAGAAGGCGTTGGATAAGGCGGAGAGGAAGTCGGAGAAAAGTCGGGGCGTGGCGAAGGCGGATCTGGACGCGCCGCCGGATTCAGCCGCAGCAGCGAAGAAGGACAAGGACAAGAAAAAGAAACGGAAGCTGGCGCCCGATACGGACCTTCCTGACGCTGACGCGGATCCGGGACCGAGCTCGGAGGGGAAACACAGGCGGAAGCGGAAGCCTGAAGCGGAAGAAGGGAAGGAGGGAACGGACGACAAGGAGTCGGAGGAGTCGGACAAGGCGCGGAGAAAGAGGGAGCGGAAGGAGAAACGGAGTAGTGAGGCCACCAACTCAGCAGAGGCAGAAGGAGAACCCAAACGAAAGCGAAAGCGACCGATTGAATAATCCTGTGGCTAATTACATCTCGATGCTCCAATTAATGAGGCTACACAGTTGCAGATCTATGTACTCAAGCACACAGTGGTCGTAGACATGCAAAAAAAAGTTACATTACAAGTTGGCTAGTGGACGAGTAGTACGAAAGCAAGAACAAAAAGACAGACATAAGACGATTCATGCACGTTACACTCAAACTCAAGCCCGCGCGCTCCTCCATGCGCTCTGCATAGCGATCCGTCGCGCCTAACACGTCTCGTGAGCAACCGTTGGGCGAATCGAAATAAAAACGAACCTGGTCCAAGGAGATAGAATCCTCCCGCAGCTCAACTTTCTGCCGCCCGTCATCCTCCTCCTCCTCATCATCGTCCGCGTCAAACATCCCCGCCCTCCCTCTGCCATTCCGGATGCCCCCGAACGCGGCCTTACCGCCGGCGAGCGAAAACGGCGTGGACGCGACGGCCGTGCCAAACACGCTCGCGTTTGCAGGCGCCCCGAACGCCGCGAAGTCAGTGACTACTTTCCGTGGCGGCGAGCCCGTGCTCGAGAGTTTCGGGGAGGACGCCGGGGTCTTCGTGGGCGATCGGGGCGGCGTGGCAGGCGTAAACGGATAGGCATACGACCCATACGTGCTGCGTGAAGACTGGGACCGCGACTCGAGGTACTTGTCGGTGAACCGCGTTCCGTTTACCTGGGCGGCATATCAAGCTAGCCGGAGGAAAAAATAGGCGCGGGTGGGCGACGTACCCGCTTGAGCTCAGGCCGCGCTTCCGCGAGCGTGTTTGCCTGCGTGTACACTGCGACGTTATGCCGCGATTCCTCTGAATCCTTGTATATGCTCTCGATGACGACCTTCTTCGTGCTCTCGTTTCGGAGGAGCAGCTTTTCGTGCAGTTCGCGCGCGACGTCGTCGACGCTTTCGTTATTGCCGAGTATTCTCTGCGCAACGGCATGTCCCACTTCTCGAACCAGCCGGTCCATGTCGAGGTTCTCGAGAACGCTGCCTACGATGGCGTGTGCGAGCAAATCAGCAGTCGTGAGGGGGAGCATGAGCCCAGAGGTGATATTAGTTATCGCTCGATAAAAGTCGGTCGCGTACTAGAAATGGAGATAAGCGTCGTCGTCAGACCGCAGGAACGCGCACTCACCGAGTACCCGCTTAGTGCAGGTTCACATGCCACGAAAAACTGCGTCGATTTAGACGAGATCTGGGCAGAAGGGCGCTACTTACTAGAGTGATGCCACGGCTCGCCATGACTCTTGCCAATTGCAACGGATCGTTATTATCGGGCGAGCCATCGTCGAATCCTGAGCATCGCGCATGAGGGTCCGCTCAAAAGTAAAATCGTACAAACGCGTACCATCGCCGTATTCGCCGATGCCATGTGGAGGCGCATCCGCAATGAGCACGACCATCTTGCTCGCCTCCTCCCGCCAGTCCATGTTGAGCGCCTCGAACATGGCCGCCGTAACCGCCTCCGGGCCATCCCCTCCGCCCGACGCATACAGACCTGACAAATCCTTCTGCACCTTGGCAATGTCCGACGAGAAACCAAAGTTCTTCGTGATGTAGGTGTGGTCTTGTGGCGGGTGATCCCGGAACGCGACGAGCCCCACGCGGAGGTCTTCCGTGCTCTGCAGCTTCCCGGACTCAAAGATGTGCGCACATATCTGCTCGATGTTCTTGGTCGCGGACGAGATGTAGCTTCCCTGACTGCCTGTGCAGTCTTGGATGAATACGAGGTCGCTGCGGGGTGTCGGATCATGAGTAAGGGTGCCGCTGCGGTTGAACAATGAGATGAGTGCGGCTCACAGCATCTTCCGCCCGTCGGCTATCCCGCCCATCTGGCCATTATAGGGCACCTGGGGGTGTCCGTTGGTGGGGATCTGAGGAACATTTCCGCCAGAGGCGCCGCCGTCGAAGTCCATGTCTTCATCCATGATGTCTTAAGGTAAGATTTGCGGGAAAAAAGGGATGGGTCGGGCTGCGGTACACAAAGTCAACGAGATAGACAAGGATCGCTTGGATATGTGTTGGCTATAATGGTTAGAACAACAAGGAGAACAATGCGTACGGCTCGTGGTAGAGCGTCACAAAAATGACTTGGTCGGTGCACGAGTTCGAATCCTTCCCATCAGATGACATGACGCAACAGTCCATTGTTTTATTTTTTTACAATTCCCGCCGCCCGCCGCTCATGATCCAGGCCAGCCAGCTATGTACATTAAAGCCGGGCAGCCCACCTCCTCCGGGGCGCAACAGTGTCCGGTAGAGCATAATCAACCCCGCGGTACATCCTCCAAATACCGCAGTTACCGTCACGTACATTCGCAGTCTCGCGGCAGCAGTCATGGCACGGTCAGCACCCCCAGGGATGGCCGTGTATCTGATGAACGTGTCAGGTTATTTGCGGAAGCGTCGTACGGCAGCTGCGTTTTTGCACGCACGGATTCATCGCGATTCCGCAAATCGCGTGGAAGACGTCCGCGGTTTGGCCGGTCTTGACGCTCACAGCAACGGGGACTTGGAGTCCCAGCCGTCGGCAATAGACGTCAGGTTGGACTTCGTGTCTCTGAGGGAGATTATAACTTCAAGTGTTGGCTCTCGAGATGATGCTGGGTGGCTTACCTGCTGGGCAAGATCGAGGTCGGATTTCGTTGCAACGAAAAGTGTGGGGATGTGATCTAGACTGTATTGTTGCTGCGAGAAAGTCTAAGCACGCGATCGGATATGGCCCAAGCCACTCACCCGTAAATTGCTGATGTACGAGAAAGAGTTGGTGTCGCTTGAATCGTGGACGTAGACAATGACATCGGCGAGATCCGTTTTTTTGGGATTGCGCAGTGTCTCGGCCTCGTATTTTGAGCCAAATTCTTGCAACTGACGCAGAAAATGAGAGCGCGGCAGAGCTAGGGAATCCAGAACTCACGACGAGATATTTCTCGGACCCGTCAATCGCAACGGAATTGACGACGCTGATCATCTTGCTGGTGGGCTCGTAGACGGAGCTGATTGGCTTGCCGGCAAACGCCTTGAGTAGCGAAGTCTTCCCAGACCCAGCTGCTCCGCAGACGTAACACAGAAAGACATTTCGTGTTACTCTGCCTTTCCGTCGGTCGGTTTTACGAGGCCGCGTTACTTGTAATGCACCAGTTCGCGGCTCATTGGGGTATCCCAAGTACGCAAGATACGCCAGCGTTGTTTTGTGGTCCAGGAGGGTGGTCATACTACCCGACGGTAAATCCTTCTGCATTTACACGATCGAAAAGTGGGGGAGTTCACCTCCATTGAGCAAGCCAGCCTTGCAGCGTAACTGCACCCGTGTCGTCCGAAAGAGTCGTATCAGGGAACTTCTGTGTCGCCCACGGATTTCCCGGTGAAGTGCTGAAAACCTGATCCAGCTCGGCAGTTTTCAGGGCCCCGTCTTGATCCTGGCGCCGAAAAGTCAACTCATTGAGGTCAAGACAAACGAAGAGAATGCACTTTATCAAACGTTTCGAAAATATCTGTAAAGAATTGATAACCCAGTGGGCTCAACTCGACAGAGCAGTCGGGAGCAACATCGAACCTGCCAACATGTCAGCCGATCCTCAAGACTGTGCATGCGACGCACTTTGGCAACAAGAAACCCTCGGTAAGACGCAGGTCCTCTGCGTATCCGAATTTCCTTAAAACCGTCCATGTAGTCTCCAGCCGACCCCGTTGGATGAACGTGGTGTGTAGATATAAAAACCCTATTTCGGTTAGCCCTCCGTCTCGGACTCCGCCCTCTGTGCTCTCCTTGACCATTTGTCGAATGCCTTCCAGCTCTTGTGCCTGTAATGGGGCATCGAAGCATTTTCGCTTCCGACCATTTAAGCTCGATATCCCAAAGATTTCTCAAGACGCGCACCTGGAACTCGTTGAGCTCCGCGGGATCTAGAATTCCGTCTTTGTTGGCGTCACATAATTTGAATATCCGCCTCAAAGCGCTCAGACACGCAGGTTTCAGAACCTAGTCATAACAAAATGAGCAGCGTCGAGCAAAAAAGAACAGGTAACTTGCGTGATCCCGCGAGTCGTATAATGGGGCAGTGGGGTGCAGAACAGCCTTCTGCGCAAAGTAGAAGACCTCGGAAACATTCAAAGGCTTTTTTGCCGAACATTCCACGCAGGTCTCGACTTCCTGTGGAACAGTTGTTGACGGGTACCAGCTGGATGAGAACCGAACTCACTTTGAACTCGTTCATTATTGGTATGATTTCCTCTTCTAAGGCTTCATTGGTGACCTCGCCACCACGCAAGTCGATTTTGTTCCCAACCAATATAACGGGGACCTAACCGTTCATCAGTAGCGCTCTGCATTGAACAGTAAAGCGTTATAACATTGACACCGAGTTGTCGGAAATGCGGAAGCCAAAACGTCGGTATTCGGTCGAAGGAATTGGGGTTGTCGATGGAATACACGACGCAGATGACATGCGCCTTCCGGATTTCACTCTCGAGATGGGCTCGGTCTTGTGGACCAGCTGGAGCAAGGGCTTAGCGTCATGTCACAATAGTACCACTGGAACGCACCTCCCGAGTCGACTATGTAAGTCGTGACATTCTCCGGGGTAACCTCCGGCGGAATGGTAACTTCAGGGACAATATGCTGAACCTGGGTTCATAGAACAGAATGAGCGTGGTTTTTTGCGTATATGTTGGTATTCACATGAGCGACAAAGGACTCTTTGATGAGAGACGTTACTATGGTGCTTTTCCCGACACCCTCTGGAGAAATAACTGAGTTTTCGGCGGAGGGACGGGCACGAATGCAGACCGTCGCCGACTAGGAGGATGCGGACATCTCTCCTCATTCCGGGAGTCGAGAGAACCACGAATATCCAAGCAGCGCAAGAGGGAAGACAGAAATTAGCAACACCACGCGAGCGACGCGAAGACACTCGGCAGACACAGCCACATCACTCTAGGCCTTCAACTCACGCGTCGGCGCGGCTGGTCGCGGCCATGGCACTCTAATATTTATACCTGCGCGGCAGCTATGGCCGGTCGGCCCACCCCCTACGTCCTATTAACTCCCCGGAAACGCAAAGCTTCGGCGCCCTATCCTAGTCCTCCTCCGGCTGCTTCATCTTCAACAACGAGATGGGACTCTCTGAATCCCTCTCCCCAGAAGAAGAGAAGGGCAGACCAGGAGACCCTCCCAGTCGTCATTCACCTCACCGAGTCATCGGTGGGGGAGCCCGAGTATCTGCAAGAAGAGGATCTCGGCATTGAATTGGATGATATACCCTCAGACTCGACAGAAAAACCCATCCGGAAGCTCAACAATTTCACTATTTATAGGGATCAACGACTGGTAGATACCATAGAGCTCATGGATGGAACTTCGGGCCACTCATTTCATGCATCCGGGGTGGCGAGGGCTCGCTACGTCGAGGACTGCAGCGACGAGGATTCGGAGGACGACGAGGAAGACGGCTACCTCGTGCAAGGTCTCCAAGTGCTCAGAATCGACGTGCACCATGTCGACGCCGACGGAGATGTGGATAAGTATGCCCATTCTCTTTTGCACGATTGCGCACTGGAAAATCCCACAGGAACATCTACATCGACACTCCTCGTGCATTCTATATCCTCGACACGCCATCGCCCGCCTATCGACCCCTCTTCGATAACCTACGGATCCGGCACCAATTTATGCATCTCATTGCGACCTCAGCAGTGGCGCACCCAAAACTGACGTACACCGAGTTTATAGACTCGCTGCCTTACCCACTCGATGGATCCCAACTCCAGTCGGTTGAAATCGTATGTTCTGTCAATCACCAATGCTACTCTATTAAGCATGTAATAATAGGTCGAATACTTCCGGGCTTTTCTACCAGCTCTTGCCCTCGACTTGAAGAACACCACCAAGCGGAACATAAACACCGTGCCTTTGGTCAAAACACTCCAAAGTCGCCACTTCTCCAAACACCTCGAGATACCGCAAACGGTTGCCAATGTGGAAACACTTGTAACGCCCATTGTCGGGCGCGTGGTGATGCCGTATCTCAAGAACGCGATACACGTCATTGGTTCTGACTTGGCTGAGCCGGACGAAGAGCTCGCTGAACAGGCCGAGATTCTTCCCGAGCGAAACCCCACCACCGTGCGATGGGGGAAATCTCTTGGCCACCCTGGGTACTACAGCAGCGTCGTGATCGATGGAGTGGAGTATAAGGTGAGGGGTTTCTACCTCTGCGTTCGACACGTATCTGACGGACGACTGGATAGATTGGTGATATTGTTTCCGTCAACCCGGGCGAGGACGAGGACAAGGATAGAACTGCAAGTGCGGCCGTCGCCGCCGAATTTTGCATCAATTCATATGCGTGGCGAGTATGGTGCCCCTTTTTTCGTTCATTTGTGATGCATCCAGTCTCTTAACCGTCCTCGCAGGTTCATCAAGATTGAGTACTTCTTCGACGACGAGACGGAACAAGACTCTCGACGTCGGCCCACTAAGAAGTTGCATGGCATGTGGTTCTGTCATGGTAAATATGCGTGGCGAGTCTCTCGATTCATTGTTGAGGTGGGAACGTATAGGGAGCGAAACTATATTGCAGCAAGTCAGCCACAGCCAAGAACTATTCCTTCTGGAGGCATGCAACGACATCAACGTGAACAGCATCTTTCGCAAGTGCGATGTCCGGCAGCTCCCACTCGGAGTGAAAGCGCCTCTCGACCGAAAGGACGAAAATGCCACGACATACTTCTACAAGTATGTTCTTCTTTTGTCGCAGAATTTTTGTATACTGACCTGCGTACGTAGGTGGGTGTGGGACGGCGCCGAATGCAAAACCACCGATCCCCCCAGCGCCGAAGAGGAGACACGCGTGCGACGCCTGCTGCCTGCGCATACGCCGTGCACGAACTGCGGTTTTGCGGAAGAGGAGGAGTTGCACTGTGCGGTGCACGCCGTTCCTAACGGTTTTACCAAATTCGGCGCCGAATATCACCCCCTCGATTTCGTTTACATCAAACTCGTCACCCTTTCAGCGAGCCCTCTGCTCGTTGCCCAGATCGAAGAAATGGAATTACGGCCAGATGACCAGGGTCAGGATACTATTTTTTGTCGTGTGCGGTACTTCAAGCGATACGAAACTTCGGTGGGTTTCAGCGATGAGGTAAGTGAAGGCCGTATCTCGGATCCATTATTTTCACCCGCCTTGGATAGCGGCGACTTTATCGAAGCCGGCATGTCAACACGGTCCAAGCCAGGGACATCGATGGTGTTTGCTTCGTCAAATTCATTGAAGACGGTGACACTGAGGCGACCGAGGCTTGGATCAAGGAGTACTCCCACGTCGACCGGTACTATACCAACGAGAAACGAACGGCCGGGGGGGATTTCATCACAATGGACGAAGATAGTTTCGAGATTTGTCGCTCTTGCGTCCAAAAGTACAACCGTGAGATGGCGGAACTAGAACAGTATCGTCTGCACAATGAACCCATCCATTCACTGGATGTATTCGCGGGTATGTATTTGTTGTTATTTTTTTGGCAGCGTGCTTATGTAATGTTAATGCTGCAGGTGCCGGCGGACTGTCCGAGGGATTGCGGCGGTCAGGTCTTATTCAAACTCTCTGGGCCGTCGAAATATCTCCCTCTGCTGCCCAAACGTTCAAGTGAGAGCTAAATTACAAAGCTCGATTGTGATGGCTCGTAACTAATTTTACAGAGCCAATCATCCGGAAACGGACGTGGCGGAAACGGATGTAAAGACCTACCTCAAATACATCGTTGAAAGGGAAGAACTGGGAACAGGCGAGGTGCGGACTGCGAGGAAATCACCCGATACTGGGATGAAATCACCCGACAACTCAATCTTACCTGATGAGTCGATTCCTCGTCCGGATTGTGTAGATCTTTTGTACTGTGGTACGACCCAGCCTCTGTCGAATTTCTCTCCCTCTTTATCCAGATTTTAGGCTCCCCTTGTCAGTCTTTCAGTGGCGCAAACTTGTTTAGGGTGAGTACGTCCATTGGAAGAGCCAGTACACTAACTAACTGCTTTTGAAGAAGGAGGACGACGTCAGGTCGACTCTTCCGTACACCTTTTTGTCACTTGCCGAAGTCCTACATCCTACATACGTCCTCCTCGAAAACGTGACCACAATTTATTACTTTAGATCCCAGTCTAATCAATAATGCAGGTCACCGGGCTCCTACAACATTCCCTCACTAGCAACGGGAACCGCGTCACTATGGCTGCGGTCAAGCTCATATACCAGATTCTGCTCGCATTAGAGTACCAGGTATGTTTCAAGGTTCTCCAAGCGGGACAATACGGTACGCCGCAAGATCGAGAGCGCGTCATCTTTCTTGCTGCGAAATCTGGGCACCAACTCCCACAGCATCCTACTCCCACGCATGCTTTTTTTAAGGCTGCTCGGCGGTTCAAGGTCCCGATACGACCCGGTCGTGGCATTCGGCCCCCAGCCCGTTCACAGGAGGAAACCCACCTGTATGCCGCTCACCCCGCGGTTACCGTCGACGACGCCATCAGCGATTTGGTGAGTCTTGTCCGTCTGCTGAATGTACCAGAACTTGACGTGCGTTCCAGCCTGCGTTCGATTGGTCAGAACCAAACCCGATTTTTCTACTTTCCTTTTGCTGAGGCTGCTCTTGAACTATAGGGTAAACCTGCATCAAGAGATCAAGGAGATACCGCGTGATGTTGCAGAACGCCATCGGCGGAAGCGAGAGGGCATCATGCAATGCACTGTGTCCAAGTCGACGCCGGTCGGATTCTCTGAGCCCGTTGCATATGCGACGGAGCCTCAGACGCGCTACCAAAAGGCGATGCGCGGAAGCCAGGGTGGCTTGGTCGAACACCACGTCACCCGGTCGTGCTCGACGCTCGTCGTGGAGTCGACTACGATGGTGTCTATGGAGCCGGGGTCGACGCATCGTTGTAAGCCCATCCTCTGGTTCGTTTCTACTGGAACTCATCGGGTCATGCAGCCCTTCCACCTGAGATTCTTCCTCCAAGAATGAAGAGGCCAGGGAATAGAAGTGAGCATCTGCTTTCTAAGCAGACTGAATCATTAACGACAGCGACAGCCTTCTATGGCCGCCTGGACGGCGCGGCCCATTTTAAAACGGCAATGACGAGCCCGAAGCCCAACGGGGATAAAAGCTGCTTTATCCATCCTTCAGTACGTTTATAACTTCCTTCACCCTGCTTTTGGTCCCATCGCATTCCACAGCAAAAACGAGCGCTCTCCCTCCGGGAGTTCGCCCGTTCTCAGGGTTTCCCGGATACATATATCCTTTGTTCTTCCAAAAAGACGCCGGCCGAGCGGCTGAAGGATGTGCGTCCCGAGCTACCCGCTTTCCATCTTGCTGATCGTCCCCAGTACTTCAAACAAATCGGTAATGCGGTGCCCGTGCCATTGGCTGCCGCTTTGGGGCGAAGTATCGGTGCCGCGGCGGTTCATGATTGGAAGGAGCGACGGAAGAGGGGAAGAAGCGTGGAATTTTGACCAGAGTGCCTGTGTCAATTGCATTGCATGCCATCCTCGCCTGTGACGCCGGGATCAAGTAACGGAAAGTTCGAGGAGGGCGAGGGCACCAAGGGATGTTCTATTGCTGCGCCATTGCAGGGGCGGGCACCAATGAGGGTTCTCCGGGCCAGCGTACTTGCTGTGGTTAAGTAGCACTGTCGCACTATATATATCGTTGAGCAGGTTTGCTCAGCGTCAGCGCACAGCCACCTCGGATCGATCGCCATTACAATTGCTCTGTCAACCATGTCGCACTCCTGGCCCGAAAGCGCTCCCAAGGCAGGCCCGACCAGCGTTCGAGCCCGGGCCCGCAAGTCAGATCTAGACCGTCGAATGCCCAGCCACCCGACTCGAAGCTTTAAAAAGCCATCCGGATTCTGCCGTCGCGGTCGATTTTAGTGTTCGGATGAAACAAAGCAAACTCTCCGTAGATTGTTGTCATCTCCATCCATTTTGCTTCGCGGATTCCATATAAAAGGGCCATCCGATAAGCCCAACTTATCCAATGCGTTTCCTCTCAAGTGAGTCAGTGTCCTTGCTTGCTTTGCCTCGGCTCGCGCTGCTACGCCTGTCATCCGTCAGCCGGCGGAGGGCACAAAAATCGCACCGGGAGCAGCCTTCGATTTCGACATATATGGTTCAATAGCAGACTATGGCACGAGCAGCTATAACGTGTGTGGCTCGTTTCTCGCGGGCTGTACATGTATTTATTCAAAGCACTCTTCTTCAAGGACACCGTCTGGTTGCTGACGTCGCTGCCCACCTCCTTTGTGCCTTTGACCGACTTTACCTGGGGTCATTTCTTTGGGCGCTTCGCCGAGCCTAATTATCCTGGCATTATGTGGTTTTGATACTCGTCATCAGCACCACAACTTACTTACTGTTACAGATCCAAACCCGCCGAATACTCCTCCGGCACAACTATTCATGCCCGATCTCAGCAAAAACTCGAGAGGATTCGCGGCGGGTACGTCCACAACCAATGCCGCTTGTTACCTGGCAGTTTTCGAGGAATATGCTAGCGGCGAAGTAAGCTTTTTCAAGCATCACTTTATTTTCCCCCTTCTCATTTGTAGCGCAGGGTTCCTTTGGGTATAGAATCAGTTTCACGGCCAACAAAATCGTGTACAACGCGACGTCTCGATTATTGATGTCCCCTCCGGAAACGAACGGAATGGACACACTTCAAGTACCATTATAATACATTGATCTAATGGCTATGAAACTAGGAAGATTTTTAGTCCTAACTCAGACCTTCTGGTAGCGGTAGAACTTGAGGCGTCAAAACGGTCGTGTGTCCGGAAATGGACTCTACAACTCAATTTAGTAATAATCTCGATTTCTCAACCTAGAATGAAGAGAGAAGTCGTGGATCTCAGAATCTCAGAGCAAGGCAAAAATGGCAACAACATTGGTTGGACTGTAAATGAAAGAGAGTAGAAATGCTTTGAAGGTCGGGTTGCGTGAACGCTTCCCTCAAGCCTGGAGCCACGACCAGGGAACCACTGGATGTCAGACAAAAAAGCGAACCCACAAAAATCCATCAACCCAAGTTCTCCCTCGCCGTCAAATCCCTCCCGTCCATCGCGCGGCACTGAGCTCCCGGTGGCCTGACGATCCAGATTGAGAGCGAGGTGAAAAAGGACCCTTCCAATTGATGATCACCCGCCGTCCCGACTGGAAGCTCGAGGCAGGTTAAAAGACAAGCCAGTTACCAACTGCAAGCAGGTAAGTCCGTGCTTGGCTTCGACCCCGGGGGAGACGCACAGTCGATCCGACTGAGATTGTGCGCGCTCGCAATCACCAGATGAACTCTCAAACTGATACGGCTGAAACTGCGACGGTGTGTCAGTATAACATCATCCGGAGCATGAGCGACGATCAGCGACAAAGCGGAGGCTATAATAAATCGATCAGCAAGGAGTGGGACGGCGACGGCACACGCACCTTATTCCGGCCGTTAAAGGAGAAAGAGACGCGGAAAATGCTGTTTCAATTTATACCCCAGG
Organism: Mycena rosella; assembly: GCA_029378255.1. NCBI lineage: Eukaryota > Fungi > Basidiomycota > Agaricomycetes > Agaricales > Mycenaceae > Mycena > Mycena rosella. Next base: position 123,944 of record JARKIE010000037.1, on the reverse strand, counting down.
AAGCGTTTGACGCTGAAGAATACATTGGGAACTGGGCTGAATCCACACATGTGGCGCGATTTATTGGGTAGCTTGTGATTTTCCTGGTCGTGTGTTGGAGCAGATAGAAACCTTCCGCGGACTGCCAGCCGCTGTGCAGGTGTGCCGAAGCGATCATCATTGGCATCAACGCGTTCCCAGCTAGCCACGTGATCGTGTTTAGCCTTCCGGGATGCCGTCCGCAAGCCGAACGTTGTGAGTCGGAGAGTACGCTCATGAACGGACCAGGAATGTTGTCTGCTACGACTTGGAAGCTTGCAAGCAACTTGAACAAACTTGAAACTTGAAAGCCCGTGGCATTCCCGCCGGGCTTCCCCGGCCCACAAGTGACAAACCATGAAGCCTTCGCTTAGTTCATCATTTTGCGGGACCGACTCTCGAGTCGTGAATAATTTCTCAACCTTGTCTCAACCATGGATTCCCTAAGCTACTGGATTTCCATTGTGCCAGCCCTGTTGGTTCTCATCCTTCTGGCCACCTCACTGCCCATCCCGTTACCAGTGCGCTTTCGTGGAATCTACGCACTAACGCGATCCTCATTCACATCGTATTTGACGTTGGATGAGGCGGAGACCTTCGATCGTGCCTCCTTTGAACCTGTCCGCCCAAGCGCTGCACCCCGTTGGCAATCTGTTCTATTCGCCTTCGCGGGTCTTGTCGAAGGTCTTGCATGGGTCGCAGAAACTACTTTCCATCTCGTTATGGCTCCCTTCGACCCTTGGGGCACCGCCCGCCGTTTCCTCGTCGCTTTCTCGTGGATATATGCCACCGTTCGTCCCATCACACACCCCATGTCAACAGTCCCATACGATCTTTTCGCTGTCTACGCGCTCCACTTGGTCGCCAGCTCCCTTCACCTCGGGGGCTATATATTCGAGAACATCGTCTCGGGCACCCCACTGCCTGACACTTGGATTCTTCTTGGGTCGTCTGCGAACTTAGCAGTCATTGTGGCGCTTCTGTATGTTACCATAAGAATGCCCATAGCTTTGCCTTCCTCGCATGTCAAGAAGGAGGATATTGTGAGCCTAATTGAATATGGTGGGCTCGAAACTAAGACAATTTCAGGGTAACACTGTATCACCTGAGGACTATACATCGCTCTTCGGTTGGATAACGTATGCTAGGCTCTCGTTCTTCTCCGTTTTTGATTCCGAATATTCTGTTAGTTTTGGTTGGGTCTACCCACTCATTAAACGGGTTAGGCGTCTTCATTTTCCTTGCGCTCCGTCACCCTGAATCACGGCAGGGCACGAACACCACCCTAGAAGAAAACGATGTTTTTCGCCTTAGTCCTACCATACAATCGAAGAATATATTTCTTAAGTTTCAGAACCTCCAGTCCGTCATTCTCCTTCATTCTCCCCCTCGAGTAGGCTCATGATTTTTTAGGTGTGCCACACTATTGCTTCGAATCTGGGAAGCCAATTCGCTGGATATTTTGTCAGACTCCTCCTTTCAAACGCTTCCTCTTTCTAACCGAAACCAGGCTCGATTTCTTTGGAACCCTTGGCTCAGTTATCTTCGCATATGCTGGCCCTTTTTTCATGAAGTAAGGTTTTATATTTCCTCTCGATTTCGCCCACCGATCCACTTCAAGGCGTCTCCTCGATGCGATCGATCACCCCGATAGAACAGCTAGAGACAGAGGGACGGCATATGTGTATGCCGGGGTTATGTTTATCTGCTCAATTCTGAAGGTGAACAACTGATTCTGCGGGCACTTGCATGTCGTGTTGACCGTCCCCAGGCCCAATTCGACGCTCAGCATCTCTGTAGGTGGTCCCTCCTTGCATCGCTCCTAGAGCACTGAATGCGATTAGGGTATGGCCAACGCGCGGCGACCCGTATTCGTTCGGAGCTTATGGCAGCCATATACAACAAAACCCTCAAACGAAAGGACTTCAGCGGGATCATCGACCAAGACAAGGTTCAGCACGCTGCGGCTCCCGCCAGCGCGTCAGCCAAAGCCACACCAAAAGCGCCGCAGACGGCGAAGCCCGACGAAAACAAACCGACAGCCGGGGCAGGTACGCCCCGCAGATTAACGGAGGGGCTACCACTGTGATACCTGTACAGACCTTAGCAAGATCCTCAATCTCATGTCCGGCGACGCCGAACGAATCGCCAGCATCGTCAACTCCATGTATTTTGTGTATGGCGCGCCGTTGGAGTTTACTATCGGTTCCATATTCCTCTATCAGCTCTTGGTGCGTCGGGCGTGCACGTAGATCGCATAGACGATTAAGTGACGATACAGGGTTGGAGTGCCTTCGCGGGCTTCGTCGTGGTATTCGCAGGGATGCCCCTCAATAACTACCTCGCACAACGAAATGCTATCATCAACAAGGGAATACTTACGGCGAAGGACAAGCGCATGTCGGAAGTCAACGAGCTACTTGGCGCTGTGCGGCGCCTTCAATTTTCGTCGAGAACCAGCTCACAGACGGCACCCAGATCAAATTTGTCAAATTTTTCTCGTGGGAGGAGATGTGGATTGGTAGAGCAATGGAGGCCCGCAATGAAGAGATGGCTTGGAGGTTGAAGGGCACGTACGAGCCCTCGTTTTTCACCATTCAAACTCACATCGGGTTGGTTCTAGGCCGCCTTAACAACGTGCTCTTCCAGTGGTAAGTCACATCTACTCGCCTTTGAAGCTCTCTGACCGTTTTACGGCAGCGTTTGGACCATAACCCCGATCATGCTCTCTATCATCTCGTTTTTTACGTACGTATGGCTGGGAAACGAGCTGACAGTCGCCAAAGCCTTTACGGTACGATTTTCATCTTTAATTGCAATTTACCCGGGGGCTCATGGACGACAGGCGTTAGCACTCTTTTCTATGATTCGGTGAGTCGTACTCGCCTTCTCCTCGATTTTAGCTTGAGCCGATTTGTACAGGATTCCCCTAAACCGTCCGTTTCCATCAATGCGCGCCATACGCTGCGGCTAACCACAGTATCTTTAGATGCCCCGATGTTTCTTGTCGACATGATCCAAGTTCGTCGATGTGAGTTTGCACTATTTGTTGCTTATGTAACCTCTAGGCGCGCATTGCCATCGACCGTATTGCTGTATATCTTGGAGAGGCGGAAGTTAGCGACCAGATATCTTCTCTCAAGAAGGACCATACTGGCCCCGAGCATCCAGAGGATGGGCTCGGGCTCGAAAACGCGTCATTCAAATGGAACGAGATCGAAAAACTCGACGCTGAAGCCGCGGACGATATCCTCATCTCCGAAGACTCTCGTAGCGGGAGGTCATTCAACGATCGTAGGTTCGAGCTCAAGGATGTATCGGTATTACTTCCGGCAGGAGTGTTGACGGTTGTCACTGGCCCTACTGCCAGGTGAGCAGCTCGAGCCATTTTTTGCTGGATTTTAACTCCCATGTACAGTGGTAAAACTGCCTTGCTGGTTTGTTTCTTTTTGCGGGTCGTTCGCGACTAATCCGGGAGTTTAGATGGCCCTTATGGGAGAAATGACCCTTCTTCCCGGCGGCCGAATCATCTTGTCGAAAAACGCGTCCAGCATCGATGAGTGGGGTAACATGCACACCATTGGCTATGCGGCGCAATCTCCGTGGCTTCGACACGAGTCCATCAAGGATAACATACTGTTCGGCACCCCACTCGACGAGGCCAGATATGAGAACGTGATAGAGTGTTGCGCGTTGAAGCCCGATTTGGACATACTTGAGGACGGCGATGCGACAGAAATCGGAGCCAAAGGTATCTCCCTTTCCGGCGGTCAGAAGGCGAGGTGCCTGCTTCCGTTCTATGTTCTGCGACCGACTCTAATTTTCTTCTTAGGGTTGCCCTTGCGCGGGCATGCTATTCTAGGACGAAATGGGTCTTATTGGACGATCCGCTGAGCGCTGTTGTAAGTTGTTCCGAATTCGGATAGGGGGCTTATGTAATGGATGTCCATTTAGGACAGTCATACTGCGCGGTTTTTGTACGACAGGTCCGTTGTCCTATCTCGGCGTCTGGGTCACTATATAATAATCTTTAGACTCTTGCGCGGACCGCTATTGGCCAATCGAACGGTGGTCCGTTTTAATTGCATTCCCTTGCCGTCCAGTGAATTAACGATAACTCCAGGTTCTCGTTACACACCATGTCCAATTGGTTTTACCTGGTGTGCCATATCCTGCCGATACTCTACGGCCACTGAACCTTGTCGCAGGCGCCCATTACTTAGTCCGGATGAAAGATGGCCGCATCGACAGCCAGGGCACTGTGGATGATCTTCGCAGTCAAGGAGTGTTGGAGGACATAATCACCCACGAGGCCGATTTCGAGACGAAGGAAGAAGACCAACCTGCTCCCCTCGAACCAACGATTGAGGCTGAAATCGCCGATGACGGTGTGAAGGAAGCAAAAATACCCCGCAAGCTCGTCGAGGATGAACATAGGGAGACCGGAAGCGTAAAGTGGTCCGTTTATAAAGCGTATATGGCGGCATCCGGGTACTGGGTTTGGGGTACCTATGTCTTTTTGGTTGCGGTGGTGCAGTTGAAGGGGGTAGGAGAGAAGGTGTGGATCAAGATATGGGGAGAGGCGTATGGGGACACCGCTGGCGGAGTATACACGTACTTGTCGCTCGGCGGAGACCTGAGCGGTCTTCGCTTCTCGCCCGACTTTTCCTCCAGCGGCTGGCCATCAGCCGTACAGCGATACCTGTTCTACGTTGGGATCTACGCCGCTATTGGATTCTTCGGCATCGCTGTACACCTGCTTTCCGTGGCGATGGAGCATACTGGAGCTCTGACTGCATCCCGCAAACTATACAGGTAAACCCACACATTGCCCTTGGTGAAATTCTCTGAATTCTGGATCATAGGCGGCTTCTCGAATCCGTAGTGCGAGCCACATTCCGGTCTGCACAACAATCCTTTTTGCGTCTACATTGTTGAACGCCAATAATTTAGCTTCCACGACACAACCCCTCAAGGTACACGATTTTTTTAAATAAAGGGGATTGAGTATTGACATCGACAGGTCGAATGCTGAACAGGCCCGTCATTCTGATCTGCTAGACATTATATCCTAACTTGCGAATTCAAGGTTCGGAAGAGATATCGAAATTGTAGATAACCAAATCGCATGGTTGGTCCCTACCGATACTTTTTAACATTCGCTCACGACGCACAGGTCAGTGACAGCGTTCAACGGTGCAGTCGGAGGGTTCATCGTATCTGTTATGACAGTGGTGTAAGCCAGATATCCTGCCTGAGAGTGCGGCTCACAGTTATTGATCCAGCACGGTCTTCCCTCTCTTCGTCATCCCCGCGACGATTATCGGGTATTTCTATCGAGCTCTTGCGCTCGGTTATCTGAATACCGGCCGGGATCTCCGCCGCATGGACTCCAATAGCCGGTCTCCCATCTTTTCGGATTTCGCGGCCCTGCTAGAGGGAATTGTCACAGTTCGAGGTGCGCGGCATTTTGCTGTATTGAGAGTTTGCTCATCCACTGCAGCGTTCGCCGCCGAGAGGCGCTTTATGAATAAACTTCACGAACGCCTTGATTCCTCTACCCAGGTGTGGTATGCCTTCTGGTGCGTGGCCGAAATAATGTAAAGGGGCATCATCTCGTCATTACCATTGACAGGATGACTAATCGTTGGCTACTCTTAAATTTGTGAGTACCCCTCAATTGCCAGCGTAATCTGCTCACGAGCTGCTGCAATAGCGATTTCCTGGGTGGGTATTTCTTGGGCCATTTCTTGTTTTTTTCCTTGATTTTCTCTCCCCCTTTTCAGGGAGCATTGTGAGTAGCTGCGACGGCGAATGTTCAGGTTACATAACTCACATAATCGGTTGTAGGCCGTTTTTACCACTGCTTGCTTTGCTGTCGCCTTCCTAGACGATGATGCGGGATTGGCAGGTCTCGCTATCACGGTTCGGGCGCCATTTCCATTTTATGGTCGCTCTTTTGACGAGACATTTCGATAGTCGGCGCTCAACTTCAGCCAGGGGGTGTATTTGACGCTGAGGTTCTGGACAGCGCTAGAACTTGATCTCAAGTATGCATTCCAGGACAACTCGAGTCAGACCTAACGGCAATTTAGCTGCGTTGAGAGGATCGTCGAATATCTAGATATACCTCAAGAGCCTCCGGCGATCGTCGAATCGTATCGCCTCCGGCGTATTGGCCTTCTAGCTCAAGAAATGATGCCCTAGTTGAACTGGAAGATGTCGTTGTGAAATATGCGCCGGAGCTGCCCCCTGTCTTGCGGGGTGTCTCTTTCTCCCTCAAGGCGGGCGAGCGCGTCGGGCTCGTAGGTCGAACAGGTGCGTACTTTTTTTGTTCTCCCGTCATGATGCTACTGATCTCATACCTTAGGGAGCGGCAAGTCGACCTTGGCTACCACCCTTATGCGATTCGTCAGTGTCAGCATTGCTGCAGGAATCCTCATTTCAACTTTTTTGGCAGGTGGATCCTTCCAGTGGCAGAATAATAATTGACGGCATCGACATTTCAAAAATCGGGATACATGGTGAGCCCCCCGCCTCACGCTGAACCTCCTATTTTTCTAATGGGCACGATTCAGACCTTCGCTCTCGTATCGTAAGCTATAGAGTTCCTCGATGAGGCATGTCGTGATTGTTTTCTTGTAGACCTTTATTCCTCAGGAGGCGACACTTTTCTCGGGAACTTTGAGAGACAATCTGGACCCGTTCGGTGCGTCATTCTTAAATTTGAAAGTTGACAGCAACAACTTAGATTGCCATAGGCGAATACGAAGACAGCGCGTGCATGAATGTTTTGCAAAGAGTGCACCTTGTTAGCCAAAGCCCGTCGCAGAACAACACTCGGCCGCCATCTACCGTCTATGATGACTCCTCTTCTGCCACTAGCACAGCGATTGACGCCAAAACTGCCATCTCATTGGACACCCAGGTCTCGGCGGGCGGCAACAACTTTTCGCTCGGTCAAAGGCAGCTTATAGCTCTGGCGCGCGCGCTCCTCAGACGGAGTACTGTAGTGATTCTCGACGAGGCGACCAGCAGTGTGGATTTCGAGGTACGTCTGAAGGCAATCCAACTACATTCGTTGCCCAACCATGCCACAGACCGATGCCAAGATACAAGCCACGATCCGTGAAGAATTCGCTGGCTCTCTCTTGATTACCGGTGGGTATCCTGATGTTTTCAACTTCCTAGGCTGATTCGCTTCCAGTTGCACACAGGCTGCGGACGATAATGGATTACGACAGGGTGATCGTGCTGGACCAAGGGGAGGTGGCGGAGATGGACACTCCCCTGCGATTGATGGATAAAGAGAACGGACTCTTTAGGACCATGTGTCTGCGGAGCGGGGCATACAAGGAGCTGGAGGCGATGGCACAGGCGAAAGAGGAGATTGGTCATCGAGTTGTTTAGACTTGTTTACTACTAGCCTCTACCCAGACGCGCGTCGCGCTTTCTGTGTTTCTACCATGTCCGCCGTTCCGCCCCCAAACGACCCTCCCGCAAACCCAGAGAAGCAGCCAGAGGCTGCACCCACCGCAGCTGCGGCGGCAGATGAGGCACCCATGGACACAACCCCAGACCAGCCCCCAGAGGAGACGTGGGCAGACATACCCGAGGATGTCATGTCCCTCAACACCGACGAGATCCTCACACGGACACGTCTCATCGAGAACGATATGAAGGTGCGTTATCCACGGGAAAGGAGAGTTGCGGACCCTGAGCTCCATGCTTGCTCTAGGTGATGCGTTCGGAGACTTTACGACTGCAGCATGAGCAGAGCGTAATGAAGGAGAAGATTCGCGACAATGGGGACAAGGTCAAGCAGAATAAAATCCTTCCGTACCTCGTCGCCAACATTGTTGAGGTGCGCAATTTCATTGTTGAAACATTACGCGCCATGACATCAGTGCAGATTCTGGACGTTGACCCTGAAGTCGAGGAAGACGGGGCAAACCAGGACCTCGACTCTATGCGTAAAGGGAAATGCGCCGTGATCAAAACCTCCACTCGACAAACTGTATTCCTTCCGCTAATTGGCCTTGTCCCCTCCGAGCAACTCAAACCTGCCGATCTCGTTGGCGTAAATAAAGATTCCTACCTCGTTCTCGACACTCTTCCTGCTGAATTCGACTCGCGTGTCAAAGCAATGGAGGTGGACGAACGGCCCACAGAAACTTATACGGACATCGGAGGGTTGGAGAAGCAGATTGAGGAGCTCGTAGAAGCAATTGTTCTTCCTATGGAGCAGGCGGACAAGTTCAAGACGCTCGGCATTCGGCCTCCCAAGGGGTGCCTGATGTACGGCCCACCAGGTCAGCACACTTGGACTGGTTGTCGGTCGGTCGGTGCTGATGACATTTTCAAGGAACCGGCAAAACTCTGCTGGCTCGTGCTTGTGCCGCTCAGACTAAAGCATGTTATCTCAAGCTTGCAGGCCCGTCCCTGGTCCAAATGTTCATTGGAGACGGTGCCAAACTTGTACGAGACGCCTTTGCCCTGGCGAAAGAGAAGGCTCCCGCAATTATCTTTATCGATGAATTAGACGCAATTGGTACCAAGCGCTTTGATTCGGAGAAGAGCGGTGACAGAGAGGTGCAGCGGACCATGTTAGAGCTGCTCAACCAATTGGACGGTTTCAGCAGTGACGAGCGGATCAAGGTATGCGCCCAGCTTAGTGCGCAGCCTCGTTATTCAATCATTCGGATCTAGGTCATCGCTGCGACGAATCGAATCGATATCCTTGACCCTGCCCTTCTACGGTCAGGTCGGCTCGATCGCAAGATCGAGTTCCCTCTGCCAAACGAAACGGCCCGCGCCCGCATCCTCGAGATCCACTCCCGCAAGATGTCCGTGAACCCCGACGTCAACTACGAGGAACTGGCGCGGAGCACAGACGAGTTCAATGGCGCACAATTGAAGGCGGTGTGTGTCGAGGCTGGAATGATTGCGCTGCGGGAGGGTGCGACTAAACTTGGGCACGAGCATTTCCTGAGTGGAGTTGCAGAGGGTATGTCTCCCCCCTTTCTTACTTCAAGGAACATCTCCCTGACTGGTTTATAGTTCAAAGTAAGAAGAAGAACGACCTGGTATACTTCGCTTAGCTTTGTCGCATGTCGCTTAGTTGGCAATGTTTGTTTTGATCAAGTGTTGGTTCTTCCTTCCGTACTTCTCCTTCTATGCCGCTCCATCTACCTTCTCGCTCCACTCTAACCTCGAAAAGAGGCAGAGTTCGAGAGCCTCCGAGTCTGTCCTGGATGACCCAGAAGGAGCAAGCCGGAGCAGTGAGCTAGACCCTCGCAAATCCATCATGCCCCTAGATTCGTTTGCTCCACGGCCTAGTTGTTTTGGCCTCGCCAAATCTGAGGCGGAGCGGGCATTACTTACCGCTGTCGTGTCAGATGCCTCCGTTGATCGTCCGTTTCGGACTTGCAATACACTATCTCATCCAATCGTCGCCAACCTTCGGAGAGCTTCTACCGTGATAATATGCACTTTCGCACGCGCCTACGGCCAGGTATTTAAAACGGGACGCTCGCTTTTCATCAACTTCAAGCTCTTTGCCCCCAACCAACACTTGGACTAGCAATGCATTTCCTCAAAGTCGCGGTTCTTGCGCTGTTTCCCCTCGCATGGACGGTCCTCGCCGCACCGTCTCCTCGCCAGAGCACGTCCGGGACTATCATCTCCCCCGCGGATGGCACGGTCATCGCACCCGGCCAGGCCTTCGATTTTGTATACGACTCGATGGCCGACTATGGCGTAACGAGCTACAACGTCGGTGGTTCCTTCTCGATGCTCTGCATTCGTTGACTTGGAGACTCAAAGTACACTGTCTGGCTGCTCACATCGCCACCCACCTCCTTTGCACAGTCGACCGACTTTGCGCAGGGGCACTTCTTTGGGCGTTTCGCTGAGCCCAACTACCCTGGCAGCATGTCGCTTTTACTTTATCGTTCGCATCTTATTCACTGGTGTGATCCAACAGATCCCAACCCGCCCAATACGCCTCCGGCGCAGTTAGTTATGCCCGACTTTTCCAAGAACCCGGGTGGGTGGGGGAGTGGCGCCAGTGACAGCAACGGACAATTCGCGCTCCTCGTTTTAGAGGAATTCGCGACGGGGTCGGCCTCGGTGGGCTCTCGGCTCGCGCTTGCGATCAACAACATCGTTTATAACGCGACCGCTCCCGCTTCCTAAAAAGCACCCGTTGGACCTAGGCACGGACTTCTGAACGGACTTCTGAACGGACTTCTGAACGGATACTGACTGAACGGATATTGACACTCTCTGACACTCTACATTTACCACTGGATAATATTTGACAATTCGTAGTTTAGAGTGTGGGATTTTATTTTGTCGCATACGATTTACAAATTTCGTGTGGTTTCCTAATCTTCACACCCACTCCTTGGGTGTCCTCAGTACCTCCATCAACTTTCCCTCTTCGCTGCCTTCGGCCCCGAGCTCGGTCATGTACTCCCATCGCGCGGTCTCGGGGAGGCTCATCAGAATGCTCTCGATCCTTGCGCCGGGCGTCATGAGCCCGAACTTGGTACCGCGATCCACGACCAAGTTGAACTCGACATAGCGGCCGCGACGGATGAGTTGCCATCGGCGCTGCAGCGGCGTGTATGGCATCGCGTGCCTCCGGGCCAGGATGGGCATGTACGACGGAAGGAACGCGCCGCCGAGCGCCTTGACGAGGGTCAGGATCTCCGCAGGCGTCCTGGGCCGCGTCTCCGCGTCGGCGAGGCGTAGATGTGGCCCCCCGTTGAGGTCGTCGAAAAAGATGCCGCCGACACCGCGACATTCGGCGCGGTGCGGGATGTAGAAGTACTCGTCGCACCACTTTTTGAACGCGGGGAAGAGCACGGTTCCGTGGGCATCGCACGCGGCCTTGAGCGTCGAGTGGAAGTGCACTGCGTCCTCCTCGATGAGGTAGGAAGGCGTGAGGTCAGATCCGCCGCCAAACCACCACGCAAGAAGCTTCGGCTCCGCAGTAGAGTCGCTGCTGGCTGGTTCTGTAATCTCAAAGTAGCGCCAGTTGGCGTGGATGGTGGGGGCATTGGGATTCCGGGGATGGATAACAAGTGAGAGCCCTGCAGCGAAGAAGGGGAGCCCGCCCTCGGGGTTTTCGGGGAGAGGCATCGAGGTGTGGTCTGCGCGCATCTGCTTGATAGCGGCCGGAGGGAGAGTGCCATGCACCAGGGATATGTTGACACCAGCCTTCTCCAAGATCGACTGAGGCGTGGACGCCACGGCACCATCGTCCGATGCCGGCAGTGCGAACACGCAGGACTGGCCTGAACCTCCCTGAGGGCGAATCCACTAGACCGGATACGTAGTAAGTAGCAGTTCTGTCTCACTGGTGGTCATACTGACCGAATCGCGTTTGAACGGCGGTGAGTTGGGATCCAGAGCCTCAAATGCGGAGACTATTTCGTCCTGGAGAGCGAGGACGTATTCCTCTACCTGCTTGCGCATCGGCTTGACGGACGGGTCGGACATGATGGTTGTCGGAAATGAAGAGGCGAAGAGTTATCGTACATGTCGGGCTCGGGAGCGCCGGGACCGTGTGAAGACCTGAGGAAATCAATCGAGACAAATCCAGACCGGCTGCGATCCGAAGGACCAGCCAAGACCAGCCCGTTCGAGTATTCAATTTATATCGGGAGCACCACGACGGAGTTGAATTTTGGAGGAGATCTTCAGTAAGGGGAGTACACTGTATTGCTCGCTATTTCTCTACACTCGTTGTCTTAACCGATCTCGTGTGGTAAGCGATAGATCCTTCGGTTCACTTCACTTTCCCTTGGACAAAGTTGTACTTTATGTCCGGGCATGCGAAAGGGAATACGAATTTCGACGATGACGTCGTCCGACAGTAGCGAATCGAGTATCATCGGGATGGGCGTTGCGTTGCGCTGTCGCGGTCTTTTTTGTCACATGGTCTCCCGTTCAGTAGAGCTGCTTTCGAGATAACTTCACAGACTGTGCTCTAGATTGGGTGCAGAGCATAACGCCTATCGAAGGGATATGGAGCCTGGAATGATATGCACAACACCTTTAGCATTCAAAGCTCAAACTTCGAACATGTCGGCCCTCAAGCTTCAAGACTTTGGGTGGTTAGTTCGACTAAGGAAACGATTTCAAAGGCGTGGCGACTTCCACGCAAGGTATGGATGTGATTGCAGGGAGCACCGACGTGGCCAAGATAAGAAAACATCCGCCGTCGTGTGGCATGACTTGTAATTCAGTGATGGGTGCCGTTGTATATAATCTCGTTGACCGCAAGGCTCATCCTGAATCCAACGGACGGCTGCAGGTACTCGGTTAGACAACGCGGTTCATGAACCAGAAGGACAGCCCCACCACTCCATCTCCGTATTCCTCGATAATCGCAAAATGAAATTGCGCGTGGGTGGCGGGGGATCCAACGCCCCATCCGCCCCCGAGTTTGGAAAAGTCGGGCATCTTGAACGTAGCGGGCGGGAGATTGTGCGGAGACTCGTTACCTGGACCGAAACTGAAGCGAAGGATGTGCCGACGGGACAAGATACGCACCAGGATAATTCGGCTGGGAGAAGCGACCGAAGAAAAAACCCGAGGCAAAGGAGGACGAGGGCTCAAAGAACCTGCAGGCGGCGTCAGTAGGGGATATCGTCACAGTTAACGACGTGCCTGGAGGGGATGTAAAGAGCCAGACCGAAAAATTGTACGATGACGTCCCGTAGTCCGACGGAATGGTACTTGAATGGGAACGTTCCGTTCGGGGCGATAACGGAGCCCTTCGCAGGCTGGACTATCGTAGGTATGGCCGCAGACACCGCCGAGAAAGCTAGGACGAAGTTTAGCACGAGGCCGTAGATTTTGGCAAGCATTGTGGACGCTGAGGTGGAACCAGGTTGGGCGGTTTATACGGGCTCAAGCGGTGGTTCGCAGGTTGATAGCCTGGAAAGGTACAGAAGACGCAGTCGTAAACTTTACACGCAGTGTCCGGAGAAGGCTATAGCGAGGCCCGTTTGACGCTGATACCGGCGACCGAGGTCCCTCGTGCATGCAGTTAGTAAAGCGTTGATTATTCCTTGCTAAAAATATAGTAGCTTCAGGGAAAGAATCGGCGATGGCACAGTAGTACTGCTATGTAAGGCACTCACTATGCAACCCTCTCAGTCGTCCCTCCAGTTAACCAACCCCGACGACCATCTGTCCTCCCACATAACCCGCTTATGATAGGTTTTGCGCAGATCCTTGAACTCCCTCACAAAGTCGTCGATCTCCTTCCCGGGCGCACCATTCGGTGTGCCCGTGCCCGATCCACCGCCCGACGTCGACGATTGCTGTACAAACACCGATACAAGCGCCTCGGACGCGTCTTCCTGCGCCGTCTTGCTGTGCTTGAGGCGCATGAGCAGGAATTGCGGGCTAAAGCGCTGCAGTAAAGATTGAGGGCGGGGCGTCACGGGAGATGGACAGGGAGTACCTGGTACACCTCCCGCTGCTCTCGATCTACATCCTTCCACCGGGCCTCTAGATTCTTCGCGTCGTCGAACGCTTCCTGGGTCTCTGCCCGTAATCGGTACAGCGGCTCCTGAAGGGCGAGATTGTGTTCTTGGGAGGAATGAGGGCCGGAGCACCGCCGTAGACAGCTAAACGTACTGGCAATCGACTCGTTGGCCATCCCCAGTTCTGCTTGCGACTGATACATCGCCTTGACGCGCGACAAAGAGTGAAATATGGCCTGGAAGTATACGGGGTCATTCAACAAGTCTTCCATATCCTCTCGTCTACAGATGCAGAATGAATCCCTGCGCTTGAGATGCGTGCTGGGTCCTTACGAGAGATCAGCGAGTTCCGGGAAGTCGTTGAGCAAGGCGGTGGACATGGGCGGTTGTGGTGAGTTGTTAGAGAGGAATCTTTACACCGAACGACGATCATGTCAATTGTTCTCCCTGGCCAGCACGTTCCCGCACAACATGTAAACCTGAAGCTAGGTCCTGGGTTGGTTCAGACTGCTGGGAACGCCACCGGCGGCGCGTCGACCTCTGCGTCGATAATCGCAACCCGCGCGGGATCCTTGAATCATTCTGCGATTTACTTTCCCCTAAGCGGAGAACCCCTACCTGCTCGATCTCGAGGTGCTCCACGCCGGCGGCGTCCGTGACGTGCCTGATGAGCATCGTGGGCGAGACCAGGCCCGCCGCCGTGCGCTTGAGCATCCCGACGCCCTGCAGCTTGAGCACCCCGTCGAGCGCGCTCTGGTCCGTCAGCGTCTTGTTCTGCGTCGATGCGTAAGTTGGATTTCTTTCACGCTGAGCCCTATCCGTAGGTGAGGCGCTACGCACCATGGTGAACTTTCCGCTGAGGTCGAGCGTTGTGTAGATTGCGGGGACGGCCATTCTGCGGTTTCGAACGTATTGAGAGGGATTCCGGAGGAATGGGGTTGCGGGGCAGTATGTGGTTGCGCGCACCGTTAAATGTGTATTGACATCGACGGCTCGACTTCCGCCGTTGGGAGCCTCCAAGGAGCCTCGGCTCAAAAATCGCCTTATTTGCAATTTGGACACAGGGGTGCGGCGGAATTCTAAGAGTGGCGTCTGGCTTGCGTCTGGCAGGCTCTTGAATGATGGCCATCATGAGAAGATCGATATCCAGTCTCAGAACTTGAAAGGCTCAGGAGGAGGAGGAGGAGGAGGTGTATTTTAACCGCAGCGGTCCCAGAGAGTGAAGGTTAGGACTTGAAACACAGATCGTCGAAGATGAGCATTGGGCGGTAAGATATTGCCCACGGTGTGTATACTAAAAACTAATGAGTGTCTTGAACGATTCCGCTTCGGTCCGAGAACGGTTAGTGATGCGAGTTTTGACACTTGCCTAGCGAGGCACGAGCGTGTTTGCGTCGTAGCGTCTGTGAGACACTATGTCAACCTCGGTCATTGCGCTTCCTGGTCTGGTTCCTGACCGTCACCGCCCCAAGCAGCCCTAACTCTACCGCTCACCGAATGGCGAGTGCCGCTCATGGAACTAGCGATTCACCCGACTCAAATGGTGGATTCCTCGGGTCCTTCAGTTTCAGCAACAATCTCGTCGAGGTTGGCGCGCTGACGGCACTGGTCGGCTCGAGCGTCGCCGAGTCACTCGTATTGGGAAACCGCGGCGCAGCTGGCATTTCATGGGCCGCTACCAGCTCATTTGGCACAATATCTGTCGTAAAAGCATGTTTTTGCGGCGCCAACAGCGGGTGGTTGCGCGAAACACTGGGAATCCGCACGGCATCTTCTGATTTGGCTGTGGGACTGGAACTCCCGCACGAGTCGAACCGAGCGGCCAAGGTTCGACGGAATATCGGAGAGCCGCTGGCAATATTCTGCCACGCACAACCGGTACGTTTTTATTGTTATTAACAGGTTATTCAACCGACTGACGCCGTCTCATAGGATAATGCTGCTTCTGCGAAAGGGCACAACTCACGCAAGGGGAAAATGGCATGGAGCGACGTCTACGCGTTCGATCATTCCACTTCCCTGATGCTCCGAGGTGTTCCAGACACTGCTATTGGTACTCCGCTCCAGGTTTTCACCTACGGAAATTATAATTTCCTCCGGCCGTACAGCCGGTTCCAATTCCCAGCGATTATACTGTCATCCGCAAAATTGGTGGAAGTTTATATCTTGTGGACGCATGGCTCCTCCATTCTGGGGATGGCTTCAGCGACCCCATGGGCCTTCTTCTTCCTCGGCGCAGTTCTGATCCAGGCTCAAGAACTTCTGCTGGGGCGGCATCCTGAACCCGAGATGGGAAGTTTGGATATCATCGCTGGGCACCTTCCGATGGTAAGCCGTCGAGGGGGTCCGCGAAAGGTCGTATTGGGCGCTGCCGAGAATCCAAAGACGTCGTTTTCATGGCGGCTCTTCTGGGCCTCCGGTGCTTTGGTATCGACGGCATCCATCATATTATCCTACATCATCATGAGCCAGCAACCACGATCAGTGGTATTCATTTGGGCGGGCTTTCAGCTCCTTTGGCTCGCAGTCCGTATCCTGGTTTACCACCTCGCTGATCCAGTAAACCCCACCGCCTTGCGTATACTGGTCGTGCGACCCTGGACTACCCTTCCCGCACAACTCAAGGAGCGTGTCGTAGACTTGACCTTTGCGTTGGCCAAGTGCCAGAGCATGATACATCCGCGGGGCCAGGCTCAGTACGCCGGGGACACATTTGCTAGCGGAGATCTGACCTTGATCTCGGATGGGATAAAACCACCTAACTTGTATCCTCTTCCCGATCTGAACCCGACCTCGTTTCCGGTCGAAATCAAGGCTGTTTTCGGGGACACAGTGCTGTCGAGTGCTATATGGATTACAGGATCGGAGGCGACGCCGATGGAGTTATACGACAGCTGCATCGTCGTATTTTCGATCCGCCAGTCGAACCATGTGGCATCCCCACGCCGTTCTGTTGCGGTTCCTGCTGCACGGGTTCTGGCCGGTTCCAGCAGAATGGCATTTGACGGAGAGAAGACGGTGCCTAACTACGTTCCGAAAGGAGCGCCTAATGTCGGATACGGCCTCACATGGTGGTATTGGATTCCGTGTCGCACAGGGCTTTGGTTGCAGATCCAAATCCCGGCCCAGGGAAAAACTGTTGGTATTCACCAGGTTGACATGCGCACTGATGCCCAGGTTTCTGGATTGCTTGCTGCTGGAAGTCTGAATATATCGTTCAAAGATGTAGATGAGGTCAAGGCTGCCGTGGCCTTGTCTAGGAAGGCGCGAGAGGCGTGCCTGGAACTTCTTAGTTGATCAAGCAAGTGTGGTCTGTTGATATAAAAATCTTACTGGAGGCTCCATTCTACTAATCTTGAATCCTGACGCTCAAGTCGTTATCTTTACCAACTTAACCGATCGGGACAATGATAAGATTAGATTTGCCCTTTTGGGATAAAGCGGTTGTTTGTCGTCGCTGCTCAGTGGCAGTGCTCTGATCATGGAGGCTGTGTCGGCACAAAATAGCACAAAACTCGTCAGACTTGCCAGAGGCGGCGACGACTACGCGGCTTTTGCGACATATATACGCAAGCAAGGGAAGAGTAAATCTATTCGAATCCGAATCCTCCGTACGCTCTTGACGCTAAGGTCTTACTGACAATTCGATGTGAGCGGCCCCGATTGTGTTCAATTCCGCTAGATTCACCTGAAGATTTGCAGGTGATAGTGCTCCAATGCCAGGCAACCGGTGCTCCAACTGCATCTCTTTCAACTCAGAGTGCACGCACAGTACCAAGTCTGCGCCCAAGGTGTGTATTTAATTTAATGACAATTCAAAGCAAGTGTGCTGACTCACAGATTTTGCTTTCAGAAGTCTGCCGCTCCGACGACGTCTCCTTCTCAAATAAATAGTCACTGGTTTCACCCGTTCCTCCGCTAACTGTTACCTTAAAGCCTCCCCCCGACGTCTCAGATAATAACAAAACCCCTCAAGCGCATGTCGCTGCCATCGTCTATATCCTGGATTCAGATCTCCGCCGAGTTCTGCTTGACGTGGCTCGCTATGCTCGCAATCTGGAGAGCGGACTCGCTACGCGGAACCGGTCACCGTCTGTCCCCAGTCCATCCGACACAGCGGATTCTCCTTCAAGCCTCATCGTCAAAGAAGAGGAAGATTTATTTGTGAACGGCACTTTGACTGAGCGCTTCGATCGCTTTAAATTGGACTCTGATCGTAACCGATACTTCGGAAAGTCAAGCCACTTTGGGCTTATAAACACGGCGATGAACGTCAAAAAAAGCTTTATCGAGGAAGCTTCGCTCCCAAAAACTATCCTTCCTGCCATAAAACGACCGCTGTTTTGGGCTAGCCCTGTACGTATTTTCATTCCGTGGGTTGTAAGTAGACTTTTCTGCTAATGCCTCTCGCGCATCTTTCTCCGCCAGAAGCATTTCCTCCACTGATATATCCAGAACCGGACCTTTTGCACGGCCTCGTTTCACTCTTCTTTGCGAGGGTGAACATTGTCCTATGCCTCCCGCATCGGCCGACGTTCGAAAAGGCCCTTGCTTCAGGTCTCCACTTGGTCGATCACCAATTCGGCTCCACCGTGCTAGGGGTTTGCGCTGTAGCATCAAAGTACTCCGACGATCCTCGAGTTCTCCTGGAAGGCACGAATACACGATTGAGCTCCGGCTGGAAGTATTTCTGCCAGTTGGAGCCCTTTAAGAAAGCATTGATGAGATCTTTCACACTTTACGAGGCGCAGACGCTTTGCGTATGATTTCCATCCTGCTTCTAACGGCTTCGAGATTTTGACATCCTTCCCAACTGGCCGTGTTTTACCTTCAAGGCTCGTCGGCGCCGGACGGATGTTGGTCCCTCGATGGGGCTGGAGTGCGTTATGCGCAAGAAGTAGGCGTTGATCGGCGGAATCGATATGATGATAAATTGGTGGATAAACGCTCGGAGGCCAAGATGGCAAAATACTTTGGGAGGAGATCTTCAGGGGTGCGGGGAGTACAATCCTGGATGGTATAATGGACTGTATTGCTCGCTATTTCTCTACATTCGTTGTCTTAGCCGCTCGCGTGGTGAGCGATATCGGTTCACTTCACTTTCCCTAGGACAAAGTTGTGCTTTATGTCCGGGCATGCGAAAGGGAGCTAGGAATCGAGTACCATCGGGATGGACATTGTGTTGCGCTGTCGCGGCGTCTTTTTTGACCTATGGTCCCCTATTCAGTAGAGCTGCTTTCGAGATAACTTGGCGCACTGTGCTCTAGATTGGGTGCAGAGCATAAACACCTATGGAGTCTGGAATTATATACACAACACCTTTAGCATTAAAATTAAAGCTTAAACTTCGAACATGTCGGCCCTCAAACTTCAAGACCTTGGGCAGTTAGTTCGATTCAAAGAAACGATTTCAAAGGCGTGGCGACTTCCACGCAAGGTATGGATTTGATTGCAGGGAGCATCGAGGTGGACAAAATAAGGAAGCATCCGCCGCCGTGTGGATGACTTGTAATTCAGTGATGAGTGCCGTTGTATATAATCTCGTTGACCGCAAGGCTCATCCTGAATCCAACGGACGGCTGCAGGTACTCGGTTAGACAACGCGGTTCATGAACCAGAAGAATAGTCCCACCACCCCATCTCCATATTCCTCGATAACTGCAAAATGAAATTGGGCGTGGGTGGCGGGGGATCCAACGCCCTATCCGCCCCCGAGCTTGGAAAAGTCGGGCATCTTCAACGTAGCGGGCGGGAGATTGTGCGGAGACTCGTTGCCTGCCGAGGCTGATGAGGAACGTACCAGGAGGGCCAAGATACGTATGCACCTGGATAATTCGGCTGGGAGAAGCGACCGAAGAAAAAACCCGAGGCAAAGGAGGACGAGGGCTCAAAGAACCTGCACGCGGCGTCAGCAGGGATTTCGTCGCATTCAACGACGTGCCTCGGAGGGGATGTAAAGAGCCAGACCGAGAAATTGTACGACGACGTCCCGTAGTCCGAGATGGAGTGGTACTTGAATGGGAACGCTCCGTTCGGGGCGACAACGGAGCCCTTCGCAGGCTGGACTATCGTAGGTGTGGCCGCAGACACCGCTGAGAGCTAGTACGAAGTGAAGCACGAGGCCGTGGATTTTGGCAAGCAATGCGGACGCTGAGGTGGAACCGGGGTCAAATGGTGGTTCGCAGGTTGATAGCCTAGTTAAGGTACAGAAGACGCGGTCGTAAACTTTACACGCAGCGTCCGGAGAAGGCTATAGCGAGGCTCGTTGGACGCTGATATCGGGCAGCCGCGGTCCCTCGTGCATGCAGTTAGTAAAGCGTTGCTTATTCCTTGCTAAAAATACAGTAGCTTCAGGGAAAGAATCAGCGGGCAACGCATGCACTAGTCTGCAAGGCACTCACTGTGTAACCCTCTCAGTCGTCCCTCCAGTTAACCAACCCCGACGACCATCTGTCCTCCCACATAACCCGCTTGTGATAGGTCTTCCGCAGATCCTTGAACTCTCTCACAAAGTCGTCGATCTCTTTCCCGGGCGCACCATTTGGCGTGCCCGTGCCCGACCCACCACCATATGTCGAGCCCGATGTGGACGATTGCTGTACAAACACCGATGCGAGCGCCTCGGACGCGTCGTCCTGCGCCGTCTTGCTATGTTTGAGGCGCATGAGCAGGAATTGCGGGCTAAAGCGCTGGAGTAAAAATTGAGGGCAGGGCGCCACGGGAGATGGACAGGGAGTACTTGGTACACTTCCCGCTGCTCTCGATCTACATCCTTCCACCGGGCCTCTAGATTCTTCGCGTCGTCGAACGCTTCCTGGGTCTCTGCCCTTAATCGGTACAGCGGCTCCTGAAGGGCGAGGTTGTGTTCTTGGGAAGAATGAGGGCCGGAGCACCGCCGTAGACAGCTAGACGTACTGGCAATCGACTCGTTGGCCATCCCCAGTTCCGCTTGCGACTGATACATCGCCTTGACCCGCGACAAAGAGTGAAATATAGCCTGAAAGTATACGGGGTCATTTAACAAGTCTTCCAGATCCTCTCGTCTACAGATGCAGAATGAATCCCTGCGCTTGAGATGCGTGCTGGGTCCTTACGAGAGATCAGCGAGTTCCGGGAAGTCGTTGAGCAAGGCGGTGGACATGGGCGGTTGTGGTGAGTTGTTAGAGAGGAATCTCTGCATCGAACGACGATCATGTCAATTGTTCTCCCTGGCCAGCACGTCCCCGCACAACATGTAAACCTGAAGCTAGGCCCTGGGTTGGTTCAGACTGTTGGGAACGCTACCAGCGGCGCGTCGACCTCTGCGTCCATAATCGCAACCCGCGCGGGATCCTTGAATCATTCTGCGAATGGCAGCAAATGGTGGGTCGAAAATAATTCAAGACGGGTCTGTGGGAGGCTTTTTTTTCTCGAGGGTCGCGCTCAGAGGTTTCCAGTACGTTCCCGCCCCGCAAGAATCCGTAATCGGTGTTATTATACAAAAAGCCGGTGAAGGCTTTCGCGTCGACATTGGTTCGGCTCAGCCCGCGTCCTTGAACGAACTGGCGTTCGAAGGAGCCACGAAGAGAAATAAGCCTAATCTCAAGGTACAGCTTACGCTGTGTTTTTACTTTGTGGACGCTAAGTGGGATGTATAGATCGGAAATCTCGTCTACGCTCGTATTTCGCTAGCCCACAAGGACATGGAGCCTGAGCTGGAGTGCTTCGACGCACAAACGCGTAAATCAGAGGGCTTTGGGGAGCTCAAGGGCGGATTCATGGTTCGCTGCAGCTTGGGCATGTGCAGACAGTACGTGAATCGCCCAAATTTATTCTGTGCTATTAATCCTTGCGACGAAGACTGCTTGACCCCAAGCATTTTCTGCTCCCCTTGCTCGGCGCGCGGTTTCCGCTCGACGCCGCAGTGGGAGTGAATGGACGAGTGTGGGTGAGTGCAAAGGATGTGCGAGAAGTGATCGCAATTTCGCGATGCATCGAGAGTGTGGATCCTGACGGCGGCGGTATGGACGAGGCAGGCGTCACGAATCTCTTGAGGACTCTGGGCCTGTAAATTCGCGCAATAGTACTGTACATTTTCTGGTCATTATGATACACATATTATACTGGGAGCCTCCGTCAGCAGGAGGAAGGGACGCAAGCAGACCAAGGCGCACCTGATACTAATCATCGCCCAATCTTGCCTTCTTCGTTACTCTGCGCGAGGAACTGGTGACGGTCTCCTCGTCGCTCGTACTGCGCTGACTGGCACTAGCTCTCTTCCGTCTCTGATATTCCCTATCCCTGTACTTCTTGAGCTGCGATTGGTCTAATTCTTGTCTCGTCGTTGCGGGTGGCACGATGACGGTCGTCACCCCGGGGGTGCTTGGTTGCTTGAATTGGGAGATTTCTTCAGGTGCTTCGTCATTATCGCGAAGGAGCTCAAGAGACTATTGGGATGGAGTCCAAAGGGCAGAAGCGCCACGAAGATCTGCCAGACGCACCTTTGGATAGGTGAGACTGCTGTTCGAGAACAGCCGCTCGTTGTCCGCAACGTCGTACTTTCTCCTATTCGCATTGGTATTTTTGAGATAGCCCTCGAACCCATTGATTATGTTCCCGCCATTGTGGGCGGCGGTTTCGGTGAGATATGTCTTTTCCAAGTCGTGGATTTGGAATTCAATGTCGGCCTTGGTTATGCATTTCAGTATTGCAGCGAACGCAGTCAAAGAGACCAACGAGTTGTTTATCGATTGCTCGTTTCTTGGGTAGTGCCTGAAGCAGGTCCTTCTTCAGGGCCTCGTAGCGCGCTTTGTCGTCCAGGGAAGGAACATCCGCCATCTTTGCGTCTGTTGCCCAGCGCCGCCATCAAACGATTAATCACAGCCACCGTGGATCGTCTTTATTACCTAATAATACCCGATGGCCGTTTACCCCTTCGACGTTGTCGCAGTCTGGAGGGACCACTCGACCTTGCCAATCCTCATCGGAGTAGACAGATTTCCGTACACCCCGGCAACTGTTTCCACTGCTGCCTGGGTCAAAAATGTGACCCTATGGACTCTGGGCGGGCTCGTAAATCCGGACGAGACTAGTCTCTCGTAGACAGACGCTTCAACAAAATTTGAGCTCGTACCTCGCTTTGTTGAAGTCTGTTGGTTGTCGCGGGGGTCCGATCAGGGTATCGCCTTATCACCAATCTTGTCACGTCACACCGTTCACTTTCGCGCTAGCCCAGGCCACAGTTCAAATTCCTCATTCGTAACCCGTTGAAATCAGGCTGTCTGTACAGTGTACACCTTCCAGACTTTTTTTCCCGATTTCTGGATGCAGAATATTGACCGAACAGACGTTGGCCTGCTTACAAATCTCAGTTCCATAAGGTACTCATTCTCTTGATTTATTTGTGATTTATGGCCCAAGACAAAATTCTGAAGGGGCAGAACTTGAGGCACAGGTATATAGTGTCAGTCTACACCGTTATTTCAAGAGAAGTCGCGTCATATGTGCATATAACCTTGCGCTGCAATTCCGTCACGTGATAAGATTGGTAATAAGCGAATACCCTGATCGGACCCCCGCGGTAACAACAGGACTAGGACGAGACTGCAAAGATGAACACTTTTGAGGAGGCAAAGATCGTTGTCAGTGCCAGTGTGCTCCCTGGCGGTGTCCGCCTCAAGGGTGACATCCCGGGAAACATCAGCAAGGTCTACGTTCATGTCCGTGCGTACAGTCCAACTCCGAGCCACAAGTTATTAACCATAACATGCAGCCGATACCATCCCAAAGCCTCTGCGAACCCCCACCGATTGGCACCTCCATCGCGGGGACAAAGAGGTAGATTGTGAGCAAGAACAGTGATGTACGATGCCCTAAACTATCTTCTAGGTCTCGGCCCCAATCAAAGAGCACGTCAAAGCGCGCTCCATTTCTTACTGCTTGCTCAGCAATGAGTGCGCGCGTGGAATACGCAAGATGAGCGATACCCACCAAATCGCTCATATTGTTGCGAAGCATTGTTCACCAGCAGCAATGGAAAAAATTCTCGTGCTCTTCGATACTTGGGTGTTGCTTTCCCCCTTATGAAAACCCTTGGACACGAAGCGAACCTCGTGTTCCTAATGAAACACTTTCATGGTCCACTTGACCGTGAAAAGTGGGCCCTGTACTTCCCGATGTACACTTTCATTCCCGACAACCCAAACTCCGAAATCTTCACACAAAAGGGCAAAATCACGGCCCAGGGGCTTCAACTTTACCAATTCAAGGATAGTGATGACTTTGCTCCGGGTAAGCATACCCTGCAAGATGCTCTCATTGCTGTTAATACAGCACGCAAAGTGAGCTCTCAAAATCACCATCTGAATATCTTCTGACCTCTTACAGAGCACCCCTGTCGCCACCGTCCCCTTCATGAAGATGGATGCACCTCCGCACCCGCCATTGGTGTACATGTACACTGAAGCAGATCCATTGGAGCTTGATGGCCGCATCGAGGCCATCCATCCCCACCCCATCACCTGGCGACTACATTACGCCGTCACCTGTATCCTCACGTGGGGGTCCGATGAAATCAAGGCTCTCGCCTACGAGTGGAACACCCTGCCGAAGGAGAAGAAGGCAAAAGCAAAAGTTAAGCAGAGGCTGAGTGCATCAAGTTATGGGGATGGGGATGGGAACGGCAGGAATGGTGGGGATAGGGCTGGCGGGACAAACAAGGGCGGGGGCAACGGGGACAATGCAGGGAGCGGGGGGACCGCAGACAGCAGCGGGGGCGGCGGCGGGACCCTCGGGGGAAGCATGCAAAAGAGAAGGAAGACGGCGGCGGTTGACAGTGCGAAGGTCAACAGTAAGTCCGTCCTTCCCACTCTCTGATACGAAATGGTGACACTTTGGATGTTTGCAGATTTTTATCTCAGGGGCGGGGTGCCTATGTCAAGAAGTGTGGGGTCGTCCAGTGGCAGTGGTAGCGGCACCGGTTCTAGCAGGACTGGCAGCTCCGGCGCCCCTGACCACGACATAGACTTCACGGAGGTGTCGGATGACGACACGGTGCTTATAACCATACCGGAGGCACCCTATGGGAATGAGGAGGAGAGGGATGGAGAAAAGGAGAGGTATGAAGAAGAAGTGAGCACGGAGGAGGAGGAGGAAGACAGCGGTGAAGAAGGAAAGCGATGCTAAAGAGCGCCTGCGCCACCTCGAAACGAGAGCGAAATGTTTCCATTTCATCATGCACAACTTCTTAGAGCTCCAGAAGGGCCTCGTTCCAGTGCTGATCGCACCACTCTCATAACCTAATTTATTTTATTTGAGATGGATTTGGCGTTCCCGGATGGTACAAAATAAACACGACATTGTGGCCTCCACTCGCCCAACGTACTATTCCTACTCTCGCATCCACCAAATTTACAGACACCCGGGATAATTGTCTTCCGGTAAATGACAATGTACTTCCGAATCGAGTTCGTAGGAGGTGTTGCCGCCTGTTTTGATTGACTTCAAAATCAGAACCACGTCCGGTCTTGTTTCACCCTCAACACACGTGTTTTCTCTGGCTGTATACCCCCCAAAAGTTTGGGGATTTCATGTCCGACATGGCTTTATATGTCTCGAGCGCTGAGGTTTTCTCAATATTCCAGGCACTGAACGATGACATGGAGGGCCTGCTGCACCCCGACACCGGCTTCGCACCATGCCTCCGCTAAATTTGCCATGACCAGTCTGGGCTACTCTTTTGTTTTATGACTTTGTGAGCCGACTATTGATAGACTGGTGGGCTACGACGAAAATGGGGACGGAAGGTTAACTCACGAGGAGCTCAACCTTCTCCACCTCGAACGCGATACGTGGGGCCTACTGCAGGTCGTGATGCTGTGAGTCGCTCGCACTACCCGTCTCGGTGTCTGTTAACCCGAGTTGCAGGGACCGCCTGTGCCCACTGCGTGCGACCTCCTCACTGAAAATCTGTACACACCCACCTCGACACTCACGCAGGCCATCATGCATGCCTCCCCGCTGCTCTCTGAGCTCATCATCGTCCGCGAGTGGCTCCAGGACACTGCTCCGCCACCGCCGCACCCTGAGGCGACAATGGGCTACTGGAAGTTCACAAAGCACGGTGTGATGCAGGCACTGCACCTCGCCGGCAGGCTGCGGGCGGGCTGGTCAAGGAGATGGACCTGGACTCGGTGAACTGCACTGACGGCCAGATGCTTACGGCCGACAATACTGTGAGTGGCTGCATCCGTCGGCGTAAAACTGCATTGTTTATTGTGCTTTCAGAACTATGAAAAGCGCCTGGCACAGGCGTTGTACTCGTATGTCTGCGTGGGGAGGCTCAAAAACACCATCAATCTGTGTCACAAAGCCCACCAGCTGTGGCGGGCTGCGAGCATACGGGGCTCCCTGCTGTTCCAGTGACGCGCAATCGTGCGCAATCAGTATGTTCCTTCTTTGAATATTAGACACGCCCTCAATGGGCCGCAGTGAACGAGAACGAGGACGACGCGATGGAGGAGAATTTGACAGATGCATGGGAGGGCAACCGCTGCCGGCAACTGTGGAAAGCGATGTGCACGTGCTCCGCCATCAACGTACGGTTGTAGCCCTGTCCTTTGCCTCCATGTTAACTCTGCATTGATTCCAGCCACACATCTCTGACCATGACCCAATACTCTATGCTGTGCTTGCGCCCTCGCCGCAGACGTCTGTCGTGCTCAAAACAGCGTGCCACACGTGGGAGGACCACCTATGGGCGCAGAACAGCATCGTCTGCGAATAGAAGCAGAGCATGGAGATGCTGTGCATCGGTGGGAGCTTCTGGGAGAGCGGGCTCCCCGCCGTCGAGGGCGGCGTGTGTGTCTTCTCTGCCGACGCGGAGGAGCTAGAGAAGGAGGAGTGGGAGTGGGAGGTCATGGGTGTGCTGGAGATGGTGAAGAGCGTGGCAATTCAAGAATGGTGCATGTACCTGTTTATGCAGTTTTTTCTGTGAATTCAATCAACCCGCGCAGGCCCAGGACACAGCATGCCTTCCATTACTCACGGCTGCAGATAATATTGAACTGTACGGGACCTCTGATGGACAACTTTGCCATTGGCCTGCAGGACGGCACGTATGCGCAGACATCTTTGAGTGCGCCGCGCCCTGTCATAAATAAACTTGCCACTAACCTCTCGTGAAGGTACACGACAATGTGCTGCTTCTCCGTGCACCTCTGCCTGTTTCTGCAAATGATCGACATTCCCGTCCCGCCACTGGCTATGCAGGTCATCCTGGAGTCCTATCTGCAGGTCTTTGAAGCGGCGGGGCAGCAGATCTGATCGCAATGTATGCGGGCGCGCTGGGCGACAACACCGTCAAGCGCTACGCGCTCTTCCTCATTTCGCTCGAGCTGTCGGCAGACATTGACGAGCGGCGGTTTGCGCTTACACGCGCACGTGAGCATGGGCTCGACATGGACCGCATCACTATCTTTTGACACTTGCCTAGCGAGGCACGAGCATGTTTGCACTGTAGTGTCTGCGAGAGACTATGTCAATGTCGGTCATTGCGCTTCCTAGTCTGGTTCCTGACCGTCACCGCCCCAAGCAGCCCTAACTCTACCGCTCACCAAATGGCGAGTGCCGCTCATGGAACTAGCGATTCACCCGACTCAGATGGTGGATTCCTCGGGTCCTTCAGTTTCAGCAAAAATCTCGTCGAGGTTGGCGCGCTTACGGCACTGGTTGGCTCGAGCGTCGCCGAGTCACTCGTATTGGGAAACCACAGCACAGCTGGCATTTCATGGGCTGCTACCAGCTCATTTGGGACAATATCTGTCCTAAAAGCATGTTTTTGCAGTGCCAACAGCGGTTGGATGCGAGAAACACTGGGAATCCGCACGGCATCTTCTGATTTGGCTGTGGGACTGCAACTCCCGCACGAGTCGAACCGAGCGGCCAAGGTTCGACGGAATATCGGAGAGCCGCTGGCAATATTATGCCACGCACAACCAGTGCACTTTTATTGTTATTAACAGGTTATTCAACCGACTGACGCCGTCTCATAGGATAATGCTGCTTCTGTGAAAGGGCACAACTGTTATATTTGTGCACACGGACTTCGGTCTGTCTCCGACTTCCAGCCTCCAACCTCCAACCTCCGAATGTTCGGAGGTCGGAGACGGAAGATCATCGGGTTTTTACGCAATGAAGGTTTACTGAGCGTTTCCCGTTTTTCCATTTTTCCGTTCCTTCTTAACTTCTCGTTTATTGTTTTGCTTAGTCAGCTTACTTCTTCACCCAAATTTGGACTCTTGCTTATTGTTATGTTTTGATCTACCATATTTGGGTTAACAATAACGAACTTAGTATAAATACACTTTAATATCCTCATGTACTTCAGTTTGATTATAAACATTGCTTTGCTCCTTGCTTTGCTTCCGAGTCTTCCTCCGGTGTCCCTTCGGACTCCGTCTTCCTCCGTCTTGTTCATTGGCCTAGGATAGTATGCACACCCTGACCTTCCTGTGGTGTTTGCGCTCACCTCCGATATCTCCGACCTCTGGTCTCCGGTCTCCAACCTCCAACCTCCAACCTCCAACCTCCGATCTTCTGACTGGAGACCTTCGGCGATAGCCCCCTTCATCAGCACGGGATATAACAACACCTCACACAAGGGGAAAGTGGCATGGAGCGATGTCTACGTGTTCAATCATTCCACTTCCCTGATGCTCCGAGGTGTTCCAGACACTGCTATTGGTTCTCCGCTCCAGGTTTTCACCTACGGAAATTATACTTTCCTCCGGCCGTACAGCCGGTTCAAATTCCCAGTGACTATACTGTCATCCGCGAAATTGGTGGAAGTTTATATCCTGTGGACGCATGGCTCCTCCATTCTGGGGATGGCTTCAGCGGCCCCATGGGTCTTCTTCTTCCTCGGTGCAGTTCTGATCCAGACTCAAGAACTTCTGCTGGGGCAGCATCCTGAACCCAAGATGGGAAGTTTGGATATCATTGCTGGGCACCTTCCGATGGTAAGCTGTTGAGGCGGTCCACAAAAGGTCGTATTGGACGCTGCCGAGAATCCAAAGACGTCCATTTCATGGCGGCTCTTCTGGGCCTCCGGTGCTTTGGTATCGACAGCATCCATCATATTATCCTACATCATCATGAGCCAGCAACCACGATCAGTGGTATTCATTTGAGCGGGCTTTCAGCTCCTTTGGCTCGCAGTCCGTGTCCTGGTTTACCACCTCGCTGATCCAGTGAACCCCACGGCCTTGCGTATACTGGTCGTGCAACCCTGGACTACCCTTCCCACACAACTCAAGGAGCATGTCGTTGTAGACTTGACCTTTGCGTTGGCCAAGTGCCAGAGCATGATACATCTGCGGGGCCAGGCTCAGTACGCTAGGGACACATTTGCTAGCGGAGACCTGACCTTGATCTTGGATGGGATAAAACCACCTAACTTGTATCCTCTTCCCGATCTGAATCCGACCTCGTTTCCAGTCGAAATCAAGGCTGTTTTCGGGGACATGGTGCTGTATCCTCACGTGGGGGTCCGATGAAATCAAGGCTCTCGCCTATGTACACTGTGAGAGTGAGGAGTCAGAGAGGAGGAGAGCGACGAAGAAGAAGAGTGAAAACTCGGAGGAGGAGAGTGACGCCAAAGTACGCCTGCGCCACCTTGAGACGAGAGCCAGGTGCTTCCACTTCCTCTTCTCCAACTTCATGCAGCTCCAGAAGGGACCTGTTCCGGTGCTGATCGCACCGCTTCCATAGTGTCTTATTTATTTTATTTGAAATATGTTTGGCATTCCCGGATGGTACGAAAGAAATATTTGACCCCTGATCTCAACTTTCTATTCTACAACCCAGTTTTTCTTAACAAGGGGGGTTGTTAAATAGAATTATCCTCTTTGGCATCTTTGAAAAGACGTGAGAGGCACCAAAGATCTAATTTTGGCCAAGACATTGCGTCTTGGCCCACCAGATTTGATTTTCTTTGAAAGACACCAAGTCTTGGACAAGACACTCCAAAGAAGCAGTGGGCAGTCCCAAGTGTCCGTCCAAGATGTTATTTAAGACATTTAAAGTTGTTAAAAGACCATTTATTATACCGTGGTATATGGTAATACTATATACGAACAACCAAAGCAATGATGTGCGACATACTGTGTGCACAGCGGATGACGTGTTGAGTGAGTGACTTGGGCACAGCGGGGGATGCGGTGGTAGGAATACTAGATGCCATGGCACAAAGGATGTGTTAGCAATAGGTTAATGTTCCTGTCGAGGCCCTGACCTCAATATTGCTCTCAACTCCCCAACTTGCCGTTGAAATCCTGCATATCAACCAGTGCCTCAGGCAAATAGGCTGTGTAGATTCTGTAAAAAAGAAGTGGAGACTCCGGAACACACACTGCTCAAATGCACGTCCCTAGACTTGCGATGTTCTTTTCTTGACCAACTCTTCTCTAAATGCCCAGAACTACAATGATCCATGGCTTCAAACTCCGAAACAGAGTTCATGAAAGCCATGGTTTACTCTAGACCTACCATTACACTTGTAGCGAAATATGTTCATGATGTCCTCGAAATGTTCTACGCCGTTCCTGTGTTCCGCTTGAATGAGACTTAATCTGTTGAACTCAGAGTCCCACTTATTCTGTGCTAACTGCTTCTTTGTAGTTCCTTGGATCTACCGCGGCGAAATCAAGAGGTTTGCATCTGTGAGCTCGTCTTTGGTGTTATGAAGGAGTCCAGGGGCAATATGTACATCGGTGCCTGTACATTAGATAATCCCTGGGAACCGGCGTTCCTCAGCGGGACCGGCTGTGTAATACTACCTACCTACCTACCTGAGCCTACCTGTCGAAGAGCCGATGCCGTGAGTTGGCAAACATTGACATGTTGGGACGTCGCTTGGACGCTCTTGGACGTCGCATCAGCTCACAGCCACCTCGGATAGCCTCGGATCGCCTTTGTAATTGTTGCCCTTGATCTGTCAAGTTTCAACCATGTTAGACACACTCCGGCCACGCTCGGAGTCGCTTCCAGCATAAGCCCGACCAGGTTCGCCGTCTGTCTCCGAGCCCGACCCCGAATTCCAAAGCAGCCGGACTCGAGTGGGGCCTGGACCACACTTAGACGCTGTCCGCAGCCATCCGCCGTTACAAGCCGTCGTCTTTACTTGATGAAACAACGCGTAAATTGAAAGTCTCCGCAGATTGTTGTCACCCCCATTCATTTTGCGCATATAAGAGGGCCATCCTTCAGTCGACCCCAACTTCACTCAAATGCGTTTCCTCTCAAGTCTCAGTGCCCTTGCTTGCGTTGTCTCGGCTCTCGCTGCTACGCCTGCCATCCGGCAGCCGGCGGAGGGAACACTCATCTCACCGGGAGCAGCCTTTGATTTCGACTACGGCTCAATCGCAGACTATGGCACGAGCAGCTATAATGTTTGTGCTTTCTCTCGTGCGCGCTGTACATGTATTTATTGGGATTACTCTTCAAGTATACCGTCTGGCTACTGACGTCGCTGCCCACCTCTTTTGCGCCGTCGACCGACTTTGCCTCGGGCCATTTCTTTGGCCGCTTCGCCGAGCCTAATTATCCTGGCAGTATGTGGTTTTGATACCCGCCATTGGCGCCAGAACTTACTGTTACAGATCCAAACCCGCCGAATACTCCTCCGGCACAGCTCATTATGCCCGATTTCAGTAAGAACCCGGGCGGATTCGGGTCGGGCGCGTCCGCAACGAACGCCACCTGCTACCTCGCGGTGTTCGAGGAATATGCTAACGGCGAAGTAAGCTTCAAGCATGACTTCATTTTCCCACATCTTATTTGTCGCACAGGGTTCCATTGGGTATAGAATTAGTTTCACGGCCAACCAAATTGTGTACAATGCGACGTCTCACTGATCCATTATTGATGTCGGCTTCGGACACGAACGGACATACTTTACTCGGAGAATTTTAGGTCCCATTGTAATAAATCGATCTAATAATCACAGAACGGCAGAATATTCGCGACGATTCCTAACTCAGATCTTGTGTATATCCGTTAAATGTCCGTTACTGGCCGAATGGTCGCGTGTCCGGAAATGGACTTCACCACGCTTCCGACTCAATTTGGTAATTATCTCGGATTCTCAATAGACTGGAGAGAAACCAAGGTGGAGAAGTGGTTCTCAAGATTCAGAACAAGGCGAAAATCGGTTGAATTGCAAATACAAATACAGTAGCGGGGGTCGTAATGCATAGCGTCAGGAGCTGCGCCGAATGAAACGGCGCGAACCCACGCGACAAGGTCTATGTAGGAGATTCACTTCTAGCAATCCGCCAGAACGGACTTTGAACCTTTCGCGAGCGCGTAGTGCAGGCGCTGAAACGACACGCTCGAATGATCACGTGATCGCGTCAAGCTGTTAATTGCAACCAAGATCTGCGCGCCAGCACGCGCCCTACTACTACGAACAACCTATAAAATGAACGCCCCGATTGCTCAGACCATCTCCCTGTCCACCTGCATCCCAAACGATGTCGTGCTCCGAGTCCGAGTCGTTGTGAGTTTTCTTTGAACTTCGCTCAACCGTCCTCGATATAACATCGTTTTAAATCCTGGATTTATGCAGTCCTGCCGTAGAGCCTCAGCTGTGCGCTAAAGGACTGGAAAATTTGGACCTCCAGCGCCCTAACAACTTCATGGCATCGGGAAACAGCATCCGTATTGAAATCGTCCCTTAACAGTAGCTTTTCGATGTCGGCGGTCGCCCTCCCGTCCAGAGCGGATAGTTGCTGGCGTACGATAAGGGGCCTCGGCTTCTTTAACATGCTACATCTTGGTGGAAGTGCATATAATTTGGCGAAACGTCCTAGCGAGACGCTACAACAGAAGTACGACGCAGCGGAATTCTTTGCGCGGAAATGGTAGGTCCTTGTGATGGCGATGATGCGCCGCGGGGAACGGAGCATTTACAAACCAGCACGCGCCCTACACGCAGTTCGGGGGAGTGGCACGCGTGACAACGGGCCGTTCGCCAGTTTCTGAGGGGGACCACTGCCGTCGCTGGCGGATATGGGGAAGACTCGTTCTCGCGCCTCGACCCCTTTCCGCTCGAAAATTGATTCCAAACCGATCGCAGCGCAGAGGAGGCTGCGAAATTTGAAGGTTGAGACATGAAGCGAGTCCAGCCACAACTAGTAGAACTTACAAACATGTCATAAATACGAATTGCGAAAACCGGCGCTTGGTCGCGGTACCACTCGAGTCTTTCAGTGGATCAGTTTTTGAGGAGCGACATAAGAGAAGCAACGTTTCATCCGTATAATTGGACAGCGGCGGAACATAACAAGACATTTTCAAGGCAGATAACGGGCCAGTTTCACAGTTGGTTGCATTACTCAAAGGTCCACATCTGTTTGATAGGCTGTAGACTTCGAACCCAATCTAGAGCATAGTGAATCAAAACATTATCTCGACAGCAGTTCTTTAGCTTACTTTTCGCGGTGTACTGAACGGAAGATCAGTACGGCACGTTTACAAAACACCAAAGAGTCACATACCCCGGAAGGGAAAAAAGTGTCGTTGTCTGGAAGCCAGGTAGGTCCACATTCAAGGCCAATTTCCTGTTGCAGCTTCTGGAGAAGAACGGGGCCTGGGACACGCGTACCCAAACGGCGCGTAATGATGCCGACATCGGGGCTGTATATCGCGAGATATAGTATCACCGTCGGGTAGCTGGTGGAGAGGGAGGTGTATAGGCCCAGCTCGCAGATGGTTTCGGCACACATAATCTCGCCCATTCGCCTGACTTGTAGATTGTTCTTTGCGTCAAAGTCGTCGAAAATCTTGTAGCCATATATGTATAACCCGTCTTGGGCGGGCGGTGGGGGCGGGACAAAAATTTCAGTGTCAGACTGCAGATTCATGGATTAGTTGCGATTCAAAAAGCAGTGGTCTACAAGATGGTCAGAGTCTACGCACAGCTAGTCTGTTTTTAAGTGATGGGTCCCGATTGGGGTTGAGCCTTATTACATAATCACGTTTTAAGGCCCTTGCCCCCGCTCTTAAATCTTGGGAATATTCACGTCGTAAAGGAACAGATGTTTAATGTGTGCCCAAATATTTCCATATTTTTGCGATGCCATGGGACAAAGCTATTGACGAGTCAAATTGATGGGTTTTGGCCCGTTGATGTCCCATCACATTGAAGGATGAGCCCCTGCACTCATTCAAGCGCCATTCAACAAATTTTAAAGAGACAGGTCATTTCTAATATACTCCGAATTTTAGTTCCACCCCAAGAAACTAGAAAAAGAGGTGCCGCATAGCGAAAACGGCACCAGGGCAGCTAAGCGAAGATTATGTAACAAGGGCCAACCCCAATCGGTACCCATCACTTAATAACAGACTTCAACACATCGAGGTACGAGATCATACCGTGTTGAGGTCTGGCTCTGAGAGACTAACGCACAGCGGCGGAAAACGAAACTGTGGCACAGTGAGATTTACGCATCAAACAGTTTGATCGCATCAACTTAGATAGGGGCACTGCTGCAAATTTTCGGCCCCGTTGCCGACCATCACAGACACTTCTTCAAGTTCAAAGGCTTGCAGCTCTTTAATGTCATGAAGCCAGCGGCTGGGCGGCGAATTTAAAGACGCCAACCACTTATAGCTCCGCGTCATTCCACGACGCCGACTCCATATACTATTGCCGACTCGGATGCAGCGTTCGCCCCATGGGCTCTTGTGTCCCTCCACATCCCGCGCCATCACTCCGTTAGCTTTAAATCTTTACTCAGCTCTACCCTGAGTGTAGGCGGCAAGGCACTTCGAAAACATCTATGCATCGTGGAATCCTGTCGAATCGAAGCAACCCGGATGATAGTTACTTTTTACAGATCATCAACTCTCGACGACAAGTCGACCTCGCTTCTGGATCCCCCGAACCAGACAAGCCTGCTCCTCCTGGGCGATTATCTTATTCCCATGGCGTCTCCTCACGCCCCCGAGCTCGACCTCACGACCGTCACGGGCAGGACCGATAATCACGTCGGACACCCCCTCATGCCTGCGATGTACTTCGAGGCGGGTGGAAAAGGCCAATACACATCCAATTAACAAATGTGGATTATTTCCAGTGCCGAAACTGTTGAGTATCCGAGCGAAACAAAGGTAAGCCTCGTTCTCGTCGTTGAGTGGGGTTGATCTGTAGTTTTAACCAGTACTGTCCGCCTCATCTCCAACTCTTGCTCTGCCCCCTCGGCTAAGCCTCTCTTAAGTATCACGTCTCGCGCCTGTCCCGGCTTGAGGCGGACTTGGGTGTGCGCCGCAACTGGACCGCTTTCCGCCAGCGGGGCGGCGGCGGCGGCGGCGGGGCGCCAGTAAATGGGAGTGGTGATAGGGGGAGAGGTACACCGAGACACCAAAGGCGCAGGGGAGGCAAGGGGAGACGCCGCAACAATGGGGGAGGCACGGGAGGGGGTGCGCCGGGAGGCGCGGGAGGCGGCGCAACGGCAGGCGGCGCCCACGCAGGGAATGCCGCTTTCTTAGATCCACCACCAGGCGCGAATCTTTCTTCTCTGACTTTAATGTTCGACACTGATTTTTCAATGTAGAACCCGACCCGGAGGAATTCTGGCGTGAACACCACCCAGATCCAGTCTGGTTCTATTCTATCATGCGCCTTTCTTCGAAATTTAAATACGAGTCTGAGATCGGATACGCCGATACCGACGATGTCCGGGGCATACTCGCTCGCTATGTAGCGTCCGAAAAAATCGACATCCCCGACTGGATTCGCCAGGTCCATGCTTAATGAATGTAGTTTTCTTCCCCCAATAGCACTTTCTCCTCTTTCTATATCAAGGACCACGTAGTGCTACGAACGCGAGAAGTTTCATCATATACGTCCCTAACGAGATGAAGTGCCGGTGCGCTCTTTTATGTACGCGCCGAGGTGGTTCACAGTGCTTCCCTTGTCGGGGCCTCTCAAGCTTAAGGGAAGCATTCGCGCGACCCGACTAGAAGCACAAACTTTGAACTTGCATATTTGTACCTGCATTCATTTAACTGCGATTTCTGTCTTGTTCTGGGTATCTTGAGAACCAGCACCACTTTAGATTAATAATTGTGAGAATCCGAGATAATTACTAAATTGAGTTGAAAGCGTTGTGGGGTCCATTTCCGGACATGACCGACCGGCGAAAATATTCCTTTGTTCGATCGAAGAAGTAGAACGGTACTAGGACTTGTGGGTATTCCCAGTAAAGTTTCCGAATGGCGTATCATGGAACTGCGCTACGAATGAGATATGCTTGATTGAAACTTGTCGGAAATCTCGGATAGGTCGGATGCGCTCGCTCCGACTGAGCTACTCCTCACAAATGAATAAACAAGGAGTCGGAGATGGCGAATAAATCGCGAGAACGACAGCGACAAAGCTGCTGAAATTGATACGACGCATCAAATGCTGGAAGGGTGAGTTTTTGACGCGGCTGAAAGTACACGTTGTGTGACCGTCGCAAGCAACGACCCAGGACGATGGAAGAAGAGGAGGCGAAGATTTGCCAAATCAGTATGCATCTTTTGGAGCAGCGCGTCTAGAGCAGCTTCTTTCTCTGCGGGAAACTAGGGACGACGTGTTGTGATTAAGCCTGGAACGAGTCAGTTGGCCGCGAAGAGGAATTGGCATTATCGAGGTAGGGATTTTTTTGGGCCAGATTTCCCCGCTGCTGCCTGGATCGTTGAATGCTTTCAGGGGGAGCACCATCTTAGCCATAAGCCCATAGACCTTCAGGAATGCGTAGCCAATCTGGGGCGGTGGATGTGAGTCGAGGTATCTGGAAAAAAGCTCGGCATTTGACGTTTCGCGGTGTACTGAACGGAAGATTAGTTCGGAAATTCCAGACAAGCAAAATACAGCCTCAACACTGGTGCCCTTTTCAAGCTTCTGGAGAAGATTTTCGCACGGAACGCGCGAGGATCATAGCCTTACAGCCAGGTAGAGCAGCCTGAGGACTTGGAGAAAAATTGGGTATATAATGTAGGCCCAACTGGCGAGTGGCGGCTACAATACTACGCGCTAGATGTTCGAACTGGGCATCGCCCTCAGCGTAGTCATCAAAGGGCTTGTAACTGTACAGCGTAGATAGGTGGTTGAACTTGTTGAACGGGATGGATGAGATCGGCGGGTCCAAGCGATCTAATGTGCTCGGCAATTCCCGTGTGCTCTCTCTTGTCGACCTTCACTTGAACATGCGCGGCGAATCGCCCAACCCGCACTCGTCCTCCAAGTACCACCACCCGTACTTTACCCCCGCAGAAGTCGAGTATCTCTCCGAAAAGCAGCGCGGAAAACTCTCCGTCACCCAAGAGGAGCGCGTCCGGCAGAGTGCGTGCGGGTTCCTCGAGACCCTCGGTGCACGCGTCGGCTTGTAAGTGCACCCCCGGCCCCGTCCGCGCCCGCGAGTAACCCGCCGCCAGCCCGCGCCGCACGATCGCGACCGCGCAGAACCTGTACCACCGCTTCCACCTCTTCTTCCCGCGCAAGGACTTCCACTATGTCGTGCGTCTCTCTCTCTCTCTCTCCCCGCGCGCGCAGAACAGAACATAACCGGGAGCAGGACGTCTCGCTCGCGTCGCTGTACGTGTCCACCAAGATGCACGACACGCTGAAGAAGCCGCGCGAGCTGCTCGCCGTGTCGTACGCCATCCGCTTCCCCGAGCTCGCCGCCAAGTCGAAGCACCCGGGCGGGGAGATCGACGTCGACACGATGGACCAGCAGGTCGTCGAGCGCGACCGCCAGCGGCTGCTCGCCATCGAGCGCCTGCTCCTGGAGACCGTGTGCTTCAATTTTACCTCGCGGATGCCGTTCCCCTATGTCATAAAACTCGGGAAAGCATTTGGAGGTGCGCCTGGTGTCGCATCATCTGTAGCGCATCTCTGAGCTGTCTGTCTCTAGCCAGCAAGAAGCTGACGAAACTTGCGTGGCGACTGACGATCGACTGGTGCGTGCGGGCAGTTTTTATTTTGGCGGCCGCCTCATCTCCATCGCAGCCACCGGACGCTTGTCCCGATACAGTACCCGCCGCACATTGTCGCGCTCGCGGGCCTCTACGTCGCGGCGCTCCTGTCGTCGTTCGGGCAACCGCCCACACAGGAAGACCCGGGCACCCGCACCGCGCACGAGATCGCCGACATCCTCGGCAAGAACGGCGACTGGGAGGAGAAATACCAGGCGCAGGTGGACGACCTCGAGGGTGTGCATTCTTATTTTCCGTTTCCCCGCCACCTCACACATAATTATATTATAAAGGCATCGCGCACATCGTGATCGACCTGCTCATCCAGGGCGCACAGAGCCAGACGCTCAACACCTCGCCGCGCACGCCGTCGTCGCCCTCGCCGCACCCGTCGCCGCGCATCCCGCACCCGGCGCTGGCGGAGCCGCAGCTGCCGATCCCGTACAACGCGGACCAGCTCATGCGGCTCAAGATCGTCATGCGGCAGACGGAGCACCCGCAGCGCACGCGGCAGCCGCTCGGGAGCGCGGACCCCAGCGCGCTGTACAGCGGCGACGACGTCGCGCTCCTCGGCCGCAACGAGGGCACTGTCCGCTTCCTGTTTGCCCCGCCTGGGGTTTTGGGACACGAGATATAGGCTCTGTTACTTATGCAGTAAACGATTGTAACCGTGGCCAGACGCGCGAACCCGGAAATCCAGCCCTGGATCCATTACAATTATCGTGAGTACAACTATGTTCGTGTGTAAATTATACGTGTATAGATTAGGGTCGTCCGACGCCCCAGTACTTCTGCAGCACTCCGAGAGTTATCCGGACGGGACTTATCACGGGCATGATGACCATCCCGCCGCCCAGGCCTCGCTTATGCCATGAATCCACTGGGGGTCTGAGTCAGCATGGGAGTGGAGGGAGAGAAGGAGAAGGCGTACCCAGTGGCTGCGCCGCGATGAACATGACAAAGTAGACCCACAGGCGGCCGAAGAGCCCGCCGACGCGGCGGCCCGTCAGTTTGCGCCACAGGCGCTCCCCGATGAGGAGCGGGCCCTGCGCGGCGAAGAAGAGCGTGACGGTGTGGTCGAACCCGCGGCCCATCGTGTACATCGAGCACTCATGGTAGAGGCCCGACGCGACGAACGTCCCGAGGAGCATGCCGAGGTCGCCCGCGAGCCAGCGGCCGGGGTAGCCGCCGAGGACGAGGAACGTGTTGCGCAGGAGCTGGTGCCAGCTGTGCGCCCAGAGGGTGTGCATCGAGGACGCGTGCCAGGGGCGGTCCATCACGGGCGGCCACGAGGCGGGCGCGCTGGCGAGGGCGCCGACGGCGACGAGCGTGATGAGGTCGTACACCATGCGGAAGCCCGCGAGGAGGGCGCTGCCCGTAGCATGTGGATCGTCGTGGAGACGGCGTACCGCGGGACGGGCGCGAGCGCGGCGTAGAAGATCGTCCCGCCCGAGGGGACTCCGACGCCCGGGAAGATCTTTACGATCGACTCGAAGAGGTCGAGGAGCAGGAAGTTGGTGAGGAAGGACATTAATGTTGCGCGGAGGAAGGCGCGGCGCTCTTGCGGGCGTGTCGGGGTCGGGATG
The DNA here is from genome assembly GCA_029378255.1 of Mycena rosella. Lineage (NCBI taxonomy): Eukaryota > Fungi > Basidiomycota > Agaricomycetes > Agaricales > Mycenaceae > Mycena > Mycena rosella. The sequence continues at coordinate 84,835 of JARKIE010000037.1, read as the reverse complement.
TGGGTCCCCTGCGCGAACTTCCACCGCAGGCCGCGCATCGTGTGTATTAGTTCGAACGAATCGTACAACCAGGGCGGAAATAAGCGCGCTTCTAGAGCGTCTGGCTCGGCGTGGCCATTGGTGGAAGCGTCGGAGCCCTTGACCGGTTCTTTGCCTTTCAGCTGCCCCGGTTGGCGCTCGCCGACCTTGAGCATGCCCTCTTTGGTCAAGGCATACTCCAGGGCCTTGGCAATGACGACCTCGGACAGAAGGGCCATACCCCAGTTATACACATTGAGTTCTAGGCGGACGTGTCACTGCGGGGAGCGGCGCACACGAGCAAGGCTCGCTTACCTGGGATGGTGAACATGTAGCGGAAGCCCGTTGTCAGATTTGCCACGATCACGGTGGGGAGCAGCAGGAGACGCATTTGATATGTCCCGGGCCTGCGCGCGAGATAGGCCAGAAAGACAAAGGGCAGGAAGGACGCGAGGAGCGTCGGTGCGTTGTTCCAGGTGAGTGGTATTCGGTTGTGAGGCTCCGGGACGATGGCGCGGAAAGCGCGCATCGCACCAACGGATATCCTGGAGACAGTCAGCGCAGAGCAGGAGGAAAGGGAGGCCAAAAAAAAGTACTCTTGGTACACCGTTGGCTTCATGGCAGTCGGGGTCAGAGCTTCAAATCCGGCTCATGACGTACTACTTCATAATACAGCTTACCACGTCGCGCCTGGTACGTTGATTTGACCGCCCGTTACCCACCGGCCTTGCCCGACGGCCACTTGACGCGAAATTGCACCAAGCTCGAGGCTAAATACCGCTACTGAGACCTAGTCACTTGGGATTAATCAGGAACGAAAGCGGAGTCTCTCAATCGGTAGCCCGCTTCCAAAAGTTCAGGTGTCGATTTTGGTATTCCGACACCAGGTAGCTGCAAAAGAAGCCGACTGGTTTGCACCCAATATTTCATCTTATCAATCGGCGTACTGTCGCTCCAATTCTTAGACTCCGGCCATGAATCAGCCCCCAAAAGTGCGACTCGTCATCCGACACAAATCTCTTAGGCATCGCCTTCGCCGGTGGCTACGGTACCTTCCATTTCACCAAACTGTTGCTCCCACCACTGTTTCGACTTGGAAGATCGCGCGCGTCATCAGCACCTTGCCTCTAGCCTCATAGGGCGTTCGCCCCGACGGCATTAGCTACAACACGCTCAACCTGCGAGGAATAAAACGGGTGGCAAATGACTTGTATTCCCATAGCAAACTTGTGCGTAGAATTTCTAGTGCGAGCTGACGTGTTCTCACTTGAATAGGAAAATGTCGTTAAGAAACGAGCTGTCGCGCAGATACGCTGACCACGGGATCGTATCCGTCGCTCGAGAACTGCAGCGTGTTGCAGGTGTCGTATGCACGCTGATGCTATCGCGTTGCTTACTGTTTAGTGTTGTTCATCGGCAAGATTGGGTCCTGTACCCCGTCCTGTACGGCGCGCTCGCACAACTATGGGCGGGCGCGGCGGAGGACCCAACCCTCGGTGAGGTTCTCTGCCTGTGTATCTGCGCTGACTTGGTCGCGCCCAGTACCTGTACTCTGGGCTCGCGTCTTGGCCTGCTGCGGGGACGGCGCTTGAGACATGGCTGGAGGAGCCTGGCAGACCAAGGAGTTTATGACTCATGCTTCATACGCAAGGCACACCGTTGGTATATATCAATGTATGCAGTCAAAGCTTTCCTGGATGATTATACAGTCGAAGCTTATTAATTCATAGAGGTCGACCCTCGGCGCTATGGGTTGATGCAGATATGTGGCTTTCAATTCAGGAACGGGATCTGAAAACTCTGAAAAATGTATGGGGTAGATTATGGCTTAACAGATCTAATACAATGATACGGCGCAGGAAATATTGGTCTTTATTCAAATTGTGTAAAATCGCCGACCATTTAAACTTCACTCGGCAATCACCGACGGCACTAATTTATATCATTGCCGCCGGCCTCGGCGAAGTGCCGGGGCATGTCGGAAAAACGTAAATGCTCTTCTAGGTTTTAGCTCTTATTTCCCATTATAGGCCATTGTAAACGGCATTATAAAGGGACCAAAATCTCTGATAAGCCAGTTACCGGAGGCCTTATGCGGCCTTAGAAGCAGTTCTTTTATTATAAGAGCATTTACGTTTTTCCGACCGCAGCGCAAAGCCGCCGAAGCGTACGTGGCTGATCGCCGCACATGTTAAATTCACACGCGACCGTGTATTTAGCCTGTCTTCCTCTTCCTCCCACAACCAACAGCTATGGGCCTACTATTTTCTGCGACTGGCCCGGTTCGCCAGAGCTTTCCTCCCAAGCCCAAGTTCTCCGTCGATGACATTCCTGATCTAACGGGCCAAGTTCGACGTTTCTCGTTGTGTTCCGTTCGATTCTGATCATCTCTTTGCAGGTCATTATTGTTACGGGCGGCAATGCAGGTCGGTCCGAACCTCCGGCTTTTTGTATCCCTACTGAAGAAACTAGGCTTGGGCAAGGAGACCGCAAAGGCAACTAAAATGTGGCCATTGTACGCCAAGTGAACTTACGCGCTTTTTCGCAGGCTCTTCTTCAGCACAACGCCAAGGTGTACATCGCAGGGCGCAGCGAAGAGAAAGTTAAGGCGGCGATCAAAGAGCTCCAGACCCAAACGGGGAAGGAAGCAGAATTCCTGCAGTTGGACCTCGCCGACCTGCCCTCGATTAAACGCGCTGCGCAGGAATTCACCGAGTATGATCCAATGGCCCTTCTTATGTAGGCTTCAACTCATGTTGTTTCAACAGGAAAGAGACGCAACTGCACGTTCTGTTCAATAATGGGTATGCAGCCTTTTGCTAGCTAGCAACGCGCTAGACTAATGGCGCGCTAGTGGTGTCATGGTGAGAACGGACGTGTATTGAATGGTGAGCTTGAATTCACCGCAGCCCTCTGCTTCAACTGATCATTGTGCGTAGGTTGGGTCCTTCAATTCTACCTCTAGTTCCCGCCCATCGACCAGCTCAGTGCCCAAAACTACGACTTGCAATTCGGCACGAATGTCTTGGGTACCACTTTCGCTGCGCGTCATTCACTTTCTCTGATTTCCCATCCCAGGGCACTTTTATCTCACCAAACTTTTGCTCCCTACGCTGCTTTCGACGGCAAAGACGGCAAAGACGGCCAAGATCGCCCGCGTCATTAATACGTCCTCTCTAGCATCGGAAAGCCAGCCGAGCAGCGGCATAAACTACAACATGGTCAAGGACAGCCCCGCGAGAAAGAAGGCCGGGCCCATCGCCCTTTATAACCAGAGCAAATTTGTGCGTGGAACTTCCAGTGCGGGTTGGCGTGTCCTCACTCGAGTAGGGAAATGTCGTGTTCAGCAACGAGCTATCGCGCAGATACGCTGACCAGGGAATCGTCTCCGTCTCGTTGAACCCCGGCAACATCAAGACCGAGCTGCAGCGCCACCTTGCAGGTATCGTTCGCATGTTGATCGTACGCGCCCTCGTGTAGTTTGTGTTCTCGTCGCTGATGGGAATCGCATAGAATGCGATCCTCTACCCCGTCTCGTATGGCGCCCTGACGCAGCTGTGGGCGGGCACGACGAAAGAGGGCGCAACGCTCGGCGGGAAGGTGAGCTTTTCCCTCCACTCGTACACGCGCGCTGACTTGGTCGTGCCCAGTACCTCATACCCTGGGCCCGCGTCGGCAAGGCGGCGCCAGCGTCGTTGGATCCTGCCGCGGGAACGGCGCTTTGGACGTGGCTGGAGGAGCAGGTTGCGGATATCTAAACCTTGAGACTCGGATTCATATGTACGTTAGGATGATACATGGACGCTTGTTCCGTTCCCACTTATATGTATCTTCGCTCGGGTTTAAAATCATATTGGACAAGGTTTCGCTGGCAGCGGGAGAGAATACGGTGTACATTCGGAATTGCTTACATGGATCATTACATTACTGGAGTTGTCTGTCGAGCAAAAAGCAGTCGGCGGCTTGCATACCAGCACGCAACCACACCCACAAAGGCGCCGACGATGGCCGCGCCGATGTATCCTGAATTATCATTTGCCTGAATCGAAGTTAGTTCTTGGTAAGTAGGAGCTCCACCGCAAGACGCGCCTTCGCCCAGCCTCTCCACCAGCTTCCCGCCAGACCGCCACCGTCCGCGGCACTGGCAGCTTGCTTACATTGAGCGCATTGCTCCCCGATTAAGCCCATGATCGTAATAAGGGAGATGCTGGACCGATTGGTGAGACGAGGTGGAGGACGAGGCGCTGGCTTACCTGAACGCGACGAGTATGCTCATCAGGGTGAGGACGATGCTTAGTCCGGACATGACATTGAGCTTCACTTGCAGGTCGCGGGTGAGCTGGTCGTCCGCGCGGGGATGAACTGGTCTTTCGGTGCCGGCCGAGGAGCTCGCATCGGCGAGAGGAAGAGTTCGCTCTGGGTCGTTTCCCGTGAACGAGGGGTCTTGCACGGAAGGTTTTTCTACGGGAGCTGGAAACCGTTCGGGTTTGTCGTCTCCGTGTTTCCTGTCCAATATGGCCCAGGTGCGCTCGGGAAAACCAGAGTACGAGTAGAGCATGAGGATGGAATCCGCGGAGTCGATGAGGGTCATGCCTGCCGTGAAGAGGAGCTTTATATTGTGAGTACCACTATCGGACTGGAGAGGGCATCTCGTTACCGGGAGAATGACGATATCGCCAGAAGGTATTGAAGAACCGTCCGACCGCTTGCGCGCAAGAGCAGATACAGCCAAAAGGGCGATGGAAGACGCGGTATCGAAGCCTGCGTTCGAACATAAATTACGCTGTACCATTTTTTCGCGAGTCTGCGCACCGAATCCAAACAGTAATCCCACGGGGTACATCTAGGAGAGCTCAGAGTTGAGCTAAGAACGATTGGGTGCGCGTGCACCTTCCAAGGTTTGTTGACGAAGCTAACCACTGGTCCCAGTATTCGCATCATAAGCATATGGTTATGCTTCGAGTCAACTTCATCGACATGAGGTGCGCCTTGCTCTCTCCTTTGCTTCGCCTTGTGAATTCAATCAACGCGATGTCATTCCAGCTGGCAGAAATTTTACTTTCTGGCGCTGCCTGAGGATGCGCCAGAGGATGATGGAGTTGGCGAGGCCGACGATAAACAAGAAGGAGCCGCTGACAGCGGCACCTATGTATACAGTCAATTTGTGGGGCTCCAATCTGAGAGAGATAAGATCACCGACTATGCCTCCGACTGTCCCAACACTGTCCAATTTATTGTAGATGCTGGAAGATATTGCGATGGCAATATTCTTTCGATGGCGAATGAGAACAAGCGGGAGTGTGCGAATTTACACTTGCCACAACGATGACAATAGTGCTGTGGCCGAGAGAAAAGAACAGGCCGCAAGTAACGGGAAGCTGACCCAGGTTAATTAATCCGCGAGTCGCATTGTCTATTGCGCTGCGTGTATAATAAGATTAAGGGCACACTGTGTCCTGTAAATCGGTGCGACTGTGGTTCAAGACGAATACGCACATAATAAGTATGAAGTTTGATACCTAATGTGATCTGCGTCCAATGCTATCCGATTGAATTAGATCGGGCGAGGCTCCCAGACCAAGATGCGCTGACCATGCCTCAGCCCTAAGGTCTAGGCGTTAATATCTGGATCAGTCAACATGTTCAAGGAAAATATTGGACGAACCCAAGCTAGCAGAGCTAGACTGAAGATAGAGTCAGACTTGCGGGAAACAGAATGCCTGCCACAATCCAGGATACGACATTGGCAAGAGTCAAGGATGATATGAGCAGGAGGGAGCGACCGAACAGCGTAAGGCGCATGGTCCGTGCGCCGGCTGTAGACGACACGTGGGAACTTTGTCTTTCGATTCATCACTCGTTTTCGAGTTTTCTTTGCATTCTCTACTTTCTGGATGTCGGACACGATTTCAGAGCTGGAAAACGGGGCCAGATCCCCCGTTGCTTCAGGCTCGTCAGACCCGGCGTCTTCTCTGCGTGCAGCGGCTCTCTTGACTCTAAAAACGAAGCGTCGCAAGCCCGTCGTCGACACTTCTGGCAGCCCAGGTCCTTTCCAGCGTCCGCCCCCCACCGACACTTCTCTCCAGCTTGACTATGGCCAAGAGGATATCGGTTCATCTCCGACGGATGTCGCAATGCCTCCAGCACCACTCAAAGCACCCCACCCTGGCAATGAAGACGGCCAAACCCGCGAGGAAGGGGAAATAAGCGACTCGGAAGATTCTCCATCAAAGCAACCCAAACCCGCCCCGGACCCGACAATCGTAAAGGTTGAGTCGCCAACGCATAACCTCTTAGACAGGACCAGAGATCCCCGGCTTTCCCTTACTCCTGTGTCCCTGGGTGAACATGTCATCGACGCTGACCACGTTCGGCCGGGCCTCTCCAGTGCGTATCCTACTCGCTGTTTGATCCCTCGCTTAGATTGTCTACAGTGAACCAGGACCAGTATGATACCGCCAAGGATATCGTCCTGGACCTACTTGGTTGGGGTGTGCCCCCCGATTATTTAGTGGACTGTAATCTCAGCCGGGAGATTGTTTACTACGTATTCAGCGAGCTGAACCTCCGACTACCCAACAATCTGGACACCGCCGGTCTCATCCCGTACACCCCCGCCCATGTGGCTATGTACTCGCGCCCCCTCTCAATAGTCCGCCAGAAGCACCTGTGTCATCTCGGCCACTCCATGGACACCCAAGTCTACCGCCCAAACCTCTCGCTGGGTCGAATGCTCCCGTCGACCGTGGGCCGAGTCCCGCGCAAAGATCGGCCACCTCACCTCCCCCCCACACTTCATCACCCCCCATCCCGCTCTCCCCCACAAGCCAGCAGCCCTCCGCCACTGGTAGCCTACACGACATGGAGCGACAGCGACGTCAGGAGCTCCTCGCCCGCAAGGCTGTCCAGGCGTCCAGGAAGATCAAGCCTCCGTCAGACGCTTCCTCAACTGCGTCCTCGTCTTACATGCCTGCGGACCAGTCGGGCGTTCAGGATCAGGACGTGGAAATGGCACCCGCCGTCGCAACCGAGGCTGTTGACGATTTCCTGAAATCCATCGGGGAAAAGAGTGTTACCCCAGAGGCTTTAACGCAGCCCGAGGCGATCGACACCATGGACGTCGACGAGACTCCAGGCCTTGCGGGGTCCATGTCGTCGTTCTATGGCGCCGAAAGCCACCGCAGTCAGACGCCGACATATACCGATCAAGTCGTCATTTCGCCCGCCGATTCCTCCTTTGGCGCCGTCCATGCGCAGTCTCAAAGCGAGCCGCCCCCATCCTCTGGTGAATCTGGTAGCACCGTATTTGGACTTGAGCCGGCGAGCTACGACGAGCAGCTGTCGTACCACCAGGCTCTGCAGCGCCGGGGAGCAAAACGGCCAACCGCCGCTGACTTTGTCGATTTTGACTCCAGCTCTCGCAATGGTTACCATAACGGCGCGATGCCCAACCCGCTGAGGCGCAAGACGGCCAGCTTTGCGAGCGTGAGTGGGCATAGGAAGCTGGTGATCGATTTGAGCGATAGCGAGGGGGAGGGGGGCGAGGACTATGCGATGCATGATTCGACGGAGTCAGAACGATGGGAGGGCGGAAGCGGCTATTCATCTCCTGCGCCGGGACGATATCCGCTGAGCGCAGTCGGCGCCGGGTGGGGAACACCACCGCCCACTTCTGGAACCATGACACCCGCTGCGTTGATGGAGAAGGAGCAGGAGATTCGCAAGATGAGAGAATTGATCGCTCAGAGAGAACAGAGCCGGATGCAGAAGGCAGTCCGTATTCTTCTAATTTGTCTTCTCTTTCTTGTTTGCTAAATTTGCGCTTAGATGTCGAGAACATCATCTATTCCGATGTCGACGGAATCGCCACGGCTGGAGGATGACACAGTGCCGCTAGCTAACGGATCTGCCGCTCCACCTCCCAATAATGGATATCATTCCCGACATCATGAAGACGGTACGATACCAGCGGCGCTCACAGGTGGGCCCTACAGTTATTCTGTTCATTCACGATCTGACTGTCTTCCTCTAGATAAACGCGCACTAACGACCCCCATCCTGGCTGGATCTACCACCACAAGCGCTTCGACGACACCTCCAAACATCGGTTCTCTATTCCTCCGGTTACCACCGCCAACATCGGACTGATTGTGTTAACGCTTTCTGTTTTCGCCCTGTTCATTGCAGATCCCCAAGAAATGATCGATCAAAACGGCGGTGCCGATGCAATCACCACCGGAGCTCAAGGCAAGTGACATTCCATACCTTGTTAACCTGCAGGTGGCCCTGCCTACTAATTTCCTCTTTTGTTCATTCCTCTTCTTATTTCTCCATCCGGCCCGCTTCTTTCGGCTCGCTTCTTTTCTTCGTGCCCTCTTTCGACCGGTCATCCTTGACACCTAAATTGGCAACTTCCAGATTCGGCGACAGCTAAGGCTGCATCGCAAGCACAACCGGCAAGAATCATTTTCTTATCTCCCTTGCCGCCTGGCATTTCCTCTTTTCCGAGACACGTTTCCTGACTCTTTTTGTTCCCTTTTCGGTCGACTTCTGCTGCTTCTGCCTGGTCTTCTTTTCGTTCGTCCAGGTCAACGGCAACGGCGTATCCACCCAAGAAGCATTTCAAGAACCTGTGGCTGGACTAGTCGACGTGGACTCGGCCTCGTCTTCGTCGGCACAGGTGCGTCTCGCGAGTTCGTCTCATTTCTTTTCGTGCCCCTCCTATCCCGGACCGTCTTCCTTCGGAGCTGACGTACCACTCTTTAGACTCGATCCCCGACGACACCAGCCCCCCCAAGACCCGGCGCAAGTCGTCCAACATCGCCGGCCCCAGGCAGCAAATATAACTACTACGCGGCTTACGATTCTCCGTTCGAGTGCTATCCCCTGCTGCGTCTCCGGTCGCAGCACATGTTCTCAGGCGATGGCAGCACGTCCGCGGGCCAAACAATATCGACGCAAGCTTCTTATTCTCCTACTACTGGTAGCTCGCAGTCATCGTCGTTATCCTCATTCCCTTCGTCCTCTTCCATCTTATCTGCGTCCTCGTCCATCTCCTCGTTACCTTCGTTTTCGTCTTCTTCATCTACGTACCATTCCGTGTTTCCGCTCCCGGACCTGCGGCCCCTTAAATTAACCACATGCAGCGCGCTGGATCCGGCCAAGACAATCTGCCGGTTCGAGGTGCCGGGTGGCGGGGTGTGTCGCGACGCGGGGTGCAAGGATCTGCACCTGCAGCGAGTCGGGCGGGAGAGCGGGGAGGATGTGGTGGAGCCGAGCGGTACGTTGCTGTGTCGTCCGAGTGTGTTTTTTGTGATGGGCTCACGCTGACAGACGACGACACTGCGGAGTACCTGTACGGCGTGCTACCGGCGGCGTGGCTGACGAAACACGGGGTAACCGTGCCGGGGATTGCGGGGGCGCTGCAGCAAGCGCGGGACCCGAGCAGCGGGGGGGTGTTTGAGGAGCGGGTTGCGCAGGTGCTCGCGGGACTGGGGCCGCCACCACCTGGCTGAATCTTGATCTGGTGTATTTTTGAATTCTTGGCTGTATATAGAAAAAGAATTACTCGAATCGGATCTCGTATCGGGCGGTCACGATGGAGGGTCGTGGACGGAGTGGCGGGAGAGTGTCCGGGGGACTGATCGTGCCTGTGTTTGGTGCTGTACATAAAGCACACAGCCTTCATTGGAACAGGTTGAATCCACTTTCGGCATATCCCCGCTCACTCCCTCGTCGACGACTACGCTCTATTAGTACCACCACAGTCAGTCTTTTTCTATTCTTTTTCCCCCCATGGCGTTCCGCTCGTCCCACCCTTATTCCTATTCCGACGCCGCCCTTCCTTCCCTTTCTGGTCTGTCCTACGATCAGTCTTCACAACCAGGTTCTTCTTCTGCCACAGATCCTATGCGTAAACGCCAACGCACCGTCGACATGCACGGAGCTCCCGGTCCCAACGACGCCATGGCCCCCAACACCGTCGGGGACGACGCGTTCATCGCCGACCACGACGCGCAGGACAGCGCCGGTGACGACGACGACGACGACGACAAGCCCAAGGCTGGCCAGAAACAAGGCCGTCGCAAAATCAAGATCGAGTTTATACAGGACAAATCGAGACGCCATATCACCTTCTCCAAAAGGAAAGCTGGTATGTTCTCGCCCAATGCAAACTGTTCCGGTCTCACACATTCCTATTCAAGGTATTATGAAAAAGGCAACTTTTTTTCCTCTTTCACCCATCCCTCGCTAACTCGAATATAGGCGTACGAACTCTCGACCCTCACCGGCACCCAGGTCCTACTGCTTGTTGTCTCGGAAACCGGCCTCGTATATACTTTTACCACTGCGAAGCTCCAACCGCTTGTCACCCAACCCGAGGGCAAAAATCTCATCCAGGCATGCCTCAACGCGCCCCACGGCACTCTCCCGTCGTCCCTGCCCGTTGGCCAGCCTCTGGGCCGCTCTTCGGGCCCGATGGGCGGTCCCGGCGGGCCCCCCGTGTCGAACAACATGCCTGGGGGTCTTTCGATCAGCGGTGGTCCAACAAACTCGGCCCCCAAAGACGACGACGACCCAAACGACGACGATGAATCGGCGCACGGCGGGCGTGCAACGACGGGCGACAAGCGTCGCCGCCGGTCCTCCGCCACCAATCCTTCATCGGGGGGTGGCGCGCCTTCCTCCAACACACGCGGTGCGACCTCCCCCCATTCGACCAACTCTGTGCCCCCGCCCCCCTCTCCATACCGTCCGGCGGCCCTGCACCGCAGCACTCGCACTCGGGCACCCCGTCCCAGATCGCCATCGGCTCGCCGACGTCCCCGCAGCAGCAGCACCCACCGCCGGCGACATCCCCCGCGCAGTACTCGGCGGGCGGCTCGTACGGGCACCACCCGTCGCAGCAGCAACACCACCAGCAGCAGCAGCACGAGAACCAAATGGGATACCCGTCCCATCTCATGAGCCCGACGTCGTACACGTACCCGCAGGGCAGTGGGCCTCCGCCGCAAGGCGCGTCCAGTGGGCAGCAGCTGGGTGGTCTCGCTGCCGCTGCGGCGCAACACGGACACTGGGCGGCGCCCCCGCAGCAAGGGCAGGTGCAAGGGGGTGGTGGTTACGGACGACGATAAAGGTACAGTTCTCTCCGCATCCCCTTCGCCACAGCAGCTAATCGCCTCCCCTTCAGCACTCGATGCTTTACTTATGCAGATTTTCTCCGTGTGTGAAAGTGTATATCTTCTCTTATTTCCCCGTGGTGGTCGTTTTCTCGTTTTCCATTTTTTTTAGTCTTTGCACTGCTACCTCTTAAATTCTTGCTCTCCGTAAAGAAATCCAGTATAAACGAGGTAGCTAGGCCAATATGTATTCTTCACCGTATCAAATGCAATTTGCCCGAGACTCGAGACTCCTTGCGGACGTTAGGCCGGCGGCGGCAATGTCCGCTCGCACTCCATTGTGGGTCGCGCGGTTCCAAATCCAAATTGAAATCCGGAAAAAGAACCTCCTTGTTTTCCGGAACAATGCATCAGACGAGGACGCGCGTCCAGTGCGGCTCCCACGAGCGGCCCACGACTCCACCGCTGTCCCACGCGCGAACAACGCCCGGGCCAAGGAATGATGCCCAGAATGGAAATATGTCTACCCAATCGAACAATCTACCCCTATATCTCGTACTCGGGCCGCGGAGGTTTTAGGGCTGTTGGAATCTGCATATGGCACGCAGCAGAGATGAATGATTGGACAGAGTTCCGGGGTGCGGTGTACATATGCGCTCGGCTATCCCCAAGGGCCGCTAAGTAGTGCTGATCGCCCCGGCGTCGCGGGGCTGTGATAGCGAGTTGCCGTTATCTGTGATGTCTATCCTCGATGGAGGCACTCATCTGATGCCCCCGAAAAGGCTAGTGCGCAAGCTATTCATGCAGATTCATGCGGCAGTCAGCGGAGCGAATCGACGGAGGGGCGCCAACGGCGATACCGCATTGGCGAGGCCAGGGGTCTCTGGGATTTCGAAGCCGCGCGGTGATACAGTATGTCAAACAATAGCCTGATAATTTCTTTTAATTGTATTTATAAGTCGCAACGTGTACCTGGAAGCGAAAGCGCGAGCAAATCGGACAATTTGCGACGCCGTATTTAGCTTCCTGGAATGTTGCGAGGGGACTCTATGTCAGGTGTAGCACGGTGCGCCGCACGCGTGGAAACTCTAAGGCAATTCCGTCTATTAACGGAGGGCAGATTGACTCAGATACGCCCAATCGGCTCATTGCGTCTGTGAAGGGAATCTGCCAAGGATATGGGAATCAGTAGCACCGGACAAGATGCCTTGCCGGGCTCACAAATCGTCGCTATTATTGTACAACGCTATCTGTACAGTTAGATATTAAATAACACCAGAGGATACATAATAATGCTGGAGAGAAATAAAGATAATGAGTGGATGACGAAAAAGGGGAGTACGATCGGAAATTGAAGGTATGTGCGAAGAAACCTCCGTCGACCGTTTTGAGCTCCCGACGATCGCCCCGAAATAGCAGTTGATGAAAGCGGTAAGCCGAGAGGAGGGCGCGGTCACGATTTCCAGGCTGCAAAGACACGAATAGACCGACTAAGTCGTCGGTCGGGTGGTATGCTGCTAGATGAACTTGTTGTGCGTCCTGATGCCGTTTCGGGCAGCGAGCTACGCCCGCGGATATCAGGCTTGGGGATCCCTTGTACCCCACTTCCCTCGTGGCCGGGTTGGTACAGAGTATCAATGGAATTCCGCGTTTGGTGGCGCTCGTAGGGGTTCTTTACTTTGCGCCGTTGCTCGACATTCCACTGCTCCCACCGGTCGCAAGCGGCGAGGAAGGCCTTGCGGTCTAGCGATGGGGCGAGCGGTATGCATGACCACGAAAACTGATCGCGAAGCGTCGATCCAATCGCCATATGGTCCTTCATGTCCCTAAAACGACATAACATGAAAATGAATACGGGACGAGATCGTCGGTAAACGTACATTTCGAACGTGACGAGGAGGCCGTCGAAATCCTCCCTTGTAAGTTCGAGCACAGCGCTCTTGAAGGCATCCGTCACGGGGTCGGTCGTCGCCAACGGAAGGCGAGACGTGTGTGGTACAAGTTCGGTTGCAAGAGAGCCTGCCCGGGGCCGCCCCGCTGCGCGCTCTGCTTGAAAGCTCTTCTGGTACGAAATGACCCATTCCCACATAGACTCCGAGCAAGCAAGAACTTCTGCGGTGCGCAGGGCTAGGTGCATATTTAGGCTCCGAACGTCGATGTTCAGCGTGGCATTCGGTAGGCGATTCTTGGCTTCGGGGGGACGGAAAGGCAGTTTCGCACTTGCGGTTGGATGCACGTCACCCAACACGCCAGAAGGGACCGGGGGGTCAAGGACCGGTAGTCCAGCTGACGATCTAAGGGGCGACAGCGCGGGGAAAGACGACCGATTGGAAGGAGAGAACGCGGACATGCGAGCGTCATCCAGCGTTATGTAGCGCGATTCGCGTTTCAGAAGGTCCTTCATATTCAGCGAGCGATTTTCGTCAGTGATTGACTCGTCTCCAAATAAAGTGCCGCGTGGAGTCGGTGGAGCACTGCCTAATGCAGTGGTACCAGACAGCAGAGACTGTCGACGCCTCGGACTGGGAATAATGGCATTCCGCGCGTTATCCGAATCCGTGTCATCGTCGGAGCTTGCGTCTTCGTCTTCTAGAGGGGGTTGGACCGGCGGGGGTGGGAATGTCAGTTGCAGTGGAGGATGGGTGCGGACATCTTGAGGGAAAAATCAGCAACCATCGAAATTACAAGCAGGCGAACACACCTTTAAAATGAAGGCCGACCAAATTGGCAAGTAAGGACAGAGGTGAAAGGTTGATAAATCGTGTTGCATTCATCTCGTTGTATATGCCTTCCAGCATCGAGTGATCTCGCGGGTTGGGTGGAGCTTTCGGCAATGATCGCAGTAAAAACGGGGCGAACGAGGACTTCGGCGCGCCGGGCCCTTGAGAAGGACTCGATTGCAGGGAAAATACGGACGGCGGATGTGGGTTCGTGAGCGTGGAGGTCGAATAACCCCGAGGCTTGTTTCCGCGGGCCGAGGTCGCAGGGCCGAGCAGCGACGTAGTAGAACCAGGCGTAGGGCGCGGGTGCCCGTGCGACAACGTAAGGGATGGTATTCGCGGCTGATGAGAGTGACGGTGAGGCTGCAATTTTTTGGTTTCGGGCAATAGGCTGGCTTCTCCAGTCGACTCCTCGATAACCTCTTCCCGTATCAAGCCTCCCATCATGGGCAGCGGGGACGCAGTGCGTGGAGGGGTAGCGGGAATTGCCCCGAGACTCGTGTTTGGAGTCGGCGCTGACCCATCGTATGAGATTCTCGATCCACCTGAGCCTGTCATCACCGACTCGTCGTCCTCATGGTCGCCATCGGAAGTTACTGAACCGCGACGTGCATAGCGCAGTTCCGATGTGACGTCCGAATCCGAATCAACATCGTCGTCCGACGTTTTCCCTGGGAAGAACAAGTCCTCCTCGATTAGCTGATAATTTACTATTAGGTCCAGAACTTCCAAGAAAAGGCAAATAAATGGGATGCGTACCTCGAAAGCGCCACCAGATTTCAAAACCCTGGCAACCTCTTCGAACAGGGAGTCCCACTTTATTTCCGTCAGGCAAAGTCTTTGGAACAGGAAGAAACAGCAAACCTTGTCCTCCGGCACCCCCAGAGCTATTCGTTTGATGTGCCTGTGATATCGAGGCTTCTCAGCGATCATGATCAGAGTAACGTATGCGTGCTTACACAAAATCGAACTCGTCATTGGGGAACGGAAGTCCTTCGAGACTGCGCGGCGCGTGGTCAGCTGTGAAATCCAGCAGCAACGAAAAAACGAACGCACAAGTTTGCCTGCACCCAGGTGATTCTCGTTGACAGCTCCGAAGCCCCGAGATCAGGGTGCAACGGGACGACGTCCATGCCTTGGAATAACGTCAATTGCGGGCAGAAGCCGGTTGTACCATTCTGCATACCGACGAAATGGCAATGCTAAAACAACTTCAGTACTTTTGCCCGAAATGGAGTCAATAGCAACGCACCCTCCAAGCCATCCCACAATTCAGTATCCATGTCCCGGTTCCTGCGCATGCAATTAATCAGTTATGTGGAGTGTCGCGGCAACGCGCGGAACCGACCACATCCAATGTCGAGACTAGAAGCATAAATAATACGATCAGGTTCCTGAGCAATAATACAACGAACGACATACACTTTGGTGGGTGGCGTCGGAAATACGTGCCATGTGAGACTGTCGCATATCCTCTGGCAGGCCATGGTCTCCCAGACATCACTATGCGCCACCATCAGTAAGTATACAGGAAAAGAGGAACATCGCAATCAGAGGCACGCGACTCACAAGTCTAGCACCTCCCGCGCATAGCTGCGGGGATAAGGGACCTCCTCGCGGTTGTACACGTGATGTCTGGTCCCGAGGCGCGTGAAACTCGCACCGTTCGTCGCTCTCCCTCTCTCGGCCGGGCCACCCTTGATCACAAACTGAGCAGCGCGCGCGCTGATGTTGCGCTTGAGCTCTTTAAGAATCGTCCGATCGGCCGTGGAGAACTTGGGGTCTTGTGCGGATATTTGTTCTTGGGCAGGAGGATGTACGGGAGGGGAAATCGTCTCAACAGAAGAGATGGTGGGCACAGGTCCGCTGGCGGCTTTGGGCAGCGGCGGACGGACCGTCAATGTGGAGGGAGTTTTGTGGAGGACTTTGGGGGACGAGGAGGGGGATTTGGACGGATTGTTGGTCGACGTCGATGCTCGAGGGGACCCGTTTGGAAGTCCTGACCCAGATGGGACGGGTGGTGATGTGGTCGGGCGACTCTGGGGTGCTTTGGTGCCCGTGCTCTTCCGTCGACGGAGGAGGGCCATATCTTGAAACGAGAGAATAGAGCTCGAGGATATGGAGGGCCGAGGCTAGAGGGCACCATAAGTAAATGGATCTTAAACCGCATGGGAAGAGGAGACGGATATGGAAGCGGAACAGAAACACGGGGGGGCAATGATAGGCAGTGATTTAAGTTGTTAAACGTGGAAAGAGATCAAGTTTCGCGTACACACCTGGCGAGTATGGTTAGTCTGTGGTAGGCGGGATTCATTGATGGCTGATTTAGCCGCCGCCGCATCATAATCTGGGGCGGGGAATAATTCCCATGGCAAGACGTCCTCGCGCTTCCCTGTCGCAGTTGTGCTCGACTGCGCAGCTGCATTGTCCGAGGTGAGGATCGGAAGCTCCGTCGGCGTCGTCGGTGTGTTAGCTGGAAAGAACTCCCATGGAGTGACCTGCCATCTAATGAGGCACAGCAAGATAAATTTCGAATGTAAAAAAAACCTCTTCACGTGTCCCCGTGGCGGTAGATGGGCGCTTCGTGTTCCGCGGTTTAGGCTCTGCGACACCTGCGCGAGCAGGGTTGCGCGGAGGACGAGGGGGGGCGGTGGTCTCGTGTGTCGTGAGGTTATTGGTTGAATGACGTTTCTGGAGCGTGGGCGTAGCACCGGAACCATCAGACCCGGATGCCCCAGACCCGGATGGCCCGCCCACTGGTCGAGGACTAGTACGCCCCGGACTTGTGGCGGGTCTCCCGTCGGACATGGCGTTCGTAGTCGTGTGCATGGGAGAGGTAATAGTATCTAATCCAGATTGTGTTCCCCAAGGCTGTCAGAGGTTAGCGAGCCATGCATGGCATTGCTGGGTGATGAGCTGATGTCGGTTGTCGCTGCGGCCAGGCACAGAGGAAAAAGAGGTCCGGACAAGGACTTTTCTATATAGACACGACTCCAATAATCATATTTCAAATCCCTCACGTGTCTGCAATCATACGCAAATAACACGTCGCGTCTAGCTTCGCGTCTCCACAGTTCACCTACAGGTCCTCGATCCTGCGTCCGCCTGGGTCTACAGGTCCTCGATCCCCGCGTCCGCCTCCAGCCCATAAACAAGTCCAAGGGCTACCTGAAATCGAATAAGAACGAGTGGAAAATCTATCGCGAGGAAAATAGCGCACTTTCGCCGCTGCCTTTCGCCGCTCCCCCTCGTCCTCCATACTCGCGATCTCAGCTTTCATCCCCTCCAGAGCGCTCATCACCCGCGACAGATCGAACGGCGCCATGTCGTACTCTTCGTCGAGGCCCGTGTCTGCGTCCAGTGGAACCGCATCCGGTATAGGCGCATGCGATTTCGATTCGGCCACCGTCTTGCTCCGTACCGGCCCGCCAAATATCCGCGAGCTCATCGCCTCTATCTCCGCGTCATTAGGCAGATCCTCATCGTCCTCGTCCCGCGCAGGCTCCACTTTTTCCTCTTCCACTTCTCGGAGATCGAGCGCGGATCCTAGCGAAAGATAGAGGGGGCTCGCGTCGGGGAGACCCAATCTCGGCGAGTCGAATGAATCGTCCTCGACGTCCTCCTCTTCCTGACCTTTCGTATCTTCGACAGGCGGAGCGGACACAAACACCGTAAAGTCGTCGTCGAATCCAAACTCGGTCGCGCCATCAGGAAATATCGAGTGTGGCGTGGTCATCCCTGTGGGTGATGCCGAGACGGCCGCAGAATCAGCAGCAGATCTCCATGGATCCTCTCGTGGGGAAACACCATCGTCCTCTTCCAGCCATCGTGTCAGCACCTCCAGTTCTTGCTGCTTGTTCGCACCGCGCACAAGCCCTCCGAGAGGCGATAGATCATCTCGTGAATTTTGTGCCCAATCAAAGTCGCGCCGAGCGAGCGTAGGGAGCCCAGAAGACTTGGGTTTCGCCTGCACCTGCATCGAGGGCCACATTATAGTGCTGAGGGCGTCCAGTACACGAGGAAGGCCGGGAATGCCTGAGAAACGTTATTCGGGACTGATAAAATTAAAAGACGGATGAAATAGCACCTTGCGAAAATGGCCTAGACTCTTCATCTTCTTCCGGGGAGGACAGTTCCTCCGACGCGTCCACAAATTCAAACCCATTTGACGAAAGGAACTCGTCGATCTCCGCCTCGTCCTCGTCATCATCTTCGCTATCCGCCTCCGGGACACCCGAGGGAGCAAGCCGCACAGCCAGCGCCACCTCCGGCTCATATCCACTCATGTCCCCCGCAAGGCGCTCCACGTGGTGCTTATATGCCTAAGCCGCCGACTATGACTGAGCACTCTGCATGTCCCTCGCTCGGAGGGCGCTAAATGACACACCTCGCCCTTGGACCACACAAACACCACCGCAGGCACGTTCCGAACGATATGCGGGCTCAGCCCCGCAATAGTGTGTGCTGCAAAGTGCACATCGGCAGAGTAATACTTGTTGGATAACGTCCATGGGATGCGTATGCTTTCTCCGAGGCCGGATTCATGTGGTTGATGGGTCGGCTCCGTGGACACGAGCGCGGAGGTGGACGCTTCAGGCGTAGGAATAACCTGGCCTACCTTGCGTAGATTCCGGACACCTATCAGACGAGTATCAGCACGACGCGAGTCATACAAACGACGTGCATACGATCGACGAGACCGGCAGCATGCTCGAGGGTTGAAGCAACGGTAAGGATGCGACAAGTCGAGCTGTCCAGAGGCGAAAAATCGATAGAGCCTGTAGAGGACATCGGGAGAGTAGTGATGCCAAATGCGGTTACAGTACGGTATATATCCCGGCCCGGAATGATTGCTCGGAACAGGTCGCTTAAATAAACTTGGCAGACCGGGATTGTCCGGGGCCTCTTCCGTCCAACCCACTGCAGCCTGGAAATCGGACGGCTTCACACTTCATACGAAAATTTGATCTGCAATGCATTCTTACTGGTGTACCATCTCGATGCACCCATTCATCTGGCATCACTATTATTATGCTTGTTCTGTCGTTTCTGTGGGCGGCCTGTTGTTTCTGGGCGGCTGTTCCGTTGTTCTTGCTGTGGCCACCTCGAAATGAATCACACCTCGTAATGTCTTGAACACCGTTCATAATGTCTTGAACACCGCTAAGCTTTTGTGAGTCAATCCGCCTCCGAAACGCAACCGAAATGTCCCAGTCACTGTGACCCTCTCATTTCAATATAAAAGCTGCCACCCTCTGTGGAAAAAGGCATGGCCCCTTCTTCTCTTCTTTCCCGACTCTACAAGGATTTGGCAGAGCTTCAGGACTCACCATACCCGGGGGTGCAGATCTTTACTGATGACGCGAACGTCCGCAAGTTTTGTCTTGTGCTGACACCCCCCAGCGGTCCCTGGAAAAATATGTATGTTCGACGATAATATTACCATGTTATTCTTCTGACCATGCGAACCATAGGTCTCTGCACTTTGATGTGACCCTTCCAGAAAATTGGGTACGCCACTTTCTTCACGCAGCAACTCACCCAAGCTAACATGTTGCAGCCCGTCTCTCCTCCTTCGGTTGCCAGCAGCCTCGACGGAATAGAGCATCCCAATCTGTTCGGCAGTTACATATGCTGCGACTTACTGAAGCCCGAGGAGCTCATCTATCGCGGCGGCGGATACACGGGCGGGTACACTCCGGCGTTGACGTTGCGAGGCCTTTTCCTGCAGTTCCTCACCTTCTTCAGCTCGTCCAAGGTTGGTCCATTGTTTTCATGTGGCGCGATATCGTCCTGATTATATATCACAGGTCGAACAAGAGTATGGCGGTTATATCGAAATTGGCGATTCGGTTCTTGTGCGATACGCCCGCGAGGGCGACAGTCACCGCGCAGCGTCTGCCGCCAGCGGTCGCCGTGTCCCGGGGAGCGTCTTCTCAGATGCCACCCAAGATGCGCTGCGACAAGAGTACGAGAGCGACCGCAACCCGATCATCGTCGTTAGCCGGCAAATGACCGCGATCGGCCCACTCCTTATAACCACCAAGTCGTCGCGTCCTGGTGCAAGCCGGCTCCTCAGGATCGAAGAAAGGAATCGTCGCTGGGCTGATACATTTAATGTCATCCGCCACTGGAAGTGCAGGCATTGCCCATACGGCTCCGACGCTGTTCCCCATTGCATCCCAGCCACGGAGAACGCAATGGATGTGGAGGAGACGTCCGTGCTGTTGACGCCCCCCGCAATCTGTCAGCTGGGCCTGCTCAACGACGACATTCTTTTCACACTTGCCTCACGCCTTCCTTCCGAGTCGGTGATCTCCTTCTCTGCCGCATATCCGCGCCTGCACGACATCGTTCAGTCGATGCACGTGCTGCTCCAGCGCGAGCTCCGCTGCTTCTTCCTGCGCACCCCTCTGTCCGACTCGGTTCTCGGTATTGGCGTCGCTTTCGATTTCGATTCCCGCTCCCGGACCCTGTCCTCTGACTTTGACTGGCTCAGTCAGAGTGCGTTCGTCCAGTACGGCGTCCGGCAAAGCATCGAGAAGCGCGAGTTCTCGTTCTTCCTGCCCCTCGCTTTCTCCCGCCCTCATTTGAGCGCGTCTACCCCACCATCTGGACTAGTCTGGCGGAGATCGACAACTCAGTCCAGCAGTTCGAAAAACAGACGAGCCGCAACCCGAGGCGCCGTCCTGCCGGCCCCCGGGGGCGCCAGGAAACGGTCAGGGTCGTCTATCGGATGATGACGAACATTGTGGTTTCTCTGATGAAGAGCTGCGACGACGCCTTGAGCGCCCCGGCCGCCCCGACCGGTTCTAAGTCCATCCTCCACGCGTCGGAAAAGGCGGTCGTCTCGTACTGCCACCTGTTCCATCTGTTGATTTGCATCTGCCGGACCGACACCCAGATCCTCCGCGACGCGACGAACCGCCTGCGCCGCTTCATCGACAAGAAGGACTTCAGGATCAAGACACACGTCCCGGACCTCGGCGAGCTCATCATTCTCATCATGCTGGTCGTGTGTCGGCCGCCCGTGGGGGACGGTCCGCCCATCAGGTGGTCGAGCCTCGCGGGGCCCTTCTTGGAGGAGGCTATCACCCGGAACGTACGGTGGGTGCTGAAGGATGCTCCCCATCTCGAGGTGTTGGAGCAGGGCCCGAGCGATTATCGCCTTTCCGAGACATTCTTCAGGTATGTGGTTTTCTTGACGAGGCTGTGCTACAGCTAACTTTTTAAAAAGGTCCAAGACCAGTCTTCGTCTCATCATGTTCCAGATCACCTTCCTCGATTTGTTTTTCAAGGCGTACGGATCCAACATCACGCGCCTCGATAACAACTACGGATTCCCGGACAAGGAAATTCCGGAGAGGATGGTTGAGGAGGTGAAGGAGATATACAAGATCAACACTTGGCCTGCCTTCTTTACGAGGGTGAGGTTTACTCAGGGTGTCGGGTTTGGAAAGGAGAAGTTCTCGGACATGCTGCGGGATGCAGTGAGGACGAGCGCTGCGCGGCGTTACCACAACCCCTCGTCCGTTCATCAACTGTCTGTTTTGCGTGGCCAGAAGAGCAGGATCGAGGAGGGCAGTCTTCGTAGGTAGTTGGCGGCGAGTATTTACAATTGTCTTCTTCGTAGGCACATCGAATAAATCATTGCAAACGTCGTACATTCATTGTCATTCAAGAAAGCATTGAGCAAGTATCGTACATAGATGCGAGTAAGATCAGCGCCAACGGCTATTAATTACCTCAGTCCACCTCCGGCGCATCTGGGGGCAAACCCGCAGCGGCCCTCCCTGCTGGCGTTTCATCGCGGACGCCACTCTCCGAGAAGGGAATGATCCCGGCAAAGTCCAATCTCTGCAGGATTTCCTCGGCCTCGTCGACCTCCATGTCCCCGAGGACCTTGTTAACAGCCGCCAGCTCTTCGGTCTGGAGCGCCGCCTGAAGGTTCTCGGGAAGCCCCTGGAAGATGTCCCAACGAAGCTGCAACGCCTTTCTCACTTCCTCGACGTCCATGCCCTCCATGCCCTCGCCTAGAATGAGCTCTGCGGGAGGGGGGCCGCTGGGAACGTTGAAGGTAATGTCGCCCTCGTTCTCGGAAGCAAGCATGATAGTCTCGCGACCACCCTTCTTTGCCTCCTCCTGCGATTTCTGAACGCGGCCCGCGAGGTGCGCGTACGTCTTCTCCACATCGTCCATGAAGACCGCCTCGGCGCGCTTATCGCCCGCAATCATCCTACAGAATATTAGTCGAGTAAAAACCCAAAGGATGTGCGACCTCACTTCTTGAAGAAGACGCCCAGACCGTCTACTCCCAGTTTATCACCGTATTGGAGGAGCAGGCTTTGATGTACGCATTGTTTCGCGTACTTGGGTTTGTTCCCGTACTGCGCCTTGAACGCAGCGCCGAGCAGGGAGTCCGATGCGCCCGGTACGACTACATCGCGATGCTGTTGGATAAAACGGAACGATTGTTCGAAGGCTTTCAACGGGAGGCGAGAGAAGGCCTCGAGCGAAGGCGTCAGGTTGGCGATATCGTCGTCGAGTTCTTCGTCAGTCGACTCGTCCTCCTGAGGAGCGTTTATGACCTCGATCTCGGTGGTAGTCGTCTTGGTCTTGGGTTTGCTTGGTTTGTCAAGTTGGGCGACGATCGGGAGGGGAGCGGGTTCGGGTTTTGGAGGAACATACTGAAGACGGTGTGAGAGGGGTCTGAAACAAGGTAGTGGGCTATTACCTTGTTTGCGAACCCATCGTGCATATCCTCACTGGTGATATGCTTCTTCTGCTCCTTCTCCTCTTCCTCCAGCGTCTTCGAGTCGTTGTCAATGGTCTCCTTGAGTCGAACGACGTGCTCCGCCATTCCTTCTTCGAGCGCCTTGCCCAGCTTTTCCTCCCGCTGGTCATCCGTGACACCTGCCTCCTTGACTACTTTGGCCGCCTCGGAAACAACCTGATGGAGAAGCGACAACAGCATCCCGTCGTACGTCTGTTCAGCCTTGGTGGGGTCGTTTCCAGGTGGGCATTCCTTTGAAGGATTCTTCTCCAGTTGCTCCACCAGCGAGTTGAAATACGCTGTCCGAGGCTTGTCCAGATTGGAGGACGTCAGGGACGCTTGGATGGACTGGATCCGTGGGTATAGGACATTATTACAGGCGATCTGGGCGCGGAGATGGTCGATTTTGACTTTACGCTGCTCCCGCTTTTCGTGTATATCGCGTTGTTTCCAGCTGAGGCAAAGCTGAGTCGACGATCAGACAAGATTGCAGTTGAGCTTACCGGATGAGCGAGCGCTTGTCGACATTCGGGTGGCCCTCGATGTCAGAATCGTCCGAAAGCTATCGATCGACAGTGAGAAGAGGTAGGACACTGGTCCGTAGGAAGAGACTACCTCCAGTTGGTCCCACTTCTGGTAGTTCAAAGGCATGGTGTAGAGGGAAGGTGGGGGTTTGCTTGAAAGCTGTCAGCGAGCCTTGGAATAATTTAAGTGGATGGTCCTGGAAACTTCTAGAACGGAAACAAAGAATTGCTGTAAGACCGCCTGAATCCGGCAAGTCAACAGCAAGGTCAACACTCTGGCGCCTTGCTAACGATTTTGTATCCTTTCACAAATGTAGGGCTGAACAAGTGGGCCGTACAGCCCACGGCGTTCATTTCAAACGATAATCAAGTTGACAAATCACCACCAAATAGCGCGTCCTGGTTGCGCGCGTCCTTCATGTCGTGGACAGAACACCTCAACAAAGCGAAGCTCTACACGAAGGCTTCCCGCTTCGACGATGCTTTGCGAGAACTGAACCAGGTGAGGGTTCTCCATCCAACTTGCCGCATCGTAGCTAACCGCGTCGTAGGCGCTTCTCGTCGGTGGCGATCGCGAATACACCGTGTACGATTCACGCGCCGCATTGTACGAAAAGCAGGGAAAGTTGAAGAATGCTCTCCAAGACGTGAAGAACGTCATCAAGCTCGCTCCAGCCCATTGGCAGGGCTATGCGCGAGCATCCAGATTGTTCCTTGGAGTTCGCAAACTCGACGAGGCCACAACCATGGCAGATCTAGCGCTCTCTCGTCTCGACCCCAATGACGTGAAGCGTCGCCAGAAGCTCAGCGAATTGAAGGAGGAGGTGTTGGATCATCGGCGCCGACAGGTGTACCATTTCGGCAAACTCCCCGTCGAGATTATCACTGCCATTTTCGAAATGGTTGTTGCAGGTGACTGGAGTCTGGTGCTCACCATCTGGCGCGTCTCCAAACACTGGCACAATATCGCGTTGAATACGCCCAATCTATGGTCCATTCTCGTATTGAGCCACCGACACCCGGCGCGACACGCACAGAGATGGATCAAACGGTCCAAGGGCAGAATTCGCGAACTTTCGTTGCGATCTACCCTTCCCCGCTCTACCGTGAACCTCGACGGGTTGCTTTGGGACCACTTGCGAATTTGCAGGCTGGCAGAGAATCATGACATTGCTGAATACATAGGGGGAAGGTCGAAGCTGGATCGACTATCGGGGCTCGAAGAATTGCAACTGGGGCTCACGTCTCAGATTTGCGATCTTTTACTTTCCATGCCCGATCCAAAGTTGCGGAGGTTAACTCTGGATGGTCCGCAATTCTCATGGGACATCCTCGCTTCAAATCAGTGTAATCTCACCTCACTGGAGGTGAGACGTCCCCGCACCTCGCCTAGCCTCGAAGAAGTGATGGCTATTCTGGAATCCAATCCCAATCTCGAACAATTCATTTTGGATCTCGACATAACTGGCATGCCGCCGTCCTCATCCCCGCCGCCGCCATTGACCATGTCCAAACTCTACACCCTCGATCTCGCCAAAACTCATTGGACACCCCGTTTTTTTGAGCTTGTCGCGGTCCCCTCCTTGCAGACACTTCGATTGTCTCTGATCAGAGTAGTTGGACTGCTTCCCCTCATCGAGAAACGACCAGATTTGCTGCACCTCTCAGTAAACTCTTGTATCATTCCATCATCCGAACTCCTCCAACTCCTCCGCGTCACACCTTCGCTCAAAACTCTCGCACTGACGCGTCTCGACGCGTCGGCGAATGTCATCGTCGAGGCTCTGGCCCAAAGTCATTCTTCCGATGCGATTCTCTGCCCAGCATTGACGCATCTCGAAATCTCACACTGCCCGGACGTCAAAACCGGGCCAATTGTGACTCTCCTGAAGTCCAGGAACCCTCAGGCTGAACTGCCGAGTGAGGTGGTAGAACCGCCTGTCGCGGCGCGAATCAAGACCCTGAGAGTGGACGGGTGTCCTCAGATCGAGGCGAATTGCATCCCATGGATCCGGGCGCAAGTCAAGACGTTTAGTTGCATATATCTGCCTAAGCAGGCCGCGAATTGGAGGCGGTGAAAGCTGATTTCCTTTGAATACATACAATGTAGTCCCTATCTTACAACAAAGAATCCTTCACCCTTGCTTCAAGAGCGAGTGCGCGATCGAGAGGTCGGTCACAGCAAGGATCTTTCCAACGGTCTTGTGCAAGTCGGTCCCCTCCTTGACTGCTTCCCAGTGCGCCTGTGGGAGATCAGACACGGGAATAAACACGGAGGAGCGAGACTGACCGCGACGGTGTCCCACCCCACAATGAGCAGGAACTTGGTCTTGTCCTCAACGCACTGCCCCCACACGCACGGCGCGTGGGCTCCAGCGGCTATGTCGAGACCTTTACCAAGCTCCTCCAACAAAGGAACCAACTTGTCGGCCGTTCCGCCGGCCTTAAGAGTGAACACGACGAACTCCGTGGCAGGCGAGGCGAGCGCGGTACCGGCATCCGCCTTGATGTCGATGTGGTGTCTCTCCATCGGGCCCGCAGCGGCCGGCTTGATCTTCTCGATGAGCTCGCCGTAGTTCGGGTCCTTGGTGAACGCCTGGTGCGCCTCCAGCGACTCCCAGACTATAGGGATCAGCGTTCAAGGTTAAATCATTATCGTCTTGCTTTAGGAGCCAGGTTCACCAGAAACGAAGTACACGGTCTTGCCGTTCTCGACCTGCAGCCCGAAGAAGGAGCTGTGAGGAAATAGAGGTCAGGGACGATCAGGGGACGCCACGACGCGTACCCGGTATGGCCTTTCGCAGCGAGGAGACCCGTTAGGGGGGCCTTGATCTTCTCGGGATCACTGGCGAGGGCCTCCAAGAACGCATCCGAGGCGGGGAACGAAGCTATCTGGATGGCGGGCATTGCTGGTGTATTGTGGAACTGGTCAAGAGGCTTTGTGGCCCGTGTGCTTTTATAACTTCTTGGTTACGATCCACGACCATCTTCCGACCGGATGGTACCAGCCCATATCGATATCATATGCTCAAGCGCTGAAGCTTGCTATACTTGCTCAACTTTGATCATGAGATCAATTACGGTGGGGCTAAAGTCCAAGTACTGGCAGCAGATCGCGACTCCTCCTTCAGTGAATCCACACTCATCTTCTTTCGAATTCCTTCCACACTCTCCTTCATTGGACTCCGCCTTTTTTCGAGCTTGTCGCGGTCCCATCCTCTTCGATTGTCTCTGATCAGAGCACTTGGACTATTTCCCCTCATCGACAAATGGCCAGATTTGCTGCACCTCACAGTGAGCTCTTGTATTAAGTATTCCATCATCCGAACTCCTCCAATTCCTTCCAAAACTCTCATATTGACGCGTCTCAACGCTTCTCGGCGCGTCGGCAAATGTCGAGGCTCTGCTCCAAAGTCACCAATCTTTGCTCGCCTACAATTCAGGAACCGCGAGGCCAAATTGATTGCATTCCATGCGTCGGGGCGCAGGTCACGACGTTTAACTGCCAGCATATCCCGAAACAGGCCGCGAAATGGACGCGTGAACTAGCTGGTTTCATTTGAATGCATACAACATCGTCCTTATCTTACACCCAAATGATCCTACACATTACTTCATCCTTGCTTCAAGCGCGAGTGCCCGAGCGAGAAGTCCGCAAGAGCGCCGAGCTTGCCCACGGTTTTGTTCAAGTCAGTCCCTTCCTTGACTGCTTCCCAGTGTGCCTGCTGAAAATGAGAGATAGGACTAGACGCGTAAGAGTGCGACATTGACCGCCACGGTATCCCACCCCACGTGGACTAAGAACTTCGTCTTGTCGTCGATGCTCTGTCCCCACATGCACGGCGGGCGGGCTCCGACGGCCGCGTCGAGACCCTTAGCTAGCTCCTCGAACAGAGGTACTACTTTCTCGGGGGTCCCCTCAGGCTTAAGAGTGAACACGACGAGCTCTGTGACAGGCGAGACGAACGCGGTCTTGGCATCTCCCTTGACGTCGATGTGGTGTCTCTCCAGCGGCGCCGCAGCAGCGGGCTTGATCTTCTCAATGAGCTCGGCGTAGCTCGGGTCCTTGGTGAACGCCTGGCGCGCCTCCAGCGACTCCCATACTAGGAATCAACGCTCAAGTTAAATCAACGTCGTCGGGTCTCAGAGAGCCAGGTTCACCAGAAACAAAATACACGATCTTCTTGTCCTCCACTTGGAGCCCGTAGAAGGAGCTGCGCACGAAATAGAGGTCAAGGGACCGTGGGGCGACGCTATGACGGGGCAGTACCTGATATGGCCTTTCGCACCCAAGAGACCCGTTAGCGGGTCCTTGATCTTGTCGGGATCATTGGAGAGGGCCTCCAAGAACGCGTCCGAGGCGGGAAATGAGACTGTCTGGACGGTGGGCATTGCTATGTGTATGTGAGGACTGGTCAAGAGATGCTGTGGGGTCTCATGTGCTTATAAGTGATATTTGGTTACGGCCCGGCTTCTGGTGGGAACGGAGGAGGAGGAGGAGGAGGAGGATTGCCTGTCCGCCGGTCCCAAATTGAAATGAGTCCTACTGGATATCATGTGGGCCCACACGCTAGGCCTCAAAGACTTGAGCAAGCGGCTGAAGCGCTTAAGCAAGCGGCTGGAGCGCTTAAGCTCAAGGGGGCAGAGAAAAATAACTTAAAGCTCACCTGCGATGGGTCCAAAATAGGCCTATGTCGGATAAACATTAATCCGACAGACCAGAAGAAATAATATTAAATTATTACACAAAGTACATACACGATCAACAGTCTTGCCTACTTATTACGGAGACGGGTCAATGAACAAGTTGATGAATCCTAGAAACAAACCCGAGGCAACGACCGCAAGCACCACCCCGCCGACCCACGCCGTCTTCATAGCGCTTATATCGGGCCCCTCGAGCACCATCACGTTGTACGCCCTTTTGCCGAGGCCCAGCACATCCGAGTTGCAGTAGCAGCTGTCGTAAAAGTTGCCGAATTGGAGCAGGAACGTGGTGATGATCCATGCGGCGTTGCAGATCGCGAGGAACTTGGCGACGCGGCGAAAGAGCACGGCACCATGCGCGGCGGCGCGATGCGAGACGTCGGGATGGTCGGGGTGCGTCGTCGCGTAGTGGCTGAGGACGCTGCTGGCGACGAGGAATATCCAGATGAAAGTAGCAACCGCGGCATAGAGAGATATGCGGTGGACCTGCAGCCGAGGCCTGTCGGCGAAGATAACCGTAAGCCGGTGCATTAAAATGGGGGGGAGGCACTTGCCGACTGTGGGGGTAGAATAGACGATCAGGATCGAGGCGCCGGATGTGGACCATTGCAGTGCCAGAGAGGCTAGAGAGGCGAGGACGAATCTGGAAAATATATCTGGTCCCCAATGAGACCGCCGAACATACTTCGGCGCGGTGCAGTACACCTCCACTTGGGCCGCCGTTCCACTTCTGTTCGCCGGATGGATCGTCTGGCCGTCCCCGCGCTCCCAGGGTTCATCCGAGTTGACGGGCTTGCGTTTCTTCGCGTTCTCGGAGGCGGACCGAAATGCGGAGGCAAAGTCCTCTACGACCTGAACGAACGGGAGGAAGCGCGCATAATTGTAGATTGGCGCGGTGGCCTCTTGGTCACTATACATCGATTCTCTGTATGGGTGGGACGAGAGTGCGCGCATGGCGCTGACGGTGTCGGCGTTGACTGCGCCATTGGGACCGGCGACGTATGAGATGTTGTTCGCGAGGTTAAGAGCCTTTGCGACGCGCTCCGCATCACTACGGGGCGAAATTTGGAGGTATCCTGATAGTAAATGAGCACACTACTCTGAATGCAGACACCAGAACATACCAATAGTAATAGGGAGCATCCACACCCATATGCTCCCAAGGCCTTGTCCAGTGCTGTTCGGGTCCGTAGAAATCGTACTGAAGGCATCGACGATGGTCAGAGCGTATGCAATCACGACCCATGCAATTGAGGTTACGCCTGCGGACCATGTTTCAGTAATAGTTGAGAGATAGAATGATTGGCAACTCACCTGCGATTGTCCAGGTATGAATGTCAGCATAATCCAGCCGCTCCATAACTTCCTTCCACCACGGGTCGTTCTCAGGCAAAACAATCAGGGAGGCTAAAAGGCTACCCTCCGTTGTGACTTTGAGGGGAATCTGCTGAAGGTTGCTGAGTATAAGCGCAGCATGCTGGCGGTTGGGGTAGTCGATGTTGGCGAATCGGCGCGCAACCCACTTGGCGTTCAGCACGGTGAGTGATAGGGAGTACGCAGCAAGGCACGGAGAGCCGAGTGCGAGGATTACGGACATAAAGTTGTCCCATTTGTACCTGCTGCCGAAGGGGAACTGGGAAAGCAAGGCGAGCCAGGGCAAAAGCCATGCAGAGAACTGCTGGCTGAACGCCGACCAGGAGAACGCGCCCCTACCGGAGCCACATGCTTGGAGGCAGAACTCGTAGGTGATGGACGTGGCTTTGGTTATGTCGGGAACAGGAATCCCTTGATTGTTCGTCCCGCCTGTCGGCCCACGAGAGCCGTTCCGAATGTCTGCAAAACACTGAGGGAAGTCGACGGAGGCATTGACATAAACCAGATCCACGGAGGCAATCAACGCCGTGAGAAAAATTAGACCTGATCAATATGTCAGTAGATTGAATTCGACCAGGTGTTGACACGACTTGCGGAAATGCACCCTTCGTAGTGCACAGACCATGCCAGTGGGGGAAGAGACAGGCAATGAGCTCTGCTTATCGCAGTACAGTCATGGAGCCACCCGCTTGATGGCTGCCATTTCAATGCTGTGGCGGCCAGGCTTGGCAAGAACAGACATCACTGCCGCGCATTCATTCAAGACGTGTCGGAAAAATAATATGGATCCGCCGAAGCGCCGGGTGCTCGCGCAGGCGTACAGACCGACACTGCCACGGTCTAGATATCCCCTTCTATTTCCTCTCTTACGGCCAAAGTTCGGGCACCGTTCGGACCACCTGATAAATCCCCGTCGAATGTCGGTCTCCTCGTGGCGATATCTCATGAATTGAATGAGTTTGAAAGCTTTCTTTCCCGAAGGACCATCAGCCGCTGTTGTTCTATTTACTCTTGTTTGCGAGCGCAGCGAGCATTTCTACCCTTAGCACGTGACTGGCAGAGGGCTAGGATATGCAACAAACACGAACAAACTTCGCATGTGCGTGGCTGACGGTCCTTTCCTGGAGGAAAAAGGGCTTCAAACTCATTCAGTTCATGTGATATCGTGACATGGAGACTTCCATTTGACGGGGATTTCTCAGGTGGTCCGAATGGTGCCGGACTTGACCCAACTTGAAGCAGAATTCGTAGAGCTGAAAAAAGGAGAGCCTGGCGGTTTAGACCGTGGCGGTGTTGGTCTGCTGCGCGAGCACCCCGCGCCTCAGCGGATCCATATTATTGCCATACTAGCATGAACCCGTGCTATGCATGGCCGTCGGCAATCCGCAATCAAGAATTCGGAAGTCCGGTCAGCAGGAGGACGCAGAACATGTGTGCTTTCAAGCCCTACGCTCTGGAGAACACTCGTGCTACCTGTAGGTATGTGCTGGAAAACCGAAGTCTCCCCGAACTCGCAGTATCCAAAAAAAATGCAAGGCTCCCCGAACTCGTAGTACCCGAAAGAAAAAAGTTGCTTCTTGCACTCATAGTACATATCTGAAAGCTTGAGGTCTCCCTGCACTTGTGGTATTAGCTTAAAG
The DNA here is from genome assembly GCA_029378255.1 of Mycena rosella. Taxonomy (NCBI): domain Eukaryota; kingdom Fungi; phylum Basidiomycota; class Agaricomycetes; order Agaricales; family Mycenaceae; genus Mycena; species Mycena rosella. The sequence goes on along the minus strand of JARKIE010000037.1, from coordinate 53,959 downwards.
ATTAAAGGATCCCATGCACTTGTGTGCCGGTGTCGGTATGGGCTCAAAAGATTGAGTTCCTCTGCACTCGTATCTCTGAAAAATTTGAAATCTCCCCACTTGATTCACCTTGCACTCGTGTTATCTGAAAATTTTCGGAAAGACTGAAGACTTGTGGGTCTGGACAATTGAGATCTCCCTGCACCTGTATTATCTGAAATATTTGAAGTCCCCAAGAAGTCCCCGTGCACCTGTGGTCCGGAAAACATTGAATTCAGTTCATTCATTGCAGGCAGGCAGGAAGGATCTCATTTGGATTTCATAGTCTAGTCACTCCAGCTAGCTAGGAGCAGATGCACTCGGAGAAAATATGCCAAGTGTAGGCAAGCGTGGTAATTGCCAATGATGTAGGCAGGATGTAGGTCTCATTTCTCACTGGATCAGGGATGTCGGGTTGTATAAGCTGGTGTCTGCTGTCATGGAGGTCGAAATACATATAAATGCATGCCAGAGAGCATGTCGACGGGCGAGGAGGACATAATTCGGTGTCAAGGAGAGCGAGGTTGTTGTTTGTCCGCACGTGGTCAAAGTCCATGGATAATCTGATTGGACAGTAGAAGTCCTTAGGTAATCCTTGTCCTTTGTATAAGTAGATCTTAGCCCTCTGCTAGTCACATGCTAAGGGAAGAGATGCTCGCTGGGCTCGCAATAAATAGCCTTATAAGCCGGCCGACTTAAAATGACATAATAAGGGCCTCGTAAGGCCGCCTTATCCGGCATTATCCGGCGGCCAGCTTGGATTATCAGACATGATAATCCAAGCCCGCAAACACCTCCCTCCATTGACCTCACACCATTGTCGCAGCATCGCCGCACCTTTCTGCAGCTTGGGAGGTTCTCCTACATTGCAGCAGCCCCTGTCTGAGTATACTTTGGTCACCAACACACGCTTCAGGCTCAGCTCTCGCTCCCAGTGATCGTGCATTTTTTTTGGGGTCTCTCGAAGCACTTCCCCAGTGTCATGATTCGGCTTTTCAAGTCTTGAAGCCGGATCAGACTGCAATCACAGGAACATGTTATCCCACAATCACATTGCAACATGGCACAGGAACATCAAATCCCGAGGGACAGGACAGCATGCAACCGTGATACCCCGACAACTTGCGATAACACCCCTGGTGCTTAAACAGCTCTCTGGTTTCAACCATCAAATTCCGAAGGATAGGACAGCATGCAACTGCAATTTTCAACACAGCGGCTCGTTGGGTTCTCGAAACGCGACTGAGGCGACTGGACGAGGGAAAAGCAGAGTTGAAGGGGACAAGTGAACAAGCAGCTGGAGTATAGACCAGAATAGTACAGAGAATAGTAGAATAATACAGGGTTTATATACAAGTGCCAAGGGATTTATAGGGGATTAGGGGATTTGGTGTCTGTGGTAACAGAACACATAGGGTTAATGCGCGATATTAATACCGATCGTTGTTCCTACAATCGGGATTTGGAGGGGTTGAGTCCGGAATAACAGAGTTGAACTCCGGGATAATGAAAAAGAATTCCGGATCATGACATTAGCCTCCCTGTTCAGAGGCATCGTCCTGATGTGTAGTCCCCGGGATTTTGGGATTTTGGGATTACCGTGGTCCTTTCAGAATTCGCCAGTCCCCCTTCTCGTTGAGTTGTTCCCTTGGTCGATCTGGGTATCAGGTATAAGTCTTCAATCGCTTCTTTGGTGCCTTCCAACATATGGCGCGGTTCCCAGCTCCATTCCGCCTTCGAATATCCTTTCCACTTGATGTAGTAGAGAAGTTTGTCCTGTAACGGATGGTTTTCCTATTTTAGTTACTCTTTAGCTACAAGTCACATGTATTCTCAAATCACCTGATTATCTATCACCTTAACTCCAAACACTCACCTGCAAAGCTTAACAGCCTTCCCTTGTAGAGGTATACAGTTGTGGACAAACAAAGTCCACAAATAGCCTGTAGCCCTAACGGGATTTTATTTTGACTTACTTTCAACTGTTTTAGACTCAGATTAATGCAAAGAGCTCAAAAAACCTACTCCGAAGTTTTTCCCACGACATTTTATAGGCCGCCAAATTTTTGGCCCAGATCCAAATCTCAGATTTGTGATCGGAGATGATTGGTGGAAAACGGGGTTTTTTTGGCACAGCCACATCATGTGATTACATTATCTACCCCCTGGAATTGTCAATTGCTCTCTGCCGTGACTCCTCAATTGCATCAAAAGCCTTGTTTGAAACTGAACGATGCTGTTTCTTCTTCTTGACAGCCCAATCTGCTGCTGTGCCTGTCAACCCCCTGCGGTAAGCATCCATGAACCTCCATGATTTGTTGATGAAACGACGGATCACTGTAACTGGACATCCATCCAGATACTTCAAGGCCAATTCCTTTGAGTCTGCAAAACTTTTTTTTGGAACTTGCCGGTAGCGGTATTTGCACCATCCCCAATACTGCCAAAATAAATTAGTTCAAAAAAACCATTCAAAAAAATAATATACCATCTCAATAGGATTGAGTTCACAATGAAATTTAGGGAGAAATATGCACAGATGTCCAGCTTCAGTGATCACAGTTTCGAGCAGCAATTCGTTTGCGACCCTTTATACAGAGAGTAGCAAAATTCCGAATAATGAGGAGTTGGTTATATTGTGAAAGTGGAAGGTTTCGCTTCTTCAGGTCCTCCTTGATTTTTTCTCTGAGAGCATGCCAGCTCCGAATGATGACACCAGGTGCAGGATTAGAAAGAAGAGGTGACCTAGCAGGTGTTGTGGATGGGATCTCGTCACCACCAACAATATCATCCACAACTGCATCCCAGTCATTTGGGTCATCTTCAAGTTCTTCATCTGAATTATCCACCTCTATTGGCTCATTGGCTGGATCTGAAAGAACAGATGCTGAACGAATCCGAGGAACAAGTTGGGGTGGAGATGGAGCACGAGAGGGAGGAGCAGTTGAAAATGGTGTTGAACCTGGTGTTTCGGTTGGAGGTGGAGCTTCATCCTCTGAATGATTCAACTCCTCCTCTTGTAATACTGGGGAGGATGGAACAGGTGTAACCGAGGAGGATGGAGTAATAAAGAAGCCATCCAGGTGAGTTTGTGTTTTGTTGTATTTTTTATATCTTTCTTGAGTGCGCACAGATTTGCTTCCTGTATCAGGACCTTTGATATACTGAGCCGGACGCCCTAAGCAACCTGATATGAACAAGTTGAAGTCATTGAAATATAATCAGACCTCACCCCCAGGTTTGCGTTTCTCAGCTGTTCGTTTAGCTTCATAAGCCTGGTTAGTTGGGATCCAGTCATTATCCCCTGCATCTCGTTGATCCTCCTCAATCTGTGCAAGCAAGTTAAACAAACGGTCTTGAAACTCTGCCTGTGCAACCTCATCCCAGTCGTCTTCATTATCATTGTCACTATGGTCTGAATCGACCTCAAGATAAGCTAAACTGTCAAGTTCTGCAAGATCAAGAGCTTCAGAATCAGAGTAGTCATCTTCAGAGGAATTATCTGAAGCCTCAGGTGAAGACTGTTGCCTAGGTTGTTGCCTAGATTGGTTCTTGAGCCCAGTAATGTTGCGTTTGGCACGTTTGCTAGGGCGTCCTCTTCCTCTCTGCATGGTGGGGAAAGATAAGAGAGAAGGCTGGAGTTTCTCCCGAATGAACCAGTTGACTCTTTCAGCTGACAGTTCTGAAAATAAGTCAGGCATGTGACCAAGAAAGATCATTTAATTGCGGCACATCCACTCGATGGATTTTCACGATTATTTGATATTCAGATGCGGCTCATCAAGGCGCATCGATTGCGCATTTTCTTGTAATTTTCCCACGACTTTTGATCGGCCGCCAAAATTTTGACCGGCCCGGATATTGATAGATGATTTGCCGGCTAACGGCTCGACAAAATCACTTAATTTTTATATGGATGTGTTCGCCTTGGTGAGATCTATCGATCCATGTACTTATCTCGGCTAAAAAAATCGATTTTCTTTTTGGTGGACTTTGTCTGTCCACAACTGTACCTCCAAGAAGAGGCCTGCGAGCTTAAGGTGATTTCATTGAGTACATAACTGATTTTATCTCGGATCTAGAAATCCGAGACCGCCTGAAGCGTGACCATATTCTAGCCTTATCTGCGAGCTCTCAGCTTCTCCTGGGGTATCCCGTTGAAGTAGAACTAGGGATCAGGGGAACGGGTATCCAACCCTATATAGTAGTTCGTTGAGAGTTCGTGTAGGACCGTCCTTGAGGAGGTCTTCACCACATTATAACCCTTATCTCCTGCCAGGGTATGCATATGACAAGTCCCCAACTGTGAGCCGTAAAGTAGGCTTACATGTCCTTCTGCCTCTTGCCCGTGGGTTTCACCCGCAAGACTTCTTCCACTTCATAGACCAGCTGTCTCTTGCACATCCGGAGGCGGCAGTGGGTCATCCCGCTGATTCTCAGCCTCCGGCAGTACCCACTTCTGCAGAAACACTGTGTTGAAAACCGGATGAACCTTCCAACTCTTGGGTAGGGCCAGTTCGTAGGAGATTGCACCAACTTTTCGGACTACTGCGAACGGTCCATAGCATTTGTCCTTCAGCTTCTTGGTAGGGCGATGGGTTGTAAGGTTTTTTCCCATAAGGTAAACCTTATCCCCCACAGCGTAGTCGGGATCTGCCTGTAGTCCTCGATCGTAGTACCGCTTCATCACGGCCTGCGCATGGCACATGGACACGGCCGCCTCTGTCTGTACTTTGGACATTTGCGAGGCAAAGTCCATGGCGGCCTCCGTAGGGACTTCCATTCGTGGTTCAGTGCCCTTGCAAGGGTGAAACCCGAGCATGGTGTAGAATGGGCTGAATCCGGTGGTGGAGTGGACTTTGTCGTTGTAGCTGAACTCTGCCAGGGATAACCACTTGGACCAATCATCTTGGAGGAAGTTGGTAAACACGTGCAGGTATTGCTCCACTTCTTGATTAACCCGCTTGGTTTTTCCGTCGGTCTGTGAGTGATAGGCCGTGGACAGCTGGATTTAATCCCGAGGAGTTTGAACAGGTCTCGCATGAAGTTCTCCACAAACTGCGTTCCGCGGTCGCTGATGACCACTTTGGGTATCCCGTAGTCTTTCCACACGTGATTGCAATAAATCCGAGCAATGCCTTCGCTGCTAATGTGCTCTGTGCAGGGCAACACGCGGATGCCTTTGCCTAGTTGGCCAACACCACGACAATAGAATCAAAACCATTGGAGGGGGAAGTTTGGTGATGAGATCAATGGAGATATTTTGCCAGATTTGTTCTGGCACCGCGTTCAGATGTAAAGGTCCTCTAGGTTTTTCAGGGAAGGTCTTCGTGCGTTGACAAGTAGGGCATGCAGCCACATATTTTTTGGCGTCTTGTAGAAGTGTTGGCCAATAATAGTTGCGGGATATGAGTTCGGCTGTTCGGTACTGTCTGGGATGTCCCGATAAGTAATCGTCATGGTGAGCTCTCAGAATTTTATGGCGTAGGGATTGATCTTCCGGCACGTATATGGTTCCGTCCTTGGTCAAATAATCATTGTGTTTGACCCACCCTTCCGGTTGCTCCCCATCCTCCCATAATCCCGTCACTTTCTCCTCCCATTTCTTTTTCTTCTCCTTGATTTCTTTCATAAATCAGTCCCCATGGGGTATTGTCGAGGACAGCGGGCATAGCTCGCAGAAATTCCTCTTTTGATACCCCTCCCCATCCCCTTGGAACAATGATTTTGGCAGCAGGGTAATCCCGGTGTTATCATTTTCCCCCCATTCATGCCCTTGTCATCTCGACAAGGCGTCCATCTTCACATGGGTTTTTCCGGGTTTATGAAGCAGGGAGAAATCATATTTGCCCAGCTCCAGGGACCACTGTGCTTGTCACCTGTTCAATTTCTTGGTCGTAGTGAAATATTCCAGGTTCTTGTGGTCGGTCCAGATTTCAAATGGGATTTCGCTGCCTTGAAGATAATGTTGCCACTTGTAGAGACATCACATGATCACCAGCATTTCCTTGTCATGGATGTTGTAATTCCGTTCCGTGTCGTTGAGGGATTTGGATAAAAAGGCAATGGGAACCCAAACACCAGCTTGTTCTTGAGACAGCACTCCCCCCGTTGCGAAATCTGAGGCGTCTGCCTCCACCCTCCATTCCCTGTGGTCGGTCGGAAAGTGCAGGACTGGTTCTGAAGTAACCAGATTGATGAGTTTCCGAAACGCGCTGTGTTCCTCGGCTCTCCATCTCCACCGCATATCCTTGCGGGTTAACCGTGTAAGAGGCTTTGCGTGGTGTCCGAAGTCCTGGATGAACCGACGGTAGAAGTTCAGAAAACCCAGAAAACTTTTGACGTCCTTCACCGTTTTGGGCGTTGACTATTCCCGCACACCCGCTACTTTCACCGGATCCATCTGTATCTTCCCGTTCCCCATGATGACCCCCAAGTACTCCACTTCCTGCTTCTCGAATTCACACTTCTCTGGCTTGAGATACAAGCCATGGGATTTGAGGATTGCAAGCACTTCCGACACGGTGCTGCGATGTTCCTCCAGGGTTTCAGAATAGATGAGGATGTCGTCAAGATAGACGATGACCCTTCCTTCTGCGATCTGCCTCTCAAAAATCTCGTTCATCATGGATTGAAATGTGGCCGGCGAGTTCGTCAGTCCGAAAAACATTACCAAGGGTTCCCATAATCCCCGGTTAGTGATGAACGCGGCCTTCTCCTTGTCTCCTTCCTTGATGCGAATGTTATTGTATCCCCATTGCACGTCAAGTTTGGTGAACCAGGTTGCCTTGCGCAGCATATGCATGATTTCTGAGATGAGGGGAATGGGATACCAATTTTTCATGGTTATAGCGTTGAGCTTTCGGTAGTCCTGGATGGGTCGAAGTTTCCCATCCTTCTTCTTGACGGAGAAGAAGGGTGACGCGAATGGGGATTTGGAGGGTCTGAATACGACCAGTCTCCAAATTTTCTTTGATGAAGGCGTCCAGCTCTCTCTGTTTGGGGATGGAGAGCGGGATACTCCGTCCTCGTACAGGTTCTGCGCCAGGTTTCAACTCGATGGCATGGTCCCACTTCTTTCGCGCTGGGAGTTTATCGAAGTCTTGTTTCTCGAAGACCGATTGATAATTCTGTAAGTAGTGTTCCGGGACTGCCTCCAGCGTCTGCTCCCCTTTGGCTTCGTGCGTGGCAGCCGCTAACTTCGTAGCCACACTCCCCATCGCTTGGATCTGTTCTGCATCCCAACGCGGCAACACCTCTTCTGAGTAGATCTTGGTCACGAAGATTCAGTCCATTGACTCTATTTTCTCTGCGCCCTCTTCCTCCCACTCTTCCCACAGGCGTTTTTGCTTGCACTCGGGCGGGCATCGCAAGAAGGTTATTTCTCCCTTCTGCTAGTCAATGTCGGGATTATGCCATTTCAACCAGTTAAACCTGATGATCACGTCGCTCTTGCCTGTGTCTGTGACTGCGAAAGGAAATATCTCCGTATGGTCCTTGATCCAGAGGCAAAGTCGAACGACGTGGGTGATCCAACCCCCTTTGCTGGCGGTTCCGTCAGCATTATAGACTGGTACTGCTGGAGGCAAGGGCTCCATTTCCAGTCTGTTTTCCTCCACTGGCTTTGCGTTGATGAACCCGTTGGTGGCCCCACTGTCGAGTAATCCCGCGACTGTAAAGCCCTTGAGGCTAGAAAGATCTTCTAGTAATAGGGGTGCCATCATCGAGCTACCCCGTACGCTCTGCGCAGATCGTATGAACTGCGGTGCTTCGCGCAAATTCTCCAGTGCATGGTATGTCGCAAGTAGGTGTTGAATAAGGGCAGTGGTGGCCTCTGCTCGGCGTCGAGGATGGGTCCACCCCCTAAGGACCCGATAGGCATTTTGCAGTCTCTCTTGCATGTGCTCCAGGACTCAGATCGCACTACCTTCAGGGAGTCGGCGCCATTCTGCTTTCTCCATCTGAGGCTTCCTTTTTCTCTTTCGAAGGGAGCTACGCGGGTTGGGCCCAGAGCTCCTCTCCTTCTCTTCGTCGCTTGCGGTTTGTTCAGACTCGGTGTCATCCTCAGGATTTTCAAATACGGTGAAATGATGCACCTAAGTATGGCCGTGCCTAGGACTGACTGAGATGCTGCTATGAAACAGACACCAAAACCAACCAACACACACACACCAACAACACAACCAATACGAAGTGCTAACAAGTAAGTTCGGGTCGTCCTGAAGTATACAGGTAAGATTGAACTCCTCGAGGGGCATTGGGACAGAGATCAACTCAAAGACGTTCGAATAGAACTGTCCTAGGAGCTTCCAGTAGTTGCAAACTACCAAACTTGGGGTTCCCGGGCCACGGAATGTGGGGGGGGAGAGAGATAAAGTGTCCTATGGACTTCCAACAATGGGGCCTAGGGGTCTGGGAACTCCGACCAACCTGCTAAACGGGGTTGATTCCAAGAGTTATCTACGACCAGCCTGCTAAACGGGGCTGATTCCAATAGATGACCACGACCAGCCTGCTAAACGGGGCTGATTCCAATGGCTCGTTTGATACACGACCAACCTGCTAAACGGGGTTGATTCCAATGCCTGACCTTGCCACTTAACAAGGGACCTTTGAATACAAACTGCTGCAGCAGGACCACAACACAGTCACTGCATCCAGCCGGTCCCTAGACGCGGCATGATCTAGCGGCACTGACAGCTGTCTATATGCGGCTAGCTGGACATATCGGCCCAGATCATGATGGTCTAGGCCACCTAGGCACTGCCTAGCATAGCCATTGACTAGCGGCCTGAAGGCCCGCGTAAGCTGCCTCCACCAATGCATCTATCCCTGCCTCCCTCACTAGCCGCAACCGTGTCGAGGAACTTGTTTTCCTCTTTCCATCTCCTTTGCACTCCCTGGTGTTGTGCAGCCGCTGCAACACCGACGCGACCAATTATAATACATGACCCTGCACGGCTTCTACATTGGGCAAACCACCATCTAATTTATGCTCTCGCAACGAATAAGCTTTGTGATTTGGCGGCGACTTGTAAATGGTGCCACTCTCTCTTTTCCTGAGCCCCACTGGCGCACAGAGCTTGACTATGCACAGGAACACATCATCTCTCTACGGGAATCTGGGGCCGCCGCGCCCTCCCGACCAGCATGAAATCCCTGAAGGGTAAGAGTTCAGTTGCGAAGCATTTGCGTCTGAATTTAATGTCTGTGGCAGGCTCCCTATGGACTTGCGCATGCACCAGCAAGATCTGGGACTAGGGCCACTGCCGTATGTGCTACTGCTTCGCACGGTCCATTACCAACTCATTCACATTTTAGGAGCTCTTGTGGCAGCTTTACGCGATCTCAGTCCTTCGAGCCTCCCGGACAGTCACGCCACCCACACATTCAACGTTCTTCATCAGGAGTCCTCCCTACAATTTATGATCTACCGGATCCCGCATTTCTCAATCAATACACTGATCGCGGGATCCAGGACTACCAACACTCTCCGTCGCAAAGCACACACAATGTCGTAGCGCCTGTTGATCTCGCTGCGATGCTCTCCAGCCTCAACCTGCGCCAAAATCAGATTGACGATCAGAACCGGATATTGCGTCAGATGAACTCAGCGCTTCAGGCTCGCGTAGATTTGCTCGAACATGCTCATATACTGAACCAACCCACCGCTTCCGACGGCGCTGCCACCGCCGACGCTGCTCCCGTTCGTGGATCTCAGGTAGCCGCCCGAGGTGGTGCACAGCACAGGGGATCCGGCCACCCGGCACCATCCATCCCCGGCACTGTCCCCGTCAATAACGCGGACTTGCCATCTCTTGGGAATGTCAAGGTGCTTTCAGACGTTCAGAAACAAGTGAGACTAAGTCTCAAGGTGTGTCCCTTAATTTGTGAGGTTTTTCGACCCCATTCTCAATCATTCTATAGCGGGACGTCAGGGCTACATTCCAGGCTGTCTGCAGCGTCGGAACCAAGGACGACTGGTCCGATCCACAAATTCGACGTGTCAACGAGATCACCGGCAAAGTTTATCTCACGCCCAACTTTGAGTCCGGCGTCACCGATGCCGTGAACATGCATATCTTTGCCGCAGTTGCTAAACAGGTCGAGAATGAGTTCAAGGTTTACTTTTCCACTATCCCTCGTTGCGCAGTTCACTGAATGTTTACATTAGGATGTCGAATGCCAGCTGGAAGGTCTTGCGACCTGCGGAGCAAGCTGGGATATCAATGTTATCAAAGCCATGGCTAAGGAGGCGTTCCCCAATTACAAGCGCCAGTGGACTGTTGCCCACAACGAAGCGGCGAACCTCCAGAAAGCGGTGAGTGATCGTACAAACAGAGTGCGTGCGAGAAGAGTCCTGGTGCGTAATTGAAATCGTTTGCAACTGTCCGTAAGTCTAATTACTGCCGCTATTGAGCAGAAGGTAAATCAGCATCGGAGCGTAGCGGACAAGCATGCAAAGGCCAAGAATTTGGACTCAGCAATTATCCGAGACCTTATGCACGAGGAGCACATGTCTGACGAAGCCTCTGGACCAGAAGATGAGTCGCAGGAAAACTTTTCTAATTGGAAATGGCAGATGGCAGCAGCGTCTGGTCACGCCCAGATCACAGCAGCTACTTTAGCCGAAATGAACTTTGTCAAAGTTCTTGAGCTGGACTGGCACTCCTCGGAAGTGCGCCACCCTTTTCCTTCCCATCGCAAATATTCACTTAGTCTTTTCAGTTTTCCGTGTTCAATGCTGAGATCCACGGCACATGGTTTGAGTCGCTCAGTGCACGCCAGAAGAACACCCCGAAGTATTCTCGCATGCGTAGTACGGGACGCCGGTCTTCGCGCATCCCTACTGTTGCACCCTTCAACTTCGAAATCTCGCAACCGTGGCTGGAGCGGCACTGCTTCGACCCTAAATACCGCGAGTTGCTATCTGAGTGGAACAGTTGGCCCAACCCTCCAGGCTTTGGGTCGTCTCTCGACAGCACCAGTTCATCGCGCATGACAATTGGAGTATCTCATGATTCACCTACCATTGATCCGTCCCTTGCTTTATAATTACCTATTATTGGTTCCTCCCTCGACGCCTGTTTCTGATTTCGCCTTTGATAATACTGTTCCAACGGCGGCTTTTCCTCACAATCATTTTGTAGCCCCGTAACAATAACAGTGAATTACAACAACCGTCTTCTTCCCAATTCCGGTGCATGTAAGATATCATCCATGTTGAGTTCTGATTTGTCGTACAAATAAATGGAAATTGTAATACACTAATTCAACATTATGATTAGAATCACAGTGCTAGTCTTCTGGTTCTATGTCTCCAAAGCCAAATGCAGTCAGTGATGTCGGAAAGTGTGGGAATATCAGGATCATGTTCATTCATTGCTTTGTCTCGACTGACCCGGTCCATGGTTGTTGTGATCCACAGCTTTGGGCTCGTGTATGTCATCAGGCCGCAGATACTTGACAATGGATATCTGCTACTTGAATTATCATCGGAAGTTTGTTACTGAGGGGGTCGACAAATGTGTTGAACTGCCATGTATTGATCCCGAGCTCCGGGCTGAGGAACACTTTGTCAGTAGATGCCAAAAATATGGTTCACAATTGAATGCTTACAATCTATTCCACAATGTCGTGTCGTCTAGAGGTGTGTAGGGTGAATTCTTCATTCACGCGACGGCAGCAAGGAGAGTTGGGGTGGAGTTGACAACACCCGGGTGCCGGTGTAGAAATATGCTGCGGATTTCACCAGCCTGGGCCAGGTTTCCAAATCTCGCCTGGATGATGGAAGATCCTCCAGAGTTGCATTGAGAAGTGGTTGGCATAATCCGACGACCATCAAGCAAGGCAAAATGATAAGTCTCTCCATACGGGTGGAGTTTGTGTGTGTTTACAGTTCCCTCATCAACCTCGCGTGGGAAATGCACTCGAAGCCCCGTTTTGTTGTAATATTGTTTCAATCCAAGTCAAACTAGGTCTGGAAGCCGTTCTGCAGTGTTTGCAATGCTTCCGGAGCGTGCACGGTTCATCGTGTCTGTGTTGGAGGATCTTCAAATGAGTTGATTCAGGAATAGGAGTGCACCCACCTTCTTGTGCGGCATCTTGGATGGTCCCTAGTGCCTGTGTATTGTTGCCTTGTAATAACTTCTGGCAAAAAAGGTGCTCCATGTTGGGAGCATTGGGATCCTGTGCAATGTTGTGCATCTGAGTGCAGCCATTCTGAACATATCTCGGAATAGCATTCAAAACAGGGACGTACCACTCCATCGAGACCGGCACTTCGATGGAACTCCCTCATCATGGAGACCTCCAGCCGTCCGCCGGTCCAATTGTTACTGCTGAGATTCTTAAGTATCTTGTTCAAACGTTCCGTTAAAAACACCTAGAATGTATACACTGGACTGTAGTCAAGAATTTGTTGTGGAACATGTATAGACCAGTGATGATTCGGTTTCATCTGGTCGGGTCCGTACAGCTATCTCAAATTAATTGGGGTAGTTCTTCAAGCTTTTGCAACATACCTCAGAAAATCCCAAGAGATATTCCTCCAACAATTCCGTTGCTCTGGTGAGAGCCGAAACACGGATAGCGCTCCTGACAATAATCTTCAATGCAGTTGCGAAGCAAAGAAAATTCACATCTTCTCCTGGTTGCATACACAGGGCTGGCTTCTTTGGTTCTGCCGGGGGGTCCTTGTCTCTCCTAGAACGATTCCAGGCTCTCATCTCTGTGTCCCAAGCCCTTTTCTTTTTCTCATACAGTGCCAATGATGTTTTGTGTTCTGTGCCGGCCTCACGACACAATTTCTCCCAAATTACCGGATCTTGAGATAATATTTCGGTTAGAGAATGTATTCAATCAGTGTGCTGACGTACAATGATCGCCCAGGGCCCTGTTACAGTGAATTTGTACTCTCGGCAGTTAAAGAACCACCGGCAGGCTCTCCGACTCAAGAGGGAGCCTACCCACCCACAGAGGCGATTCAAACTGGGAAGAAATTCAGGCCTGTGACTTCCTATGGTGCAATGAGGATCAGAACATACCGTCTCAAGAAATTCATGAATAAAGTGCAGCTCCCGTTCCGTCTTCGCTGTGTCCGCTCGTAGTGTGTTTGTTTTTATCCACCGTGTATACCACTGTGTTTTTGCCACACCTAAGCAAACTACGATAAGTACACCATTGATAATGAGTCGGACACCACTCAATTACCCAGTAGTAGATTGTGCATTGGATCAATGATAGTAAAACGCATAAGATCAAAGTACGTGAGCCGTGCAAACTCAGTCCATCCTACGCCATAGGTCGCAAAGAATTCATCTTTCTCCTCCTGTGAGTTGAGCCTTTGGTACTGAAAACATAGTCGTCGATGTTCTTCGCCGGTGCGTGGGGTACATTCTGTGATTCCATTTTAAATGTGATCATCTGCAACATAAAATGGCTCACCATTGCGCAGTGAGGCATTGGTGAACATATCAGCACGAGTGACTTTGCATTTAGTGCAGGGTGCTTCTTTATGACTATGATCTGCGAATCCGCAGAGCTTGCACATTGCGGGGTGATCTGCAATGATCACAACCAATGCAACACATAACCGAATCCCTGGTACAAGGTAGATAGCCAGCCAGACGGGTGGAATTTAGAAAATACCTTGTGGATGTTCGGGCGGATAAATCATCATTCCCTGATCATAGAGCTTCAGAAGATTGTCGACAATGATCTTGAGGTAATTCTGAAGTTGTACGCGTGTTGGCTCTGTTGGTCCGGGGGGCATTCCACTGAGGATGAGATTTTCGGCTCTGTATCTAAATTATAGAGTAAATTAGCTGTGTGTTCAAAATATGGATGTGTCCTACTGTAGGGCTGTGTTTAAGTTTTGGATGCAAAATGACATGACTCCGGATGAATGACTCGGTCCGTAGTTACTAGTTTTGCGCCCAAACCTGGATGTTCCTTTTAGATTCCGAAATCAAATATATTGCCAAGCTCACCAGTCGAGACTAAATGATACTCCAAGCCGGATTTCCTTGTCGCAATCGCCCTCGTAGAAAAACTGCTTCTTGTCGTGCCCTTTTATATCCTTCCAAACAGCTGCATCTTGCATGTTCCATAATTTCCCCGGGACATGATGGTTTGCCTTCCACGATTGGACAGCAGGTACCATTCCGGGACAAGAGAAAAAATCTCATAGGCCATCGGATAACACTTGAATGGGGGCAGCAACATGAGGAGTGCCGGTTGTGGTTGCACCAACATCGGAATCCCCACCAACAATGGATCAGAATGTGCAAGACGACCTAGCAGCCTGTGAGTATTTGGGCGGAAGATGGCAGAATCACAATCGGGACAGACTGTGTCATTCCGTGCAGTTGGGGGGAAAATCTTGTGACACACAAAGCAGATAGGATGGATTTTAAATCTGTCATTCAAATCCGGTCGCGAGAAGATTGTTGTCAGGGTCAAAGGGATCTCTTCGCCACCAAGGAGGTTCCCAGGGAGGGTTGCGAAGACGAAATTGAGTGCCATGAGGATCAGTGCACAAGCCCTGAATGACATATGGTGTTTCGCATGTAAGAATGCAACCAGGAGAATGATGCAGCGAATATATGGGCAGCTGTGCAACAGATCTGATTCAGAAGAATCGGAATCCACTGTCTCGTCGCTGCTTGTGCTTGGAGTCGGGGATGGTCCAGGGGGAACGGAGGTGTGTTGTGAATATGAAGGAGAAGGATTGCCGCTTGGTGCTCCTGTACAAATCCTAAGTATAAATGTGTTGAGTAAGTATGCAGCATTGGCACTTGAATGACATACTGTGGCACTTCTGGAGCAGTTGGCCTTCCAGAAGTATGCCCGAGACCAACAATGCCCCTTCCCCGGGACGATGATCTTGCTCGAGTTGCAAGGGAAGGTTGGTAGTTGCTCGAAGTCGTGGCAGACTCTGGTGCTGTTCCATGCACGTAAATTAATTATACCCATGACATTGGTGGACAAAGCATACCGTGAGGACCTCTGGGATCATTGGGACGATTACCTCCTCGGCTATGTGCCATGGCTGAGGTGAGCTGGATGCTTATTGCATGGCTCATTCAAGTGTTGTTTTATAGTCCAACCATCTCGCAATTTGACGGTGGGCTTCTCACAGTAAGTTATCTGGACTGTATATGGGTGCGGTTGTCGAGTGAATAATTTACTTTGTTGGGAGTTTCACCACCTGCTCATGTTGATAACAATTGAATAGCCAACAGGGCACCATATGGAAGTGTAGCAACAAGGGCACAACCAACAAGATGCGGGTTCAATTCCTAGCCTGCGAGTGAATAATTTACTCTGTTGGGAGCCTCACCGCATGATTGGAGCGATAATGAATAAGCAGCTGATAGTGCACCATACAAAGCGCACCAGAAATCAAGCAATAAACAAGATGCAGGTTCAATTCCCAGCCTGCGAGCGAGTAATATTAATAACCCACATTGAGTGGCTTGCCCTGCCCATCGTGGAAGATTATACTGAGAAGAACTGAGATTTACTCCGGAGGAGAATAGCGAGCACATTCATTAATCTGCATGCAATAGGAATAGAAGATGGTAGTGCACCCAGCCAAGATCAGCTGCAAGTTGGCCGAAATTACGCTGACATCATCGTGTATTTCGTGTATATTTCGGTCGCGAGCCATACTATGATGTGCACCCCAACTCATCCTAACAGCTCCCGGTAAAGTATGCTTGTGACCAGGTCAAGGTCCATCGTGGAATGATGGTCGGGCAGGGCCGATATAGGCAACGCACGTTGAGATGAGTATAGCCGCCTAGATGCGGCTTGTCACGTGCTGTCTAGTTGATTGCGTGGCTAGCCGGGTGTAACTCCGTGGCACTCTGCATAGTCGCCTAGACGACAAAGCCGTCTAGGGACCGGCTGAATGCAGTGAGTAGGGGCTTAGATGACCTTAAAGCACAAAGTAGCCAACAATCGAACTTCCTGTTAATGAATCTACACAAGAGGATAGGTTTTATAAACGAATCTCCGCGCTGATACAGAGAACACAAGGCCCTTGGACAAGCAGATGCTGTTGGCAACCGCCTAGGCAAGTACTGGGGCACGAATGAACTGCTGTAGGGCGTGTTCTACATGGTCTTTTATAGTAAATAGAGAGGTACATGACAGAGTGGAACTGAGTAATGAGAAATACGATGAGATAAGAGAAATAGACAGTCCGGGTGGGATAGGAAGGGTATACGCGGCGAGCTGCTCTAGTTTTGGGTGTCCTCGGCACCTAGTAGTCATATCCTTTGACTCCTAGGGCCTATATTGGGTATATTTCAAATGCCCTCGGACTGGCTGAACCTATTCGTGTTCGTCCCGGCTCCTCAGACACTTGTGTAGTGCCCCGGCATGGTTGCTAATCCATCCCATTTGTCCAGCTTAGTGAGTAAGCCATGGAGTACCTCTGCCGGCCGTCTACATCCTCGACGGCTCAGCCTCAACATTTTAGCCTGCTGTGATCAATCATCCACCAATCACTTTGGTCTAGTTTGGCTCCTTGAGATGCGTCGCGTCCGTCACATGTTCTGATCATTCCCGGGATCCACTGGAAGTGTGTCCATGGAACGACTTAGAGCGGTCCCGGGACATCCGTGATGAACTCCTAGGACATCAAAGTGTTCTTGTTGTAAGCACGTGAGTGGCCCGTAGACACCCGCAAGGGCTCCTCAGAAGTCAACAATGTCTCCTATTGCCCTTATGAGCAGTCCGGGGGCACCTGCAAAGGTCCTCGGGACATCATAAGTATCCTATTCAACATAGTCCTCGGACGGTAGTAAGTCCTTGAACATGATCATGTCCGGTCACAGTCCTTGTCCTTGGACGGTGGCTTATTGTTCCTCGGACCGGTTCCATCCAGCCGTCTGTGTCTAACTTGGTACTTAATCTTTGTCTAGGCTTTTGGTTTAACCTCCTTGGTAATACCTAGCTCTTTGTAGTGTAACCCGCCCCTAGGTATAGGTTGTGGACTACATCTAACGAACTTCCTGATACCCCTCGGACTACTATGCCGACCCCCATGGAATGGGACCAAGCCGTAGTATGCCCAGGATAACATTACGGTTCTCTCAGCATCATTGATATATGACCAGCAGCTTCGAAGCTCAGCTCTGATCCTAATTGTATAGCACCGGGCAAGGTAGCCCTAGGACTCGAAATAGTCCTAGGACTCGCAAAGTAGCGGGATTTCACGGTTAGCGCCAGACGCGCCGTATCAACGGCCAGTACTTCAAATTGATTGGCAGGGGAAACAGGTACACATGAGTCAGGTATGGGTATAGATCAGGAGGACACAGCTTTCACTCCTGATCATCGACAAAATCCCCCAGGGTTTCCTTCAACAAGTCGGTCATCATGGCGCAGAACTGCAGGTTCTTGGCCATGACCTCGGGGCAATTACGTGCAATGTGCCCTTCTTTGTTGCGATGATAACAGACCGGCTTGCCGTTGCGAAAGCTGGGTCCACGTGCCGTAGTCCTGTTGATGTCCATGCGCACCGTCGTGGTGCTGGAGATAGAGGCCACAGCGCTCGAACCGGGATTACTGGTTGTGGTGCTGGGGTTACCTCCAGAGTTCCCATGCCATTCTCTGCAGCGAGGGGTCCAAGTGTTACCGCTGGGATTACCAGCGGGATTATGGGTGCGGTTGATGGAAAGCAGGGAGTGGGTGGAGTGGTCACACAACGAGTACTGCATGGCCTGATAGGCACATTTAAGGCCATCATGTTTAATGACGGCCTTCTTCCAGTTGTCATAGGTCTTGGGCATTACTTCTTGCTTGTAGACCGATTCCACAAGCGGCAGTTGAATCCCATGCTTCAGGATATGGATGAGGGTGGTGTCGTCAAATCCCGCTGTCTTGTTGAGTGCATCCAGAACGGTGAAGTAGGTAGTAGTCGTGGTCTTCTCCTGGTGTAAGGACTCCATCTTGGACTGCGCGATTTTGACCTGTGCCCCCCCCTTGAAGTCCTGGATGATGGCTTCTTCGAACTCCTTCCAGGTCTTATAGGCCCTAGTGCCGTCCCCTTTACGCATGGCTTGCACAAAGTTGTTGGCTCAGGCAGCGACGGCCCCGTCCTTCATGTAGGAAAGGAAATAGGTGATTTTTGCGATATCACTGTTGTACGCCATGTTGCCTTGGAAATTAAGCCAGCAGTGGCGAGGAGTTGATCCACCTTCTCGGGATCACCACTGAACACATTCGGGGCGGCCACTCGAGGCTGCTTCGTGTTCACCCGCACTTCCCGTGCCTGGGCAATGCCTCCGATAGGAGCTTCTGCCTGGTGTATCTCTCTAATCTTGTCCCTCGCTTCTTTCATCATCTCCAAGGCGGTCGCTACCATCCCGGTGGTGGTGCTCCTTTTCTCCTCCATACGGGCCATGCTCTTCTGCAACTTTGTTACGGTCCCCTATAATCCTGTAATCATGGTCTCCAAGGTAGTGCCGGAAGTGTTGATTTTCCACAACTCTTCGGCCATACTCTCCGCGTTGTTGAGAGATTTGTTGAAGAGGTACCGGGTTCTGTTGTCTGGCCCGTGGGCGATGAACTCATCGAATTCCACCGGGTTTATGTGCAGCATCTTGTCCAGTTGAGTAGTTGTTTGGGAGATTCTATTCTTTTGTCAACACAGTGGCTCATTGGGTTCTTGAAATGCGACTGAGGTGACTGGACAAGGGAAAAGCAGAGTTGAAGGGGACAAGCAAACAAGCAGCTGGAGTATAGACCAGAATAGTACAGAGAATAGTAGAATAATACAGGGTTTATATACAAGTGCCAAGGGGATTAGGGGTTTGGTGTCTGTGGTAACAGAACACATAGGGTTAATGCACAATATTATTACCGATCATTGTTCCTACATCGGGATGTGGAGGGGTTGAGTCCAGAATAACGGAGTTGAACTCTGGGATAACAGAAAAGAATTCCGGATCATGACAGCAATCCTCTGACAACTTGTGATCACATCCCTGTTGCCTAACTCCTCTTTGGTTTCAACAACATCCCTTTATACTCCACATAGGGTATATTGAAACATAATACATAGGGTAGATACATGTTATATCCTGAGCCAGAGGGAGGAAGGACCCGGAGCCTGCAGGGGTTCGGTCTGGCACAAGTCCGGAAACCGGAGACCGGAATGGGACCGGAGTCCAAAGATGCGGCTATTCTTGCAAGCACCACAGCTCAGAAGAGTGTGCGACAGTCTGGCATCTAAGACGAGACAAACAGAGGGACAGATACTCCATGGCATATAGCCAAGCCAATAGGGGCTACTCCGAAAATGGCGATCCGGTCGGAGCCCTGCTCCCTGAAGAACTCCGGAAGCAAACAGAAGGTCTGCAGATACGATCCAGTGGAAGATGGATGAGGATCAGAGGAGCGTGGGAACCGGAGGTCCGGAGGTCGGAGGTGAGAGATGGAGCGGAAGTCAAGACGGAGGATGAGGAGGACATCTGGAGGTTTGGTGCAACTCCAAAGTCGAGCCAAAGACAAGATGGTGAAGTGGTCTCAGTCCATGAGAGGAAACATGGAAACAACGTTAATTTTACAGCTGAAGTACATGAGGATATTGAAGTGTATTTATACTAAGTCCGTTATTTTTAACCTAAATAAGGTAATGTAACGTGACCAAAAACATAACAATAAGCAAGAGTCCATATATGGACAAGAAAGTTAGCTGAGTAAGACAAGACAATAAACGAGAAGTTGAGAAGATTGGATAAACAGATAAATGGAAAAGACTTAGTAATATGTGATAGAGTAATAGGCCCGATGGTCCGAGACCATCCGAGCCAGCTCTGGACCAGTCTGAAGGTCCGAAATCCGGAGGACAGAAGGGGAGGACAGAAGATGAAGCAATAGATGGGAAATGCTCAGTAATCCTTCATTGCATGAAAACCCGAGATGTGACAGAACTCCGGAGGTCTCAGAGGACTGGAAGCGGAGTGTGACAGAAGTGTGACCGGAATGTGACTGGGGGTATCCAAGCCCGAGTGCACAGATATAACAATACAATCAAACTCCTAGGTACATTAGTATATAAACCCGAGGTAGAATCCCCTGTACTTTAGATTCTACCTTGTCTAATCTCAGGCTTTACTTCTGCTTGACTCTTGTTCCCTTGGGATTACGAGGGACGCTGGATTCTCACCTGTGGCATTACATACAGTGCTGCCTATGAACTCATATCATCTTCCTCAGTGGATATTATTATGTCTTCGCTCCTATCAGTTCCCACCTGCACGACACTTGTGGCCTTACCTCCCAGGACCGAATGAGGAAGCCGTTCATCTCATATTACTACTCGGCGACTGCACAGGTTACTAGACGGGCTGCTAAACCCCAGGCAGGATTACCCCTTTCCGAACGACTCAAGCCGACCCATAGGCCGTTGTTGACAGAAGGTAGAATCTAATCTACCCACCCCCGGTTTAAACAACAACTTGTCGTCGGACCTGCACAACATGAATAACTTACACATCCACATCTCTGATGGAAGGATGCACGGTAAAAGCAAGGTTTAGATCCTACACACACTTCTCAAAGTAGTGTCAGGAATGGTGATCCTGGCTATGATCGCCATCAGCCTGGTTTGGGGGATGCAGGGAACTGCTTATACCCGCCAGGCCAGAGGCAGAAGAGGGATAGCAAGGGAGGGATTACTGGCTCATTGGATGTTGAGATATATCCGCCGGATGGTACACAGAACAGGGAGATGGCTGGTGAAGATTGCAGGGCCTCAGGCCGTCCTGGTGTGCCAGCAGGATAATCACCTGCAGCCCACAGGAGAGAGGCGCCTGGCTCAGCACCACCATGACTTCCACTGTGAAACCCATCAGCTGAATGACCTGGGAGAGACTCATGATGACAACAACAACGGTACGCCAGGCCTAGTGCCCATACCCAAGGCTCTCTCACACATTATGTTCGCGGACGACACAATCCTCCATAATCCCTATGCAGGTCCAATGCACTTGGTTTTCGACAGCAGAAGCCCATTCCATGCAGTACGGACTTGTCCCGGGATTATTGCGACACTTGAGGAGAACAAGGAGACAGACGGGGACAGCTGAAGAAATGGAAGCCACAGAGGTTCCATGATCCCATACCTGCGCAATGGGATCTGCACTGGTACACCACCAAAATTTCTTGACATGGTAACAGCATGGCCACGACATCAGGCTGACACACTTTACCGAGCTGGTTGCCATGTGAAACTCACCAGGTATCTATTTTTGGTCTGGAATGGACCCATTGTGTCTCCATTAGTAGCTGGGTCCCACATATAATTGATGTCTGTGATCCAGGGTGTCCATTATCTGTGATCAACACTTTGGAGGGTTCATGTAGGTACCTCAAACTCATCTGAATGATTAACAGGACAATAAATCATTATTCAAGACAACATAAGTAACATGTACAGCAGCATCAAGTGAGCGCAGTTGAATGAGCTGTTGTCTGAACACATGTCCTCATGAGCTGCGGCCGCAAGCCTTGAAGTGTGTTGGTGCCTCGTTGAGCACGCAGCATGCTTGTGGAGTGAACTGCCTACTTGCAGTCAGACAACCGACCTCAATGAGGGCGACTTCCAGTCTCCGGTGCATGCCAAGTAGTACGGGAAGGTGGTGGCAAGTCAAAAACATCAGCTGGATACATGCCGTACTGTCAGCCTCCCATCAGATTGGGAGGCAGAACAGGACAAATACATAAAATCACAAATTAAAAATGTTGGCAGCAGTTCGGCCGCTCGGCCAGATCAATCGGCCGGATCATACCATCATTGATCCGAGCACAGCCGTTGATCGGCTTCGTCGGCATCTACCACTGGCAACAGTGGGCAGGCATAAAAGGGATAGACCACCCCAAATCTCACCAGAAAGCCAGACTGTTACTCCACCTTAGCTCTATTACCACCAGCGTCACAAATCCCAATATGCCTCAAAAAAGTATTGATCCAATCAAATATTGATTTTGATGAAAAAACGGCAGACACAGGCCATCAACAGAAGGAAACTATGAAACATAAGAAGAACTTCGGAAGGGGAGTCAGAAAAATAAAAAGCAGTGTTGAAACACAGAAGCTGGTAAGAGTCAGATACACTCTGACTCGGAATGACTCAACTATGGAGTGGGAAAGAAGTCCGATTAGGAAGCTTAGAATAGTATATAAGGACAATGTTTTAAGACAATCAAATCACTTTTTCCCCTTCAATTTCCCCTGCCACCGGCAACTTTTGTTGCCACAGCCCCCTGAGTTTATTCGGAGTTAACCACAAACTGTTCCCAACTGCTAAATAAGAGAGATCTACCCAAAACCACCCACACTCGACCCCTAAATAGGACACGAAGTCTGTCTGAACTTACATAAGCACACCAAAAACAAGAACAAAGCCACAACTGAATTACGCATGCTGCCAGGGTATGAAACCTGTCTGAGAACTATAATCACTGATCACAAAGACTGGTAAGCCAGGCATCCTCTTACGGGAGATGCCGTCTGATAAGCAACTAATCATCCGATAGAAACCTGGCCTGAAGGCCTTCCCGAGCCGCGTTTAGCCTACTCTGAAGTATATAAGTTCAGGGAATAATAAATTCTATGTGCACTACACTCTTGGAATAATTGAACCACAAGAAGTACTTGGAGAATGATAATTCAGTTGAAACTTCTTACTACAAAAATTGTTGTAGTTGA
This sequence comes from Mycena rosella, assembly GCA_029378255.1. Lineage (NCBI taxonomy): Eukaryota > Fungi > Basidiomycota > Agaricomycetes > Agaricales > Mycenaceae > Mycena > Mycena rosella. Next base: position 31,212 of record JARKIE010000037.1, on the reverse strand, counting down.
CAGCACACATCGTGGAGATCCTTGGAGTTTGCCTGGACAGACACGGTGGACAAATCCGATGCAGGGAGCAAAGTGGGTGGTTTGGGCGTATCGCAGGATGCGTCGAGGAGGGTGGCATCGCATGTGTCGGGATTGTAAAACAGGGTCCCGTCAAAGACCGTGCCATCAAGATCGGGGATAGCAGAGAAGCCACCATTGAGGGGCGGGAAGGAGGGCGACACTAGACATTATCACAGCAATTTGCGACCGTGCAAGTGAGAGACCCTTGAGGGAGAGTCTTGAGAAAGAACATGAGGCAAGGGGTCCAAGGGATTATGGCTTGAGGCTGCGGGATTGAGTGGTTTGAAGTTTGGGGTGGAGGAAAGGCTTGATGCGAGAGGCTTGAGGGGGGCTTGTTTGGGCTTGGTTGGGTTATCATAAGGACTTGAATATTCTTGGGACAGCCACGGTGTGGGTAGCGCTGTCCCACATGAAAAACATTTACCATGAAACACGTCCAACACTATTTTTGATGGCACTACATAATAATAATAATATATTACGTAATTTGGATGAGTCAGCAGATCGGCACCTCCCGGAGGTAGAAGGAACCTGAGTTGAGTCACGAAGAGTCAAATGGAGTCATTGGAAGGGCCCGGAAATGCGATGAGTCATGATGAAAAGGTATATAAGGAGGGCGGTTTGGAGAAGGTTTCCCCCGCTTTTTAGCGTCCCACTTGTAGTTTTTACTAGCAATTAAATTCCTTGGCTTAATAATCCGCTTACTTGAGCTTCTAAGTCTTTTAAAAAGCTTACTTAATACTCTACAAACTCCTAAGTCACCCAGGGTGCCCAGCCTTACTGATTTGATCCGAACAAAACCGCTCTTGGCTTACTAAGCCAATTTTTGCACAGCCACTTCCGTATTAGGAAATCAATGCCAAATTCTTAAAAAGGTAATTCTTGGTGGAACTACGAACACTTGGTAAAGCTTCGAATAAAGTATATTTCCAAGCTCCCAAGGGAAATAAAATTTCCGCTCGACATCATTGGAGCCCACTGCGAGAGGGAAAATAACCACCACACCTATATCACCTTTCTTTGAGTTACAAGTAGAGCTGAACTCACAGTAACAAGTACCGAACCGCACCAACACTGACAAGTACTGAACCGCACCAACACCGACAAGTACCGAACCACACCGACACCGACAAGTACTGGAACGCACCGACACTGACAAGCACCGAACCGAACCGAAAAAGAGACAATAATTACGTATGATAATTCCTACAACTACCGATGCAGGCGGGTTCTTTAGTGAAGAACATCGCCGAGAATATGAAGCGAAATTCCCATATCATTCAGCAGCAGGGCCATCGGGTAACTCGGAGGGCCCGACAATGGGCTCAACATCTCCAAAGAAAGATAAGGGAAAGGCGAAGGCTAAGTTCCCGAGCACTTCGGATGGTTACGAAAGATCGCCTGAAGAATGGACGGATGACGATGATTTGGACACGCCCATACGACGGCGGCCGCGCACCCCACCTTCCAGCCCAGAGCCGCCACGAATGGCAGCCCCGCCCTCTGTTTCTTTTAGCGCACCATTGCGCACTTCTCTCGACATGCCTATTAAAGGAAGCAAGGAAGCACCACGCACTTTTAAAGGCAAGCATACGGAGATCCAGCAGTTTTTGGATCATTTTGAATTGCTAGCCAATAAGTGCCGTGTTACTAATGACAAGGAAAAATGTGAGCACCTTCTCAATTATTGTTCTATTGATGTTCAGAATGTGATACAAACATTAGACTCCTATCACCATGCCCAATGGACTCGACTACGCAAAGAACTGCTTAAGTATTATGATGCCGAGAGAGCTCTTCAGAGATATAAACCTTCGGATGTTTATGCGTACACTTTAAAAATGCGAAACCGTCCTTGCTACAGTCTTACACAGTGGCGTAAATACTACGTGAAGTATAACTCGATCGCGGGAGGGCCACTTAACAGACGGCATTTGGGAAAAGAGGATTATCTTGCCTATTTCTGGATGGGAATACACAAGCCTCTTCGACAAATCCTCAAGAACCGAGTCCTACAGTCCAATCCTTACTGAGATGACGAAGCCCAATACAGCATGAAGGAATTGAACACGGCGGCAGAATGGTATTTCAGGTGTAATAAATACGAATCGCTAATGGTGAAGGCGGTAGAGTTTGGGGAGGAAAGAGACGAAGACTATTCAGGGGATGTTACCGAAGGAGAAAATCCAAGCAGTACCGATTCTGATTCGGACTACGAGGAATTTCGACGTAAGTGTAAGCAGCGGGCAAAGAAAAAGAAAACAGAAAGGAAGAAGAAGGCGACTGTAGGACGGGAACCGGCAGAGGAAAAAGAGCGACAGAAGTACGCAGGGAATGAGGAGGAGATAGCTAGTATGATACGGAAGTTGAATGCGATGAAACTCGAGGATCCCGAGTATGCTCCCATCTATTACAAGGTGATGGTGCTGGATCAGAGCGGCATGACTAAACAATGCGTCAAACCCCCATTTTCAGAACGATCTGACCGGCCGACATGTACCCGCGTTCCCTCCCAGCCTGGCCCTACAACTCAGGGCGACTGACCAAGCACACCGGCAACATACCCAAACAGCTTGCCGCTGGGTAAGCAATCCAATACAGGTGGCCGGGAGTTCTCAGGGTGTTATGGATGCCTGGGAGAGGGGCATCGCATTTCCGACTGTCAACAGATTGCGGAACTTGTGAAAAGGAACATTATTGCTTACAATGATGAGACTTGCCGACTGACAATGAAGAACGGGAACCCGATATGGTGACAATCGGGAGAATCCTTAGCCGTGGCAGCAGAACGTATTGCAGGCGGTAACGCGCCTCGGGTAATGCTCGGTGTCGTTGATGAGGCTATCGAGACGCAGAGGGCAGTGCAGAATTTCTATTACGAAGAAAGCGATGTGCCCGAATCGTTGCGGACTACACAGATGAAAGTTCGGCAGAAGAAGAGGAGCTCCAGGACACGGGCGACAGTGACGACGAATGGCACCCTGCAGAAGTTTATCTGACAGCGCCAAGGCGGGTAAAGGACCACTCACCCAATGTGTTTCCCGCAGACCGGACTGTACCCAGCACCAGAACAGCCAGGAAAGAAGTTTTCGACGGCGTGTATCCACCTAGTCGCAAGAAAGGAAAGGAAAAGGTTGTGCGCGACCTGGAAGATAAGAGCCAAGCTGTAGGGCTGCTGAGTACACGTAGTAAGGCGGGGAAGTCCAAAATGGAGACGGTACCGCTTCCATCAGCTAAGAAGCTGAGCTCAGCAGGCATGGGAAAACCGGCTAACAATCCACGTGAGCTTGCACGGGAGACTGCGTTGCCCGAAATAACGCCGGTCGAGGCTCGAAAAGTATGTTTCGAAATTCTAGAAGATATTGAAATGGACGAAAACTCAGGGCAGTCGAGGGTCACAAGAAAAGGGGGGAAAACAAAGATGGAAAGTAAGGAAGAGAAAGCTCACAAGAACGAAGACGGAGAGAGTGCATCCAAAATGGTTGGCCGACAGTCCGAACTCTCGACAACAGTGGACAGGAAGGACGTTATGGAGCGTATTCTGAACACCACAGTTCCGATGACCATGTGCGAAATTATGGTCACTTCGAAAGAATTGCGAAGTGATTTCCAAGACCTAATCCGCGTCAAGAATGTTCGGGCGGTACTCTTAGGTAGCTCACAAAACCACTCGTTAATCGCTAATCTAGAATGGCCCCGCATGGAGGGAATTTTGATTAAAGTAGAAATGGAAACTCTAGGAAAGCCTATCTGCGCCATAATAGATATGGGGTCCCAGCTTGACATCGTACACGCTGACGTGGCAGCCCTGCAGATCCGACGCGCTGCTGACATGAACCAAGTCACCAACATGAATGACGCTAATGGAGGGAGGGGTCAGCTGCAAGGCTGGATTCAGGACGTAGATTTCACCTGTGGAGGCGCGACTACGGTGACTGACTTATGGGTTTCGCAACAGGCTCCGTTCGAATTGCTCCTCGGGCGTCCTTGGCAAAGAGGCAACCTGGTGAGTATTGACGAGCGAGAAGAAGGAATGTACTTAATTTTTAAGGACCGGGTCACCCGGCGGCCGCGCTATGAGTTGCTGGCGGTTCCGTACGAGGCGTCCGTTCCAGATTCACGTTCTGGAAGTACAAATCAGTATCAGTCATTTTCTGTTATGACTGCAATCGACTCACCCAGGAATTCTAGAGAGAGCCTTCCGTATCTTTCCGCAATAAAGGAACCCTACAGTGGACGTATTGAGCAAACATTCCGGGAAATCCCTGGAACTTATTATGCAGGTCTAGTCAGAATGGCTCCGATACCACAACTCATCGATGTGGGGATGAGGCAATTAAAAGTCTTAATAGAAGAGGACGTGACTCATGCAGGTCTCCGTCGAGGGTGCAAAGACACGCGGAAAAGGTTGAGTCAGAAAAAGGATAGATATAATCCTAGGGATGGCGCACCTGCTCTTCCGACGCACCCCATCTTCAGGGTGACTTCTGCTGACATGTCGGTCCCAGCCACTGCAGACCATTTGTCCTTACCTCATAATTCCAACCCTGTTGTCCCCTATGACCGCTTGAGGGATGTTATGGAGGTGATGATGCCCCCGGACGCACCTCCACTTGATGACCCAGCATTTCCTGTCCACACGGTACCTTACGCGCCGCCGATGATTTCCAACGACGAACGATTGTCACGAATACTACAGGTATATGAGAATTCATTGGACGTGGATGCAAGCACTTACCCCCTTTTGCTGCAGGCCTATGGATCCTTGCAGCCTGTGGAGACCCTCCTCACACGCCCACTTAGCCCACTCAGCACGATAAGCGAGGAGGATTTCTCCTCGCTCCCGACCGACTCGGATCACCCAGCTACACCGCCCTTATCTCCTTGCTTGAACGATGATATTACCGCTCGTGCAGAAGAAGTTTTGCTTCAGAATGAGCACAGCAATGTTTTTGCTGGCCTTCCGTTGGAACTCGAACACGACACCCTGCAATTATACCCTGTGGAGTTTAGCGACACGGGTCAGAGGCGTCCAGCATCGGACCCATCGCCTGCGCAGCGTGTTTCGGGCCGTGCCATGAGACGGCCATGGACTGCCCCTTGTGGGGAGAGCCGTCGCCCGGAGACTGAGTACCTACCCCAAGCATGAGCAAAGGAATGGAGCAAGCTAGTATGTTCATTACCTTGACGATGTAATCCTGGATCCGTCACTGATGCCTAGCATTCTTCTAGGACAATCGCGTGAGGGGGAGGTTCAGCGCATCTTCGATCTTATGCTGGGACCCACCTTGGAAGAGCGATTGGCGACCGCCGCAGAGGCTGTTGCCAGCGGAACGAGCGCGAAGAACAAGGTGCCAACCCACGCACAGACGCAGAAGTCCAGCAGGTTTTGAACGTAGCCCTTACCCCCATTCTCGACGGGCTGCTATCCCTACTGTAAGTCTGGCACTTACTTACATTGATTGATGAAACCCGGTCCAATTATTACTAACCATCTTTGATGGATGATCCCAGTATTTAAACCTTTCCCATCAGTTGTACTTGTTTATCTTGTCTTTCACTTACACTACGACAATCTAGGTTACTATTTCTTTTCATGTATTCCTATCTTGTCTTTCACTTACACTACGACAATCTAGATCACTGTTCCTGTCTTTCTGTCTGAATCAGTGAGGACGCATTGCCGGCGTCCTTCCACTTTTCTTTTTGACGACGAACACATACCCACTGGTGCCTTGGACAGCCTCCTCACTGTCTCAGCACACTCCAACCTTTGGCAGCCTCCACACTGTCTCGCCGAACTCCATCCACTCCCACTCCCCTTCGCACCAGGCAGTGGGCTCTAAATCACCCTTCTGTCACCACAGCGCCCATCCCAGACCCCCAGCGATCCTTGTCACTTCCATCACTGTCAAATTCGACTTCTGACAGTGACAACGACAGCGACAGCGACTTTGACAACGACATTGACAGATCCATCATGACACCTCCGATTGATAAACCTGTGCTGGCGACCATCACCCATCTTAAACCCGATCATTGTCCTATTCTTGAAGCTGGTGTTATCACTCCCGAGATTCTCTATCTGTGGCACCGTGCTTGTCAGAAATATATCAAGAACTGCAAGGAGCGTACTGCCGATGACTTGGTTAGCTTTGTAGCAGATGAGATGCGTGAGCCTATCTTGGAGAAGTGGTACATGGCTAGCCAGACCCGCATAGATGCTCTGAAGCTGGATGCCTATATCTCAGAGCTTGGAACTCTGGTTTTGGAGAAGGGATGGGAAGGGAAGATGCGCCGCAAGGTGCTAGGTGCAAAGATGGCAGTAGGCCAGAAATTTGCAGACTGGGCATACGACATCCAAAATGTCAATGCTATTCTTTCACAGGCTGCACCAACCTTTGCTGTAGCTGACCCAGAGTTGAGAAACATTCTGGATGCTGGTCTTACAGAGACTCTTCAGGCAGATCTTGATACAGAGCCTGTTCTTTCCACAGAACTCAATGCTTGGATCTCTGAGGTCAAGGGACGTGATGACCGTCTCAAGTTTGAAACTGGGTGCATGCAGGAGCTTATTGATGCTCAGCCTGCGAAATCATCTCAGAAAGGGAAACTCTCTTTAGCAGAGCGTCTTTCCTCACCAAAGCCATCTCTGGCACAGAGGCTCACCACACCTCCTGCCAAGAAGACCATTGCAAAATGTCCTCCTCTGACTGATGCAGAGAAGGTTCTCCTCGATCTTCATGATGGCTGCCGCCGTTGCCGCAAATTCTACATTGGGCACCGTACGCTGAATTGCGACAGTGAATTCCCAGATGCAGCTACCTACCGTACTCTCACACAGGCAGATGCTGAAGCCCAAGCTGCTGCTCGTGGAAAAACTCTCCGGGTTAAGCGCGAACCAACCGCTGCTGTTCGTGCTTCCAAGAATATTCTTGATATGGATTATGAAGAATCTGACTCTGACCGTGACGGGTATGTTCTGCCCCCTCTGACTGTCCCCCATCTCTATGCCAATGTCACCCTTTCTGGCCCTTCTGTCTCTGAATTCCCTGTTCCTGTTCGCTCATTGCTGGATATTGGTTGCCCCTCCATAGTTATTAGTGACCAACTTGTCAAACAGCTTGGTCTTCGACGATTTCCTCTTCCCGCTGAAGAGGATAATTTGTCGTCACTATCGGAATCACCATTGAGCTGCAGGGAATATGTGAAGTTGAAGGTGTCATCAGCAGATGGGAATTGGACTTCTAGGGTTGTCAGAGCTAAGGTCAATGTTGGTCTATGTATACCGTTGATATTGGGAATGCCATTTTTATCTGGGGAACATATTGTCATTGATTCTGCATGCCGTACTGCAGTTGATAAGTGCACTGGCTTTGATCTGCTCAATAACCAACTCATCCACCTCGTCAGTGGGCACCTGAATGGACTGTACCAGCACCAACTCCAAAGAAGCCAAAGCGGAAACCTGTGCTATCTGAACCTATTCCACTTGGTTCTAGTGCCCTCCTGCCTATCAGTGTTATGTTACAGGTCAAAAATCGCATTGATGACCTTGACTTACAAAAACTTCTCAAGGATGAGGATATCCGTTTGAAAACTAAGCATGCCGATGTTTTCCCTCTCCGTTTACCAGACAATACTGCCGATCTCCCTGGAGATATACTACACCGTATTCGACTGAAAAACCCTTCAATCACCGTGAAGGGGAAAACATACCAACCTGCACGGAAAAATCTGGACTCATGGAAGCAAATGCTTGATGAACATATTGCTGCTGGTTGAATGCGACCATCTTCTTCAGAGTATTCTTCACCTGCATTTGTAGTCCCAAAATATACGGGTGGAGTTCCAGATCCCTCCATCGATCCTCGTTGGGTCAATGACTATAGAGAACTGAACAAGAATACAATCCAAGATACCTTTCCTCTGCCAAGAATCGGTGATATTCTAGCAGATTGTGGTCGAGGAAAAATCTTTGGCAAGATGGATATGACCAACAGTTTCTTCCAGACTCGGGTCCATCCAGATGATGTCCACTTTACTGCAGTTAGAACTCCATGGGGACTATATGAGTGGCTAGTAATGCCTCAAGGAGGTTGCAATGCTCCCTCAACTCATCAGAGACGTGTTACAGAAGCCTTGCGTCACTTGATTGGGAAAATCTGTCATGTCTATGTTGATGACATTATAATCTGGTCTGATTCCATTGAGGAACATACACAGAATGTTGAACTTGTGATTGAGGCACTCCGCAAAGCCAAGCTCTATTGTAATCCTCGCAAGTCCCAACTCTTTGCAACGGAAATCAGTTTCTCAGGGCATGTTATCTCTGCCAGGGAATCTTTGCAGATCCTAGAAAGGTGGAACAAATTGTGCAATGGCCTCAGCCTAGATCTGCTACCGATGTCCGAGGATTCCTTGGACTAGTTCGCTATATTGCAACTTTCCTGCCTAAGCTGGCTGAACATACATCTCATCTCACACCTTTAACAACCAAAGAGGCAGAGAAATCCTTTCCCATCTGGACTGATGCACACCAAAAGGCATTCCAGGCCATAAAAGATATTGTCATTGGCCGTGACTGTCTTACCGTTATTGACTATGAGGACTCTACAAAGACAATCTATGTCACCACAGATGCCAGTGATCGCCGCACTGGTGCTGTTCTGAGTTTTGGAGAGACTTAGGAAACTGCTTGCCCAATTGCTTTTGACTCATATCAGTTGAATGCAGCAGAAAAGAATTATCCTGTCCATGAGAAGGAACTCCTTGCTATAGTGAAGGCACTGAAGAAATGGAGAAGTTCATTACTCAATGTCCATTTCAAGGTTATGACAGATCATCGTACCTTGGAATATTTCCAAGCTCAGAAGGATATGTCTCGCCGGCAGTCCCGCTGGTCCATGTATATGGCCGACTTTGACTATGAAATCCACTATGTCAAAGGAGAAGATAATTCTGTTGCAGATGCTCTATCTCGTCTGCCCAACCTTGAGGATAAAAGTTCAGAAATGACACCTCTGGTTGCAGCTGTACTGCTATCACAGACACACCTACCTCAGAGAGATTGAATTCCTGCTGCTGCAGGGACTCTCAATATATCTGCTGATGAAGAATTTCTACGTCGGATCTCCGCCGCGTATGATACAGATGAATTCACTAAGCAACTTGAGGCTGGTATCACAGCTGGAAGCATCTCAGGTGTCCGCAGAAGCCCTGGTCAGAACCTAGTATATATTGGTGACAGGCTAGTCATTCCTAAGGATCCTGCAGTACGGGAACTTCTCTACCATCTAGCCCATGATTCTCTTGGACATTTCGGGTTCACAAAGAGTTATGCTGCACTGAGAAATTCATTCTATTGGCCCAACATGAGGCGCGATCTTGAGGATGCATATATTCCCTCATGTGTTGGCTGCCAACGGAATAAAAGTCGAACAAAGAAACCTGTTGGGCCTTTACATCCACTGCCAGTCCCAGATGGCCGATTTGAAAATGTTGCATTGGATTTCATTGGGCCCTTGCCTACTGATGAAGGTTTTGACATGATCCTTACTATGACCGACCTTATGGGTGCAGATGTGCAGATCGCCGCTGTACACTCTGATGATACTGCAGAACAGACTGCACTGGTTTTATTCAATGAGTGTACTGTGAGAATGGGTTAATGAAAAACCTAATCTCTGACCGGGACAAGGCATTCACATCAAACTCTGGGAAGCCTTACACAAGCTTACTGGGGTGAAACTGAAGATGTCTACATCTTACCATCCAGAAACAGATGGAGGCAGTGAACGTACCAATAAAACAGTTGTTCAGGCTATTCGCTACCATGTAGACCGAAATCAGAAGGGATGGTGTGCCTCACTACCACGAGTTCGCTTTGCCATAATGAATTCACTTAATGCATCTACTGGATTTTCACCATTCCAGTTGAAATCTGGTCATTCACCTCGGATTATTCCAACTCTTGCACCTGCCATTGGTGGAGAGACTGTAGAGGAGTTGGATGCTCGGTCACTCATTGAAAAGCTTGAGTTGGATGTACAAACAGCTCAGGACAGCTTGGCAGCTGCTAAAGTCAGACAGGCTTATCATGCAAATATGCATCGTGCGGCTGAAGATGTATACCAAATTGGTGACCGAGTTATGCTCTCAACCATGAATCGCCGTCGTGATTACAAGCGAGCTGGAGCTAAACGAGTAGCCAAATTCATGCCTCGAGACGATGGTCCATATGAAGTGGTCAAGGCCTTTCCAGAGCGTTCTGAATACACCTTAAAACTTCCAAACAATCCTCAACTGTTCCCAGGATTTCACGCTCACCTACTGAAACAGCACATCCCTAATGACCCTATACTCTTCCCAACTCGTGAACCAAGCCGGCCAGGTCCAGTCATTACACCGGATGGCGCAGTAGAGTGGACAGTTGAGAAGATAGTGGATGAACACAGACATGGACGCGGCAAACAATATTTGGTGCGTTGGGAAGGATATGGCGCAGAATGGGATGAGTGGGTCCCTGGTCGGGACATGCAAGACACAATTGCACTTGATGTGTGGGAGGAAGAAGAAGAATTGTAACCCATTCAAATTTTTTGAAGTGGGGGAGGGTGTAAGTCTGGCACTTACTTACATTGATTGATGAAACCCGGTCCAATTATTACTAACTATCTTTGATGGATGATCCCAGTATTTAAACCTTTCCCATCAGTTGTACTTGTTTATCTTGTCTTTCACTTACACTACGACAATCTAGGTTACTATTTCTTTCCATGTATTCCTATCTTGTCTTTCTTACACTACGACAACCTAGATCACTGTTCCTGTCTTTCTGTCTGAATCAGTGAGGACACATTGCCGGCGTCCTTCCACCTACCTGTTAGCAGTTCTGAACAGCTGCGAGCTCTCGCACGTACCGCTGTTCGCGTTCGTCATACTTACGATGAATTCATGGCCTCAATCGCGTGTCAGAATCAGGAGCAGGCTGAGTGGGAGGAGACTAGAGCTCAGACGCAAGCTTGGGTTGATTTGATCAGATCTGATTCTGGTTCGGATCACGAATCCATGCCGGAACTCGAGCCGGTGCCCTGAACCCCCAGTCCCGCACAACTCCTGGCACCTCTTCTTCCGCCCAGCATCGTCGTGGGTCTCGACGACAAGGCCGGGCTCACCACCCCAAGCCTGATTCTCACCTTCCCCCGCTCAAGATTGGAACCCCGCCACTTTGATCTTATCCTACCCAACCAGCAAGGCATCGTCAACGAAGCAACAGAGCGGGATTTTGAAGAACGCGCCGCGGCTGCTGACGCTGCCTTCAACGGTTGCACTATTGTGCCTGGGGGACCTTACCCCGACGACACCTACAACTTGAACATTGCACGGGCTCTTCTTGCGCCAACCCCGCGGACAGAAACAGAAACACCGTCCCCGGACTTTCAGCATGGGGGCGTAATCACGCGGGAACTTTGGTCTAGTTCCTCGGCGCCGTCGTCTTCGGACAGCTCTTTCGAGAATATAGAGGTTTATACAACTCCCTTGCTGGGTCGCTATACGCCCTCCCAGCCTGTTGCTTTATTCACCAACCGATCGAGCCCTGCTGTCACCAAATGGTCAGTTAGTGCTTCGGATTTTAACATTTCACCATGAGCTAGTTGACAATGCGCTCGCTAGGGTCATCGCTCAACACCCAGAGCGCGAGGTGTCACCTGAAGCCACAACCAATTCGACTAGCACCACTGTTAGTTCTTACGACCAATTTTCGGATAGCGGAAGCTTCCGCCTGGACCGTACCCCAGCACACCTTCGAGCTTTGACCAACAATGCTTTGCAAATGCATCTAGCTCCATCACCCATCTCTCCGGCACTCCTGACTTCCATTCAGGAGGCGGCGCTTCGCCAGTGGCTCCACGACAAGGCAATGCTACAGTTAGAACAAATTCAGTGGGAGGACGACTGCACTGGCGCTCCGCTTCACAGCGCTCTCCGTACACTCTACGGCCCCCTCCGAGAATTCCTTGACTTTCTCACTATGGCAGCCAACTGCATCGCTCACCTGGAGCTTCTCGCCGATGCAGCCTCCATCCAGCAGCCTCTCCCATCTCCCCCAAGTTTTCATCTGGACCCTAGGCAGTCACCCACATCCTTGGACTTCAGCCTCCCCGACGCGACAGCTGCCCATGACCCTGGTCTCTCAGACACGACTGTTTCTGCTACCATGACTGTCGCCGCCACTCCCGGGACCGCGGTTATCGCGACAGGGGATACTCATACCAATCGTCACGGGAAGCGCAAATTTAGAGGGGACGACCCGGAACCCGAGCAAAAACGCAAGAAATTTCGTAAGTCCCACGGTGATATATTACGACGAGCGGTTATTGAACATGAGGCCTATAAAGCAGTTGGCCTCACCAACACCCATGCCATCTGCATGTTCACGGGGGTTCGCTTGGCTGTTCTAGCTGGCAAAGAGTGCATCGAGCAGTTCGTCAGGGAGCACTACTCAGTCGACGAGGTACGCGAACAATATCGCTATCTGGGAGCGCAAGCTTCTGATACCACTTCTTCGGCGTGGTGACAGACATACTTGCCGTCCGGACATGTTACCCACCCTCTTCTTACCAATTTGGAAGCCGCTCAGCTGCACGTCATGTGGAAAGTACTTCACCAACATCAACAATACATTTTGGCCTCTCTTGTCTTTGATATTCTCACCTTTCGTCTTCGTGACGTGTACGCTGTGTCCCATCTTCTCAACGCCGGATATCTTGGCACCCAGTACCCGGGTGCGAGACATTGGGAGCTCCTCCCTTTTGACGATCTCGAGTCTATTACTAGTGCGGCTGCTCTGAACTTTCAAGCCGACTACACCCCCGACTATGGACTCAACAACTTCGACGAGGACTCGGAAATAGACGACGTCAAACTCCAGTACCCCGCCAGCGACGACGAGTACCCCCTGGACCGCCGATACTCTCCAGACACAGAGTCGAGCACCATCTTCACGGATTCAGAAGACATAGAGTCGACTGCAGAATCGAACGACGCTCCCGGCATCACCGCCGGCTCTCGAGATGCGGAGCAGGGTTTTTACATTTGCCGTGTGGGCAATTGGTTTTGGGGGAACAATGATGCCCGTGCCGGCAGCCCGTCCGATACCGATCGGCGAGAACTTAGCGATCACAAGGATGAAGAGTTGATCGAATGCGAGCTCGTTGTCGGCAGTCCGAATGAACATGTTGCGCCTGATCCCCTCGCTACAGAAGCTTGATGGTGAGTCATATATTAATCCATCTGCCGTGGAGGCCTCACCGCTGCCCAGAACACTGTCTGCATATGCCCCTCGACCGTGTCTTCCTCAGGCCGTCTTTTTCTTCCAAATTACTCCTCTGTACATTCCAACACACGACTCGGCTCGCACACCCCCGCACCTGTGGATATTCACCTACCCCTGCGACCCCTACCATCAACTATTGCTTTCAACTTGTCCCACGTGCCCGCACGTGCAGATTCCGGCCGGTTCAACCCTGCCTATTTCTTGACTCGCAATCCCGACCCAACTCGGTTGTCGCGGCTACTCGAGCGATGCTCGGGTGCGCCCACTTGTTTCGGCTCTGACCCCTACAATCCCAGCTATGACCCCATTCACACCCCGTTCACGCTTCCACTTACGCCCCCGAACAATCTTACGTACCGTCCCTGAGATATGGGTCGATTCACATTGTACTGTTATCTTTCTATTTTATCTTTGTAGTAGCCTTGGCAATCACATCGATAGAATGGGCTATAGGAGTGCGTAAACGTAAGACCTCGCCTTTAGAAAAGAATTTTTGCTTTTCTTACACCTTATCTGTAAACTGCGGGACTCCACGAGTTCGTGGCGATGCACAAGCTTTTCATGAGAACCTTACTCAGGACTGGAAGTACTTGGAAAAGGATGATGACTATGTTTTTTATCCGGTAGAAATGTACGATGATGCAGGGCAGGAGTATCAATCTTTCACAATGTACAAACGAGTGGATAAGAAAATCCGGCCGGTATCTACAACCTTCTCCCCAGATTACGAAGTCAAGCGTACCATTCCCGAGGATCCGCTAAAAACTTTGCCCGACCTCCCCTTTCATCCGCCGCCGTTTTCTCCCACAGCCTGGTTGGATTTAGACCGACTAAAAGTATTGAATATCAATCCGGACGGCTTCTTAAGCTCCGAGGAAGAAACATTATTCACACACATAATGGTTCTGAATCAGGACGTGTTAGCATTTGAAGATTCTGAGCACGGGACTTTCAAAGATGAGTACTTCTCCCCCTATAGAATTGCTACGGTGCCGCACACGCCCTGGGAATATAAAAGTATACCCATACCCCCAGGAATACTACAAAAAGTCATTGACGTCCTAAAATTAAAAATGGAAGCAGGAGTCTACGAGATGTGCCAGTCGTCGTACCGTTCACGATGGTTCTGTGTACTCAAGAAGAATGGAAAACTGCGAATAGTGCATGACTTGCAACCATTAAATAAAGTTTCTGTCCGGGACGCGGGCATGCTGCCTATTGTGGATGATTTTGTAGAAGGTTTCGCAGGCCGGCAATGTTACACCGTTTTCGATCTCTACTGGGGTTTCGACGCGCGAAAAATGGAACCGGAAAGCCGGGATATGACCATGTTCATGACTCCACTAGGGCTGCTTCGAATTACGACCATGCCCACTGGTTACATTAATTCGCCGGCGGAATTTCAGAAGTGTATGGTATTTATTCTACAAGATGAAATTCCGCACATAGCTAATGTATTTATTCCGGGCCTGAGACCCAATATTTGGGGGGAGGACGGTCAGCCAGAGAAACTAGCTAGTAATCCGGGAATTCAACGTTTTATTTGGGAACATGCTAACAACGTACACCGAATTATGCATCGCATGGTGTGTGCTGGCGCGACATTTTCAGCGACCAAGCTGCAGTGTTGTAGACAACAGGCTTTAATTGTCAGACAGCTATGCACGCCAGAAGGACGGACTCCTGACACCAAAAAGGTCTCCGCCATTCTGGATTGGCCTCCTCTGAAAACACCCCAGGAAGTACGACACTTCTTAGGCCTGTGCGGGACGGTCAGAATTTGGATCCTCAACTATTCATTGATCATTCGCCCACTCACCGAACTGTACCGTCGCAATTTCGAATTTATATGGGATGAACGACGAAAAGATGCATTCACCTGCATAAAAATGCTGGTGGCCAGTGCACCAGCACTGTTCCCTATAACTTATGATTCAGATTGGGCTGTGTATTTATTGGTCGATTCTTGCCGTGAAGCAACCGGGATGATTCTGTCGCAGGAAGATGCACAAGGCCGGCGACGACCTGTGCGGTACGGATCAATCCCAATGAGCGAGCGGGAGTCCCGCTATTCCCAACCGAAGTTGGAGTTGTTTGGGCTATATCGAGCCCTTCGTCATTGGCACCTCTATATAATTGGGGTCAAAAATTTCAGGGTAGAAGTAGATGCTAAATTTATTCAAGGGCTCCTCAACAATCCAGATCTACAGCCAGACGCCGCTGTTAACCGCTGGATCCAAGGAATCTTGATGTTTCATTTCGCCTTGATCCATGTGCCCGCTGCTAAGTTCCAAGGGCCCGATGCTTTGTCCCGGCGGCTGCCGGCAGAAGGAGAAATGGTAGAGAGTGATGATGATGAGTGGCTTGACCAAATAGGCTTGTTCGCGGCCATCGAGCCCTTGCTCAATGAACCTTATCATGTCACTGAGCTTTCATCCTGTTTAGCGGTGGTGTAGGACAAGAAAGGAATTTATGTGACATCCAACGCTTCTTGAGCACCCTTGAAGCTCCGACATTTCCTAGTACCCAGAAACACCGCCAATTCATTAAACAAGCCACGAGATATATGATCCATGAAGGAAAGTTTTTGCAACGAAACAAATCCGGCCCACCTTTAGTAGTCATTATGGATCCCAATACGCGCTTGTGATTGCTCAGCCAGGCGCATGATGATTTGGGCCATCGAGGAGTCGAACCAGTCTGGGAAATCATGAAAAAGTGTTTCTACTGGCCAAAATTTTACAATGATATTCAGCATCATATCGCGTCCTGCCATAAATGCCAGGTGAGGAGTACTAAGAAACTAAAATTCCACTTACCGTTTCTACTCCTGTGGCTTTATTCCAGACCATCTATATAGACATCATGATGATGCCTGAAACTCCAGGCGGTTTTCGCATGATCGTGGCTGCACGCGATGACTTGTCAGGAGCGTGTGAGGCCCAGGCTCTTCAAACCAAAACAGTGGATGACCTGGCCCAATTTTTCTGGATCCATTTATATTGTAGGTACGGGTGTCCGCGGAAGGTGATTACGGACAACGGATCGGAGGTCAAAGCCGGATTCAGTAAACTGATGAAGACCATGGGCGTACCTCATGTTCGAATTTCCTCATATGATAAGCATGCCTCCGGGGTGTTGAACAAGGGCATTATACCCTTCGAGAAGCGCTGGTCAAAGCATGCGGGAGAAAAATTGAACTGTGGCCAGAAAAACTTCCAGTGGCGCTGTTGGCTGACCGGATCACTGTTAGTCGCGTAACAGGTTTTTCGCCTTATCAATTACTATATTCCACCGACCCAATTCTGCCATTTGATCTCACTGAAGCCACGTTTCTCGTCACTGGTTTCCGAACTGGGATGAGCACTGCCAAGCTATTAACCCTGCGCATTCGACAGTTGTCCAAACACGATCGCAATGTCAAGCGAGCTTCTGAGATCTTGAAGAAAGCACGGTTTTGCTCTGAAGAACAATTCGAACAAAGATTTTTGAAAAAGCTACGAAGAGACGAATACAAAAAGGGAGAGCTGGTCTTAGTCCGAAATGTGGCCATTGAAACGGAAGTCAGTTCCAGAAAGAAAACCATGGACAAATATTTCGGGCCTTACGAGGTAGTGCAGAAGAACATGGGAGGCGCTTACATTCTGAGAGAATTAGATGGAGCCCCTCTCCAAAATCGCGCTATCGCCGCATTTCGCTCTTGCCCTACATAACCCGAAACCACTGGTTCATGCGAACGGGCTGGATGGGAAAGGACGGGGATGATGACTCGGGGTCCACAGAAGTTGAATCGGAATCAGAAGAAGGCGAGTAAAACAATGGAAGTCGGACCAAAAGATTTGGAAGCACCAAAAATTGACTTAGGAGAGCCGACTCAACGGCCACGTTTTCGGCACTCCAAAAACCGCCACTACAAAAATGACTGCTTCTTTCGACATTCGTATATCTCTCCCTCCTACATTCCACACCTCTGCCTTCTACCTACCCTTTCTTGACCTCAGCATTATCCAACGCCTATATACACCCCCGCTTTTCATCCACAATGCCATGGATCCGGCCTTGTTCCGCGGCCATGAAAGCCTACCTGGTGGACTAGGGGATGGTCCTCACGGCGACGTACGTGCTTTATTGCTTGTGACGCGTAAAATCATATATTAATCGTTAAGCAAATTCTTTACTCATGACCATCATGAACTCATGCAGGCAGAACTCCACCTGACTGCGGGTCTGCACTTCCGCAGGGCTGCCATTCACCACCTCCACTCCTTCCAGAATATTTCTTTCGCTGCATCCCCGTATATCAACCCAGACCACGTGCGTTCGCTTGCTTCCTCCATCAACTCAACCGACCGTGGCCACACCAACGTTTCCACCTACGAAATCCTTGACTCCTCGCCTGAACCTTCCTCTGCGCATACAGAGCTCGGAAATCCCTATACCGAGTCGTCCTCGCCCGGCACCACTCACGCACACACAGGGCTCGAAACCACCCATATCGAGCCGTTCGGATCTGCACATACCGATCGTCAGCCCGTCGAATATCGCGTGAGGGACCCTGCCGCCTACACTCTCCTTCACCCCATCTTCGCAAACAGCATGGACAAAAAAACCCAGCGGCAGCTCGACGCCTGGATGTTGTATCGCGTTCACCACTGCCGGATGATTGGCGAGTTCCGCCCAACTCCGACGCAGCCCACTCCCGAACGGGAGGTCCTCCTCATCAAAAAGGACTACACTGACAAATATATCTTCGTGTTGGGCAGCGTGCCTTGGGCGCCGCTGCAAGCAGGGGTTAACATTGAATGCATCGGTGAATTGGTAGGGCCTTGGCAGGCCACAGCGCACCTCGACTGGCGCCACGATATGCTGTGCAATTTGTGGAGATGCGAGGGGACTGAGCAACAAGCTTGGGTCAGAGTGCATGGGCATTTTAAGGCTTCGCCTACCCTGTTCAAGCGAATCAAGGTTGGGTTGAGGTGGATGAAGAAGCGGCTGTTGGTCGCTTCGCGGCCGAAGAACAAATCGGTTCAGACGGTTGGCGAGGATAGCTGACTGACAGCAATATGTAAGGGGCCACACACAAATACGAGAAATTATGTACTATCGCCACTGAATGAATCAATAATTGTGTTGGACGCATTGGGGGACTGAGGACAGTCCAAATTTAATCTGTCCGCCGTGGATGTCCCACATGAAAAATATTTGCCATGAAACGCGTCCAACACTATTTTTGATGGCACTACATAATAATAATATATTACGTAATTTGGATGAGTCAGCAGATCGGCACCTCCCGGAGGCAGAAGGAACCTGAGTTGAGTCACAAAGAGTCAAATGGAGTCATTGGAAAGGGCCCGGAAATGCGATGAGTCATGATGAAAAGGTATATAAGGAGGGTGGTTTGGAGAAGGTTTCCCCCGCTTTTTAGCACCCCACTTGTAGTTTTTACTAGCAATTAAATTCCTTGGCTTAATAATCCGCCTACTTGAGCTTCTAAGTCTTTTAAAAAGCTTACTTAATACTCTACAAACTCCTAAGTCACCCAGGGCGCCCAGCCTTACTGATTTGATCCGAACAAAACCGCTCTCGGCTTACTAAGCCAATTTTTGCACAGCCACTTCCGTATTAGAAATCAACGCCAAATTCTTAAAAAGGTAATTCTTGGTGGAACTACGAACACTTGGTAAAGCTTCGAATAAAGTATATTTCCAAGCTCCCAAGGGAAATAAAATTTCCGCTCGACAGCGCGGTGCCAGCAGAACAAGGACACTGTGATGTGGACTGCGGTTTTGTAAACTGCCGAGCGGGGTGGTAACCCTGGCTAGTTTAGAATTGTATGTCCTCTAGGGGGAATATTTCTGTCGCTATGAAAAGTGCACCTCGGTGCTAGGTTTATTTTATTTGGAGTGTGGTTTTATATAGGAGGTGTGTGTTTCTTCAGTAAAGAAGGCGTAATTTACAACCGGTTACCGCATTTTTTAGTGCAATAGAACAGTCTTCTCAGTGTGCGCTGTTGGATCGAGCTCTACAGCTTGTCAAGAAGGGACGATCGAGCACAATGCTGGCTCCGAATCAAGGACGCTGAGGTGAAGTATGTGTTTTTAGCAGGCCTCCTCGGTCATATAGTCTGACTCCGAAGGTATTTGGTGTGTAGGTTGTTTGGCTGGAGCGAAGGCCATTTTAACAAGCTCGGTTCCTCGGCCGAGTGCTCCCTTCTTTCAACCTCTCCGTAATAATGTCCCAACTAATCGTATCCTTCTCTTCTTATCCTATCTGCCTGCGGAGGGCACAATAATCCAATCTAGGCTAGCGGCTACACGCCAAACTTGGCTGTGTCGCTTTGTGTGAGGGTTTTTCAACTACCCTCTTTTAATGAGGAAGAGGGTTGGATTGGATAGGGAAGTGTAGAGCTGGTTTTGATAATAACCTGACTTTGCTGACCGACGGCTCAGTGTAGGAAGGAAAGTGTCTCCAAGGAGCAAGAGAGTGTTTTCCAGTGATAACAGTTTGTTTTGGGTGAGACCGAGTTGTACTTTAGAGCTTTTTACAGCTTTAGAGGATGTGGGTCCAAAACCAAGATCATTTTCTATCAGCGTAAAGGCTGTATTTATACTCCCCATTTCCGCAGCCGGCTCCCCTCTCCTGCCTGCCCAGATAACGCCGCCCATCCTTGTGCTACTCCTCCCCCTACACCCTTCCGCAGTCCTCCTTGCTCGGCTCCTTCTCCGCTCGGTGCCTACTCATCCAACCTTCGTAATATCCGGTCGGTCATTCCCCCAATGCCCCTTCTTCCTGCTCGGCAACCCGTTCCCTGTGCTCAGTACACATTGTGAAGGCTGTATATGCTCTGCATATTCCCTTGTGTAGCACCATCAGTACAACGGGGATGAAGAAGCACAGCACGGCTATATCACCAAATCGGGACACACCTGGAAACCACATTCAGACTTCCCAAAACACACTCCTCAACCTAGGGCATTGACTGGGACACAAACTATGACCAATAATCCACTGCAGACACCATCAATTTGAGCCCCACCGAGCCTTTTGGCCTGACTCTTGGTCCAAAATTGCATGATTTTCTGTCCACTCCCCGACCCGGCCAAAATCCTTTGATGTGCACTAAACGCCCCAGCACCAGCAGCGTGCCTCATATATTGCCCATGCGACACCACACCAAGAAGCCTCCTGGTCACCAGAAATCACTCGATTCTCACCAAACAATAAGCGACTCTAATGATCGTGCCTGTAAAATCGCTTGATTTCCTAGCATCAGACACCTGTTTTGGAGTGCGGGCATTGTTACCCGTCCGTTGCCCTCCCTACAGACCTCAGACCCGAGGCCGCCGACACACTGTGGGATGTTCTGCCTCCATTTGGGCCGAGCCTGAAACATGGAGACAGTTGCCTGCTCTTTCCAGCACAAATCACTTGATTTCCCCACTCTGCAACACCAAAATCGCACGATTTTGCCAATTCAAGCTGGTCTCCTGTGACTCACGATGTGAGAGACCGCATGGTACCAGGGCCTGGGGGCTGTGCAAGCCAAAGGTATAAAAGGAACACTATTCTAGCACTGTAGAGGGAGATACCTCCCCCCCCCCCCATGTACTCTACTCCCCATCGCCTAATCTCCCACCAATAAACTCAGTTCACACCTATCATCCTCCGCTGCTCGCACCTTTCCCCACGGAGCACCTATTTTGGAGACATCCTTCCCTGCCGAAGTATTCACACTCCTTTATCGTACAGTTTACTAACACATCTTGTCTCTCTCCGAGACACCACCAGACACACCCGCTGACCCAAGGACACACTGCGTCCTGCTCTATAGCGCACCATGCTACCGGGTTTCCATTGCGTAAACACCCTAGTGGCCAAACGAGCTACATCGCGAACACCATCTATTTCGCATCGTAGCACCGCAGTCCGCATCACAACTGGAGCCCATCGTGAGGGTGTTTTACCGTGGATTTCCAACATTGAAAAGCTTCATCGGCAGCTTGCTCCACCGTATCCCTGCAGTGGGCATCTCAACTGGAGCCCACCGCGAGGGTGTTTTTCTACCGTGGATTTCCAACAGCAAAAAGCTTCAGCAGCAGCTCACTTCTATCGTTGCCCTGTGGTGGGCACCCCAACTCCAGCCATGGATTACGACCAGCAACAAGCTTCAGCAGCGGCTTGCTTCCATTGTTGCCCTGCGGCGGGCACCACAACTGGAGCCCTCGGTTTTTTACCGTAGATTTCCAACAGCGCGAAGCTTCAGCAGCAGCGTGCTTCCACCATTGCACCGCAGTGGTATCCCAGCGGAAGCCATGGATTCCAACCAGCGAAAGGCTTCAGCAGTAGCTTGCTTCCATAGTAGCCCGCCACTTCAATCCACCTACCTCCGACCGCACTTGCTCCACTTGCTGCTACTTAGCCAAGTCAATTTCGGTCTACCCACAGCCTCTCCACCAGAGCACACTCGCCAACCACATATCGGAAGGTCTGCATCTTCAGATCCTTGCCGCGTACCTCCGACAATGATTATTTCGCTTGCTGCTACTCCCACCAAAGACGAGCAGAGTTTTTGTGCCCACCTCTCTACCAGAGCACATCACCCAATTTTCCCGCAGATCACCTGGGGATTCTTATCCTCGAACTTTTCGGCTGGTTCTACAGGCACATATCTCTCCGAAACGAGGCCTTGTCACGGAATTTAGCGGAAGAATGGCACCAGGAGGGAGCAGGAGTTGCAGGAGAAAGAAGAACAGAGTAGAGAAACCCAGTGATGATGGGATACACCCATACATCTACGGGAGGCCTCGGCTAATCTTCACGAAAATCCACCAGCATCAATCACTAGCACCTCTGTGTGCACCACTCAGATCATTCCCTCCGCAACTGCTCTCGCAGTAGTCCAACCACTTCCCATGCGTCCCTTCCCACTCTGCGGGCATTCTGCCACGATGGTACACAAACCCGATCCGACAAACCTTTACTCCGAAATGTCCACTATTGGGGTTGGGGTACATGGGGCAGGATCCTTGCTACTGCAGTAGTGGCAGCAGAATGTTGATTCAGGCCCTCAAATACAATCCGCTGCTGCAGACCATTGGTTTGGAGGCCCCTGCTACAATCAGGCCAACCATGTACAGCTTTGACTGTGACAATGCAGAAGAGGACCAGCACACAAGTTTTGAAGGAAAGACTTGAAAGTCGAAAGAGGTTATAACACCAGAGTGGTGGAAACCAGTGCCAGATTGGGACTCAGCCAGCCACCTTACCATCCTCACCATTTACTGCGGAAACGGTTGTGCAGACTCCAGCACCATCGCTCTCACCCCCATCCGAATTCTGATCAACGATTGACAATCTGGCACTTTGGGAGGAGATCTTGATTGCATCATAATCATAGCCCCCATGGAGTCAGGACTTTGTGTGATTTCCCCAGAAGCACAGAGCTACTATTGGGGAAGTCTGATCACGAAGCACTTTCTCGTGGTTGAAGCATCAGCAATCAGAATTGTCCAGATTCGGAGCAATGCCGTGCATGATGACATACACATTATTGGTCGAGGATCCCAGAACAGCATCTGACACAAATTCGGAGTAATCGGGAGCCTCAAGTTCTCGATTGGAGTGCTGGACCAGGTCAAAATTATTGATGAAGCCCCACTTGTATTGTTGATCCAACAATATGGTTGAATCTTCCATCCTTCCCATGCCCAGACCACTGCTTCACCAGACAGTACACGGAACTTATGTTCCAGGTGCACAAGGTTGAGCAGGATAAAGCTCTGCTCCCCCGGGCGGGTGGATCATGACATCATCCCCCAACTCTGCGAAGGACTCTCAATTTTTCTTAGAGGATATACAGCACATCGGCACCGGCACACGATCGGAAAATCACATGATTTTGTACCCAACTAGGATGTAGGCTCCGGCCCGGCGGTCATGGCATGAAAATCAAGTGATTTTCAGACTTGAACAAGCAATCAACAGCCCAGATACCGAAATAGGTTGATTTAACGGCAGGATCTACCTGTGAAGGCACAGGGCAAGCGGGTTGCACCAGAGACCACCCTGTTGGACACCGGATATTGCTGCCTGTGGCGCCAAACTTCATTTCTTTGTGGTGTGTTCCGCAAGCGGCACGGACACCATCATTTTGTTGATTGCTAGTCAATCCTCATTTGTGACTACTCCCATCTGATCTTGCGATCCTGGGCCACAGAATCAAGTGATTTTCATATACAGCCAAGCATGCCTCCACTTTCCACGACACAAATCATCCCAGTCCTAGCACTGGTGATTTTCAGGAAGGAGTGCTACCCACAAATCTGGCTTTGCTCGCAACTCGCCCTCATTTGCTCCCCAGCCCTCGACTACTGCCGCATTTTCTGTGGGATACCAACGATGAAATATGCTCATACAACTGTCAGTGCGAAAGGGGATGGGAAAAATTGAGCATACAGCTGGCGCTTATGGTGCTCCGAACTCCGAGGCTGAGAAGTGGGACATGAAGTACCTCAGGATGTACGCTCGGAGCATGGGAAATCACATGATTTGTGTGCAGAGTCAGCACAGCCACTTCCGATGCTGCACCCAGGTCGGATGACAACTCAGTCCTCGAGAGCAATCCTCATTGCTGCTGCCTCCCCCAGCTCATATTTTGGAAGCAGAATTTGGACAAAACGGCCTTGTTACACCCGGAAGCAAATCATTCGATTTTGGCAGCCCTTGAACATGGTTCCCAATCCAGCACATCTATTCCAATCACAGGAGATATAGAATTCAAGGGCTTCGTCACACCCGGAAGCTAATCAGTTGCTTTTGGTGGCCCTTGTACTTCATTCTCGATCCAGCACATCTATTCCAATCACAGGAGATATCAATCTCAAGGGCTTCGTCATACCCAGGAGTGAATTAATCGCTTTTGGTGGCCCTTGAAGGAGATATAGACATCAAGGACCTTGTCACACTCGAGAACGAATCCAACCGCTTTCGATGGCCTTCAATATTTGTGGCAATCAGGAATTGACCTCATTTCGCGATCATCTGACAGGTGTTTCCTGATGGGAAAAGATCTCGAAATCACAGGAGCATTGACCGGAAAAATCACGTGATTTTTGATTGTAGAACTCCCCATGCAGGCGGGATTTCCACTCCCGGAATGATCTTCTGCAACCGGTCGAAGCCTCCGAGTGCCAAAACTATGATTTCACTGATTGCATTGGCTCGGTAGAATGCCCATTCTGGACTCGAGCCATTATTTTGGAATCTGTTCGAAGGGAACAATGGGTGCCCTACAAGAATTGCATGGATTACCGAGACTCCGAATAGAGAAACATGTGATTTTGCTCAGATGGGCGTAGGAGCATCGAGTCAAGATGTTGATTCATCCAAGTCAAGGAATCCGGAGATTCTGTGCCCAAGCATCACACAATTGTCATCCTCCATGGTTCATTTCGGTATACATGCGACTATCCAAAGTACGAAGGAGGGTCCAAGAAAACACAAAGGAACTAGGTCCTTCGAAAACACAACGGGTTGTCAAGAAATTTGGCGGGTTTTTGCAGCCCTGCTCGCACAGCTGCCGCTGCAGAATTCAGGTGTAATAAAAGTAGAAAACAAGAAAACTGGTTGCAGAGAAACCTCCACCACAACTGGAGCCCACCACTACTGCCCACTGGCGGCCCCTGCCATGCTACTGCCATCTACATGTGAATCCACCTGCACATCATCGGGCAATATTTTCCTAGACGAAGGCGGTGCCGGCGACGCCAGGTGTTCAGGCATTCCAAAGGTGCCCAGGAGAGATGTATCTCCGGACTTGGCCGTATTGGGCGACGCCGATGCAGCGGATGGTATCCACGAAGACGAGAACTTGTGACTCAGCCCGGACGGAGTTTTCAAGGGAGAAGTGTGGGAGCCGAAGAAGACAGAAGCTGTGAAAAAGGGAGGGTGAGTGGGAGGCCAGCAGGGACAGGAAATTGGGCAACACACAATGCTTGAAGGTAGATGGCGAAGAATGGAATATATGAGGTGGAGTAGCCACAGGCGCTGCCGGCACAGAAGAAGCACCCGTTGCGACCTCTGCCACCATATCCAATGCGACCATAATATCGCTAGGAACATTTCTCCATTTGCGTTTGCCACCATCCGGAGCCATCTCACCGCTTCTACAGCCACCCATCTCAGATGCATTGTTCGTGCCCGAGCTCTCGACACCACACATGTGAACGTCCTCATCTGTTCCATCCTGCACCCGCTCGTCCCCTTGGCCAGCTCCCTCCGAGTCCTCGGAGTAGTGCTCATCTCGTGTTTCACCCTCAACCCGCTGCAAAGCATTGCGATTGATCAGTGCCAGCTGCGAGTTGAGCTGACACGATGTCTGCTCAAAGACATTCGCAAGCTTTGCAATTGCAGGAAAGACACGGTCAACAGAGTCCACGGCCAACGTTTCGTTATTTGCAGCATCAAGGAACGGGGCGAAAGCGGAGGCTGCATTCGCAATGGAGGTTGCAGCTGCAGCAGCAATACCCACAGGGGAGAGGTTCAGGGATGCGGAGAGGAGAGTTGGCGGTGTATAAATTGCCGGAACTGCAAAGATACGGAGGGAGCCACTCAAGAGCGGTGCAGTTTCATTTCGGGTGTGAAGTTGTGAGGTTGTGACAACAGCATGAGTGCTGTGGGTGAATATCCACTCCATGGTTTGCCCGTGTATTGAGTGAAGGGCGCCAGGAACCAGGACCTTGAATGGGACAACTTAAATTCAAAACATGGAGAGTCAGAATTAATTTTGCTCACCTTCGAAATCCGAATGAGAGAACGTGAAGGCCAGATCTTTATCTCCGTTGTATGAGCCTGATTGTCCATCACAGCATCCTTCAGATCTTCTTGAATCCGTTCCCACAGGTCCTGGACAAATGACAGGGACTTTGTCTGGGTCAGAGAATGACCTCGGCACTCCTCAAATTCATTTAGGATGTTATATGTGGCATTGAAAATCTGTTCACCCTTCAATCCAGCAATATACTTGAGAAACTGGTTTAAAATCAAGTTAACGAGTGTTGCATGATATACATACAGACTCACCTGGAATGTATGATCCGCTTTCGCAATTGTTAGAGGTAATGATGAGATATCCCGCTCGATGTAGATGTGGTGGGCAGTAACGAAATCCGTAAATAATCCTTTCAAATACCCGACGGAAGGCAGTGATCCAGCATAGCCTTGGCGATCATCAAACTTGGAGAACTGCTTGCATCCACGCTGGCCATAGTAAATGACCGTGGCAAGGTACATCATTTCCCCGTCTGCGTGATACCGATGCTGGACCTCAGAGACCATTTCGGAAAATGGCGAGGGACCAAATCATGTGGCAAATGTGTTGCACATCATCCACATCATGGTTTTAGAGACCGCACCCCGGGCAGAAATATACGCTGGGTGACATCAGCTGTTTCCATGAGCAAGGAAAATTTAATTACTATGGAGGCTGTACAAGAAAATAACTTTTTTTGAGAGTGGCTTTCCGCAATCACATTTGAACTGTTCAGGTGCGCCAGGAAGCGATGATGGAATCCATATAAAAATGTCATGCGTGTAAAGTGTGCTCGGATCAAGCCCATCTTTACTACCTGTACTGCGATGAAGTGCGAATACTGGGTGGGGTGGATGTTCGTAAAAATTGCCTTGGCAGTAGCATAGGGGCCATCCATATTCTGTGATTTCATGAGAAAGCTTGGCTCTTAGTTCGGCGAACTGATTTTGCAAAACTGAGTTGTTTACTGCCTCGGAGGAACTACTCTTCACCGGCTGAGTAGTCGGGTTGGTGCCAGAAGCCTCAAGAATTGCATCCACGAGACTGTCATTGATAACCTTATCGCCGGAGGTGATGTCCGCGTACTCGTCATTCTCGTCAATGAATTTTAGCTGGTGGGCAAGTTGGTCAAACTCCGCTGGCGAAATCTGCGACCGATTTGCTGCCAATAATATCAATGAGCGAAGTAACAGAAAGAGAGAAAGTTATATACCATTATTAGCGTCAAATACTGGTTGCGAGGGTTGCGAATTCTCGCGACTGGGACCTGCTGCGTTCCAGATACCTGACCAAAATGCCGGTCTCCCCGTATGTGCGGAGGTGCTCAATGGGTTCCCAACAGGTGTTGCTTGATGAGTATTGTAAGGCCCGAAGAATGGGGCTGCGGAATGGGGAGGAACGAGGATGGGTGTGGTATACACAGAACTTGTCTGCGAAGGACGAGCGGGACGTCTATGCTCCGAGTTTCTGGGGTTTTGTGGCAGATTTCCCAGGGTTGGGATTTTCTTCTTGCGTCCGGATCTGGCCTGCTTCCCACCGTGAGTTCCCGTGGGTTTTGGCATGGCGGAATCCATGGAAGCGCCGACAGAGGCGCTGGGAATGGTCTGACGTGTGACTGATGTGTGTAAGCTGTGTGTGCATCACCCGGAACAGTTAGCATCACTCAATCATGACGGGTGCAATTTGGGTGCAATTCTACTCCAGTAATAGGTATCAACGGCCGTGGTGCATGGGCCTGAATTTGGTAAATTCGAGATCAAAAGCTGATGGGGTCCTGACAACTGCCTTGGCATCTCAGCGAAATGCCTGAAAATATTCCTCCAGATTTTTCTATGCTTACGGGAAGTCAACCAGTAAAATGCAATAACTATTAACCAGAACATTTATCTAATACAAAGGCCCTCCGGGCATCCCTGGTACCTCTCTCAATCTGTATGTAGAATCAGATGAATAAATGACCTGCGGCCTACAAGTGGCCCGCTCGCAAGTCTCGCCTGGCCTCATGCCTCGCAAATACTTTATTAGCTCATCTTAAGTTCAGGGCGGTCAGACCGCATTTCGAACTTAAGTTGTGATATATCTTGAGTTCTCTTAATGTAGCCTGCCTACTGTACCCTAGCTACATTCTGAATATCCTTGGGAGCACCCGCAACTTAAGTTCCGCATCCCCACTTAAGTTCACGCATGACTCAAGTCCTGGTCGACACTTAAGATCACATATGAGTCTAAAAATACATAATGAATTACTGAACTGGTGGAACTGAAGTCGCCGAACTGAAGTCTGGAATGAATGAAACACTTGAGTCTTCGCCAAACTGAAGTCCTCGCCTGCAACTCAAGTCCTTTTCCATCTTCAATTCTACCCGTGGACTTGAGTTTGTGCGGGACTTCAGTTCTTTTTACTGTAAGGCAAAACTTCAGTTCCGTATATAAACGGTCAAAGCTGATGATTTCATACCTCTTCTTTGTCTTGGGTTTCACCGGACTCGCTGGAACGTACTCCCAGCTGATAGATACTGGTTAGCGCCGTTAACGTGCATGCACAAACTCGAAAACTTACCCAGGTGCCCGTTTGGGAGCATTTGCTGTGGCTGCGGCCTTCTGTTCACGTTCTAATGCAGCCTCCTGTGCATCCAAAATGAATTTCACAAATCAGACGCCCGAATGAAAGCTTACCGCAGGTGTTTTGCACACTCTCCCCGTGCGCCGAGTCCCAGACTCTTGTGGTGCATCATCCTCTGGGACGAGCTGTGTATCCGCCTGGTGCTTCCTCCCACGCTTCTTTTAGTTATTGCCGTCGACAGGAGGAGGTGGCGGCAGCGGTGAAGGCAGCGTCAGAGAGCGAGCCGGGGCTGGCGTGCACGGTGGCGGCGGCGTTGGAGAGCAAGCCGGAGTTGGCATACGCGGCAGTGGCGGTGTTGGAGAGCAAGCCGGGGTTGGCATACGAGGCAGCAGCGGCGTTGGAGAGCAAGCCAGGGTTGGCATACGAGGCAGCAGCGGCGTTGGAGAGCAAGCCGGGGTGGCGTACGAGGTGGCGGCGGCTTGGAGAGCAAGCCGGGGTTGGCGTACGAGGTGGCGGCGGGTTGGAGAGCGAGCTGGCTTGGCGTACGAGGCGGCGGCGTGGGCGGGGGCGTACGAGGCGGCGGCGGCGTTGGAGAGCGAGCCAGCGTTGGAGTATGCGCCGGCGGCGAGGCAGGACACGAAGGAGGTGGTGTCGGAGTGGAAGGACGTGATGGGGGTGCCTCAGCTGCACACGCCTTGCAGAAGAACCCCGAGGTTCCACTGACCGCTACTGACACCAGTGTGCTGGCCAACTCATACCACTGGGCCCACGTAAACCCAGCGAGCCCAGTCGCGGGGAAACGGAGTGGCAACTGGGCGGCGTCATAATACTCATCGGGCCGCTGGCGATTGCTGCCCACGGTATCTCTTGACTCCCAAACGCAGCTTCTGCGATGTCAGCAAAGTTAATAATATGTGCATATATTGTCAAGTAAATGGGAACTACGCACGATATGACTGTACCAAGAAGCTGGTCACTGTCTGCGCCAGGTTTTTGGGAGACATGTTGTCCAGGGCCTCAGCGCTGAGAGGAAAGAAAGGTGGCGGCCCTTCGCCGAATCTTCACGGGGGCCGCATACTCTAGGAGCATGGGTCAGAATGGATCGTTGTAACGCTGTTGTGACTGACCTTTGAGAGGCTTTGTTGCCCATGCATACATGCCGTTGACACTGTCTTTGACGACTTGCTCGTATTGCTTCTCGAATGGTTGGCGTACGTGGATGTCCTCGGGAACGGCTTCAACCCTGCTCCAACCGTAAGTTGCACGCAAGGCATCATAAGTGAATAACTTACCACTCGAAGTGCACCTGCCCCTCCTTGCTCAGCCAAGCCATTAGCATAGTCGCCACAAAGGGCGAAACTTGTGGCTGGCGTGGAGGCTGTCAACCATGTGCTTGAAGCCGCTTGCCACTAGCTTTTGACGTCTGCGCAAGGTCAGTGGCGAAAGACATGGCATCGGAGAAAACACTTACTCCACCCATTGACGTCCTCATCAGCCATCGCCGCCGCTTCCCATGAGGCTTGATCCTCTTTCGCCCACAACAGCCGCTCAGCCATCCGAAACTTCCCACTGGGATTCATTGGCCTGGCAAACCTTTCGAATATTCATGAATGGCATTGTGCTGATCCTCACAAAATTTGTTGCGACCAGTGTAGGCTCGCCAATGCAGGGGCCTCTGGGGTAGACTCCCCAGCGTCGTCTTGCTTAGTCTTGAGTTTCGTCCTTTCAGCCATCTGTTTGTTGCTGATAACCTTCTGAATCGCCTGTTATTTTGTTGCTAGGTTAAAGGCGTTCAAGACGAGACGACAAAAGTGCTTATCAATTGCCACCCCGCCTTGCTGTATTCGCGCAGGAGAGCTCCGTGTCCACCCTCGTCCTCCTCCTCGTCGCTGGTGCCACCGTCATCAGCTGTAGCCAAGGTTTGCTTCTTGTGTTTTAGTTTCCAGGTGGCGACAAGTGCGGGGACGCAAGCTTCCTCCTCCCGGTCCTGGGGCTGCACCTTGTGCTGGAATGCCTTGGCGTCAAAGGCGTCGTTCTTCACCCGGTCATAAAAGTCAGACGTGGGCTTTCCCTCCAGGCTGGGAAGATCCACGTCGCAGACCCCGATGTCGAGGATCCAGCTGCGTTGGTGCTTGTTAAGTTTGGGTACGGCGGCTTCCTCGCCTTTGGTGGTGGCAACGTGCGCCAGCTCAGGAAATGGCATGATGTCGGGGACGCCGTTGGGGTCGTATGGCTTAAACATTTCTTTAGTTTTGGTGTTCTTCATGTGCGCCATTGTTTCGCGTCAGGGCGAGTCGGTGCGGGGGTGGTGCGGGCAACAAGCAAGTGGAAGGTGGACAGTGCAAAGCAGGCTGAAGCGGTGAAGCGGGCTGAAGCGATGAAAGGCAAGTGAGCGTGGGACGGAAGACGCAAGGGCATGCTACTCACCAGTGTCGAACT